>JASFAT010000669.1:0-339027 GCA_031353405.1 Baronia brevicornis | reverse complement strand
TGTGTGTGTGTGTGTGTATATGTGTTTTTTTATGGCATAGGAAGGCAAACAAGTAGGTGTGTCACTTGATGGAAAGCAACCAACGTCGCCCATAGACATCCGCAATGCCATAGGCAGCGCCGACCTTAAAGGAAAGTGAAATTATGGAAGTGGGAGTGGGAATCGGAGGGGGAGTGGCAGTGGGAATAAGAGTGGGAGTGAGAAGGGAAGAGAGTTGGGCCATTCAAGCTACCACTCAGACGCCGGTTTTCTGCGGGTGTATATATATATATATATATATATATATATATATATATATATATGTGTATATACTTATATATTTGCTTATTTTTCTTTTCTTTCTTCTTTATCAGTGATAATGTATCACCAACCTACATCGAATTATCTTTTTAACATTGTGTCCATCCTACGGGTGTCTAGAAGAAATCGCTATTAGCGATAAGCCCGCCAATTGTACACAAATATTACAATTAATAATTGTATAACTTTGTTTTTGGTGGACAACAAAGAACATATCTATAAAGGTCCAAAATCCAACAACGTACAAACACACAAAAAACTTTATATAAGTAATAATAATGGAACATTCTTAGTGCATTATACATGTTCGTGATATTAAAATGTACAATAAAACTTACCGAGACGTCATGACGGTATGATTCACAGTCTCTTTTTAGGTACAATTTTCCTCCTGAAACAAGATACAAAAAAAGGCTTTTTATTACATATACAAAACCACAAATATTTTAAATCTATTATTTAAGCTCTAAAGTACGGCTGTTTCTCTGTACGGCATGATGTAAAGGCAAAACTAGAGTGTGCCATTATATTGGCGCATCTTTCAGGAAGATGACATCCGCTTAAACCAAACTAAAGAGTCGCATCGTGCCGAAGAGGTTAAGACCGGCAACGCTTTTGCAATGCCTGTGGCACTGCGTATGTCAATGAGCGGCGTTGATTGCTTTCCATAAGATGACATGCCTGCTCGTTTGCATTCCTATTCCATAAAAAAAATTCTCAAAGATTTGATTGATTTGCAAATACTGTAAGCACCTCACGTGTTGCTGTAATCCATATGCTTGGCACCCGCCAAACATATGGATGGAATTAGGAATTTTTTAATGATTTTTATTACTGGGCTAAACCCTGTCCTGTGGTCCGCGATCTGACCACGCTGGTTCTTGCTAACAACCAGCGCCAGGTGCTGCAATAGAACGCCTGGCATATGCTGAGCAAGAATCATTTTATGACACTAGTAGATTAAAATTATATTTTTTTTAAATTATTGTTTATTTATATATTATTACGGTTTTAATTTTAACTATTGTAAAAAAATGTGTCATAAATAAATTGTTTTCTTTTTTATTCTATTCCATCGTCTACTTTTTGGAATTTTCTTATGGGAAAGCGGGGAAAACGAGAAAGTGTATTGCTTGAAAGCAATCAAAGCTGCCCATCACACAGACAACATGTAACATCACAGACATTGACAATGCATTCCGGCTAGTTATCGTATCGGTTCCGAAATACCACCAAAGGTTCCATATCTGGTGGTATATTTGTGGAAATAAGGTTCGGGTAAAGCGTTAGATGTCCCCCGTAACCAGCGCCTGTCATCGTGACAAGTAAGCTTGTACCTATATGCAACGTATAATATATAAATGTTTGTACCTACTCAACGTATAATATATAAATGTTTGAACCCACACATTCTTGAAGCTGACATCGATCTTTTTTATATCGGTCTGATATTACAATGCTATTTTTTTAATGTATCAGTTATTCCTTGAACTAAATTTTATTCTATTACCTTGCATGATATAATTTCTAATTCTTTAATTACATTACACATGAAAGCATTCAGTTTGGTTAAAAGTTTATTTTTCCAAATAGCGCAACAGTGTATGATAATTTGTTTTATAAAAGTATATTTTCTATAAATATAAAGAAACAGTGAAAATGTTTTAGGTAAGTAGATATGTGATTACATCACTCTTTATCTAGATTTAAATCAAGACAGGCTATCACGCTTTTACTTTCACGTGGATATCAAATATTAAATTGTGATACAATCGCGACGGAGTGTACCAGTGGTACATTCTCGTCCGTCCCATGGGGCGGGATGAGCCACCAGTGGTACACGCCGGTGTCAATCTAATAAAAAGGGGATTATTTTAATTAACAAATTTATTTACATATTTGTATACATAAGAGAACTATTTCTTGATGGTGCCCATGCGAGCAAGAAATAGGCCCGCCTAATGGTGCGGCCAGTGAATTCAGGCCCCGTCGCGAATGTGTTAAAGGTAAAATGAGGCCAAAACTACTTCGTACAACATAGGACACTCGTATACGAAGTACTGTGCGATTCAGTCGTTTTCGAAATAGCACAGAAGGACAATATTAGATAATCAAGTATTCAGTTTTGTACCGACAGGCACATGCAATTACTTCAACATTATAATAAAGTCAAATTTAATTTATAACAGGGATGTCCAAAGTACGATTCGCGGACCGCAAGCAGCCTCTACTAGCTGTGTTTGCAGCATGCCTTTTAGTCTACCGTGTAATATGAAAATAAATCCCCTTTTACAATATAATTTTAGTGTATATTTTTATTTTTATGGTATACCGAATAAAAAATGGAATATTTATTCGTATCACAACATTGTAAAAGATAGAATAATGTATGACCAATTAACATACGTATAATGTGCCCTGTAATATTAATTTCTTTTTTTTGATAACTGAAAGTATTCGTTTCTCGGTCTTCAATTTAATTTGTACTGCCCCGGCAATTTAATTGGTTTGGACAGCCCTGATAAATATGTATCAGGGTCGGTACACTCACTCTACAATACTTCGACAGGTCACGCACACCGAATACTGCACATTCTACGCAATTAGTACAGATCGAAAGACTAACCTTTCAAATTAACTTTAAAATTGGACTAAGAATAGCTTATACGTCGGTGTGTTAGTCGCAGAGAGATATTTAGTTACTTATTGTGATGACAATGTATTATATCTTTATTTATTAATATTTTTTTTATATGGACAGTCAAAAGTTTTACTTAGCTAAGATCCGCGACAAGCAAAACAATAACAGAAAATTAATAATGTGTGTTTTTCCGTTGGGTTTAGTGGATTTATTTAGAACTTAAACCAAAAACTTACCGAAAATCGGCCATCAACTCTCCACCCACCAACCACTATACACAACGCCAAACACACACTATCACTTTTCCATCTTGTACACGACACGTGTTTCGCCCCAACACGAGGCATCTTCAGGTATAGTAGACTCTACGGAAGACAACCGAAAAGTAGAGTAGAAAAGTAGAGTATCTTATCTTCTAGTTTTTTAGTTTGTGTTTCTCACCAAATACTATGTATGGGATTCGTCAAACCCAGTAAAATGAGCACAAACTCGAGGGGATTACTCGTAACGATAGAAACGCAGCTGAGCAGTGATAGGAATAACCAGTTATGAGCTTGACACCCTGGTATCGCGAGAACTATTTTGTTTATGAAACCATATTAACTTATTACACAAGTACGGTGGAAATTCGTAGCGAATCATACCAAATAAAAATGTTGATGTATACACTTAGAGAACTATATAAAAATTCTAGTAATTTCGCTTTTTAAAAGAGGAATGCATTACTCTAATTTCGCATTAAAATTTATTTACCAAGAGTAACGAATTGGAAATGTATTTATCGTCGTTCGTTATAAAGTTGTGGTCACGGCGCGAAAAAGATGAAAGTCTGTCGTTTTTATTGCCTACAGATGTTATAGTCAACGATGACACGACAAAAACTTTTTTTACAGCCACATCATGACGATAATTTCTTTGGCGATATAAAATCGATTTTATTGATTTAAACTATTATTTGTCGCTTAGCATGACTTGCGACACAAAATAGTGTTGCATAACACATGTGAAAAATCATTTTTTTTATGAAACAATTAAAACCTCATTTTGAAATCTCAAAATCCAAGCTAGCCATTTACTTAAAAAAATACCTTGACAAGATGTCCACCCATGTGTGACAAGAGAAAAAGTTTCATGAATAAAGTTTTATATTTCTATTTCGAAACTCACCAAAAAACCAAAATCACCTAAAGAGCTCTCCGAGTCAGCGAACATAAAAGGCAATGGGCTGTGTACTTTTGGCGGAAAACAGACAACTATTAGCATAAATATAGGCAGGAGTTCACGCCATCCGCCCAGATGGAGGGACGATCTTCGTATGGCAGCTGACAGAAACTGCTGCTGCTGCATGCATATCGGGCATCGGTGAAAACCCTATATCCACCTCATGGGTGTTATGTTTGCCAAACTGTACAGTATTTGTATAATTTATGGTGAAATAGACGTCAGTTAGATTTTTAATAAGTAAATCGTTTATTCCTTTGAAGATTAATCATCGTTGGTAACGGCTAAAATTAGAAAGGAGTGAATGTGATAAAAATAACAAAACAACTCGTTCGGTTTTCAAACGTATGCGTTGTGCAATTTGATGCTTAAAATAAAACGGTAACAATTTTAATGTGAAGTTCAGCCCCGCTCACGAATTAATGACGCAGTAATGACATTTGAGGCTATAAATTAACAGTGTTGCCAGTTCCTTTGTCACGTTTTTAAAGTTTTGTAGTGGTAGAGTCACGCTGCAGACAAATACTTTGTCAATAATGGCATACTATTTGTCTGTAGCATGAGTGGCTCGCCCAGGGAAGTACCACACTCCCGCAGAAAACCGGCGTCTGAGTGGTAGCTTAGTTCTTGGATGGACGCAAACTTGGATGGACTTTTGGAATGAAAAGGACGCGATATACGCATTTATTTCAATTCACTTCACTTCTATGCCTTAATCAAACTAAGAGTAATACGCCACCAAAATTAAATAACATAACTAATAATAACATGTGATTATAAAAATAGAATAAAAACTAAACGTTTCCAATGTAACTTGGCGGGAAAAGTCCTTATCCGTATTGAAAGTAAAAAAAAATCAGTTATGAGTTTTAACTCATTCGTCACGGCAGTCCGCTGCACTGTAAATGAAAACAAATACATTGTCACCAATGTAACATGACGGGAAAAGTGCAAAATGCATTTACATCGCAGACGTCTTAAATTTTGTATGAAAAAAAGTGACAGTTGTACTTGTGAAATCCCAACACGAAGGATGTCAACCTTAACAAACCCTAACACGTTCATGCGCGACCTACTGTATCGCAAACAATCACAATGAAAGTGAAGGAAGTGCAAAAATGCGAATCTCTGTACGATAAGTCCAACTAAAATGTACTCGAAATCAAATCGAATTCAAAATCATATTTTGTTCTGTAAATAAAGTGATGATAGTGTATCCCCGACATAGAATTACCGTATTATTTCTCATACGTGTCTTCACCATTCTATTCTTTTCTTATTTCAACCGAAATTGCTTAGTGTCTTCTCCTTTCTACGGGACATTGGCGATATCAGCCGTGCTATTTTGGCACTATTGAAAGCCATTATTTCGAATGAACGAATGAATAATCCTATTTATTCCGTGACTAATCACTTGCCACTTCTGTCCCTCTCTAGCCTGTCATTATTTTACCATGGGAATAATAAGGATAGGCATATCCAGCGTCGGCTTAAAGGGGAGATGATCCGGGCGCTCGCTCAGAATGCCGTACACGCATATTTAAAAAACACAAAAGATCAACAATGTTGGGTCTAAAATTAACCACATTTAAATGTTTGTACTACAACTTGAGTAGCATAAAAATTTTCATTGTATAAAACTTTTGGATTTATAACCTTTTCGATAGTACCTCCTATAGGACGGAGTGCCGTGCCGAAATTGGGAATTCTTCAGCATATGATGCCAAGACTTTTGCCTTAAAACGACCATGTGACGTTACATTTGTTTCCAAGATTTTGAAGCTATATTTTTGGACTATAGTTACCCGCCGTATGCGATTGTTATTTTGTGAACGGTGAGTATAGTCACTCGTAGTAACAAAAGTGATAAAGATGTATTTCTAAATAATAAAGGGCACCAAAGTGACTCGCCATGGACTTGGATGTTTACAGCTGGCCCTGATTACAGCGCTCTCCAATTGTCAGAACTTGATTCGTCTATCAGCTGTGCAGCATATGCAGATGAGCTTGATAGAAACCACAATATATTCCTACATTCCCGCAAAAATTATTATATGATACCTTGCAAACTTCACTTTTAAATTTCAACAAGAATCTTTAGTAAAATTTAGTTTATAATAAGGCCTTAACGCAATTCCAAAATGTACATACTTAAAATGTGTCATTCTACAGGTTTCAATCATACTTAAATTTTCTAGTTTGAAGCTTCGACATAAATTCCAGGATTGAAAAGTATATTTTTTTATGGATAAGATGGAGGTAGACAATTCAATCATATCTAAGTTTTCGTCGTGTCAGTATAAAGGTAAAGGTTAACATTCTGAAGGTTTCGATCATACTTAAATTTTCTAGTTTGAAACTTCGACATCTATTCCAGTATTGCAAAGTATATTTTTTATGGATAAGGTGGAGGTAGACAATTCAATCATATATGAGTTTTCGATCATGTCACTATAAAGGTAAAGGATATCATTCTGAAGATTTCGATCACACCTAAATTTTCTGGTTTGAAGTTATGCGACTGAAAAGTATATTTTTAATGGATAAAGTAGACCAGCAAGCGAGTCACGATCAGTATGTGTTCATAATCACCGCCACACGTGGATATCTGCGACATCTGTGGCACTGCAGATAAGACGGAAGTAAAGTAAAGGAAAAAAGAGTTAGACCTTCTGCAGACAACCAAAGTACCAACTGCTTATCGTTTAAAACGTAGTTATAGAAAAAAGCTACCGGATAACGCAAATATTCTTTAAGGGTGAGGTGATTTCTCTGTTGAGAGCTAATTCGTGTAGTATGACCATTATTTAAAATTCTATTATATATTTAAATGAAATACGTAAAAATGGCGTAAAAGAGCTAGTTTAAATAACTTCTCCTTGGTTTCCTCGGTTCATCTGACTTGGCATATTGTTCCAAGTCACTTCGTACGCGAGTTTCAAATTTTGAATTATATTCAATCTGTCATATGATTGGCATTCAAACAATATACTCGTAGCGTATCTATTCCGCTGATAGCCTATTCCGAAAACGACATCGGGGTCGATCTACTCTTTATCTCGGACTAGATCCTGAACGTTTTGACTGACTGACATAGATGCATACGTGATTTATTAG
Source organism: Baronia brevicornis (assembly GCA_031353405.1). Taxonomy (NCBI): domain Eukaryota; kingdom Metazoa; phylum Arthropoda; class Insecta; order Lepidoptera; family Papilionidae; genus Baronia; species Baronia brevicornis. The sequence continues at coordinate 331,748 of JASFAT010000669.1, read as the reverse complement.
CGCAAGATCCCACGTCACAAGATAAATTTAACATCAAAATATCACACACACAGCACAAATATATAAACGAATCCATGTGTTTAGATCTTAAGTGCAGTAAAAGCTATTCAGCTTTTGTAGCTTCGTGGACAGTCAGAATTTTCACTTAGCTAAGATCCGCGAAAGAAAACAAAAACAGAAAAATAATAATGTGTGTTTTCTACTGAAAAGAGAGGAAGAAGGGGATTTATGGGTTTAAATCTTATCGAAAAAACGGCCGTCAGCAACTCTCCACCTTCCAACCACTATCAACAACACCAAACATACACCACCACTTTTCCACCTTGCCGTGTTCAAGTGTGTTTCGCCTCAACACGAGGCATTATCAGGTAGAATATAGTACACTCTACGGAAGACAAATGTTAAGTCTTTGGTTTATCGGTAAGATTTAAATTTATTTTAAGTTCCCCGTAAATCAACTTCTTCCAGTAGAAAACACACATTATTATTTTTCTGTTTTTGTTCCCTTGTCGCGGATCTTAGCTAAGTAAAAGTTCTGACTGTCCACATAGTAATGGATATCCGTAAAGTAACGCCTGACTCTATTAATCATCTTTTGTAGCTTTATAAATATTACAATAATTTTATCGAAAATGTACTTGTTGGTAACCCTGTCGTGTGCAGCGTGGCAGCAGGCGGATACACCGGGTGCGCCGAGGCATCACTTGTCATACGCCCGGCATCGAAAGCGGACCACACTGTTCTCAGACCTATCATACAGTCTACAACAAATGGTCCTTCGGCCTTCTCAACAAATTTTTTATTCCACTCGACTGAATTGAGCACTACTACTGCGTGTGCTTCATATACCTTTTAAAATACGCACTTTCCAATGTTATTTTACGAGAGAACATAACAAAGTTATTGATATTACTACACCATTTTAATAGGCAGTTACATTTATGAGTTTACCCGAGGCCAACAACGATAACATGTACCTACTCAAGATTCGTTTACATTTTCAATAACAGTAAGGAATATTAAGCGAACAGGCTTGTCTAAGTTAGAATAACTACCTGTAGAATTTTCTGAGGATTTATTTTATCTCAGACCAGACGCACAAGTTCATCCACAAGACTACGTGCCACAAAAAGGTTTCATCCCCACCACCTAGATGACTAGCAATCCACCACCGTGCGATTTATTGGCAGTTTCCTGCTATGAACTGTGCAACTGTGGAACGATTTACCACCTGCAGTGTTCCCAAATAAGTACGACATAATACCTCATTCAGGAGATGGGCGAGAGAAGAGCGTATGTGTTTATAAAAAGCCGACAACGCATCTGAAACTCTTCCGGTGTTGGGGATGTTTATTAAAGGCGTTTATCACTTGCCGACTACTATAAAAAGACCTTAAATAAATTTATCCCGTTATGGAATACAAAGCCGCGGCCATTGCCTCTGAAGAGGTATATTTTGACCATACATATATATACCTAACATAAATATAATTACAAATCTTTTATCTGGTTTAAAATATTGCCCAAAATCTTACACTAGTAGATTTAAAATAGGAAGGAAAATATAATTCTCATGGGGGTTTCTCAACAAGGCTATGGGATTAGACAAAAGAAGAAAAGAATGTGTCTTAAAGGTTTAAATTTGAGAAATTGTGTATTTAAATTGGTTTGTGCTGGTTTAGTAATACAATATGGATGTAAATGAAATCTATGAGTGATAATATGAAATATAACCATTAATTTTCATGAATTTTGCCTTCCTATGCCATAAAAATAATGAAATCGTCTCTTTGAGGATTCATGAAAAGTATAGTAAAAGATTGATAATTATTGAACTAATAAAAAATAAAATGTGATCAAAGATTTTCCAATATTTTCAAATTTTTCAGAATATTAAACAGAATTATAAAGAGCCACAAACCATTTGATTAAAACTATTATTATTATAATTATAATCATAACATTTGATGAAAGCTGGGAATGACTATGAAAGTCCTTTAGAATAATCTAGTTACTTCTCATATTGTGGAAATGAGACCTCAGATTAGACTTGAGTCTTGTACAAAAACTTCACAGATTTTGCAATCTCAGGTACATTAAATAAGGGATTTTTTTAATAATAGTAAGTTTTTTATGGTAAAGAAATGGCTGTCTCTTGATGGAAAGCAATCTGTGTTTCTCATACATCAAAATAGGCATTATAGAAGAAATGTATAGGCTTATTTTTGAAGGTGCTTATGTAGTATCGTTTTGTAAAAAATAAAGCGGATGTTAGCTGGTTCCATAGATTGGTGGTATATCGAAAGAAGTTGCCCATTACAGTGGTTTTTGATTATCTGATACACATGTGCAGCCTGTTGCTATTTCATTGTGCTAACTGAAATGGCTATGTCACTTTAAAATATAATACTTTATATATTTTTCACATATTTTGAATAGCTTTTATCCAGGCTCATTTCTCAATTCTTTAAATATGTATTGCACATTTGTATAAGGGATATGACTTCCAGATAAATAAATAAAAAAAAATTGACAAATATTTATAAAAACAAATTGACTATTACATAAAAACTTACTATTATTAAAAAAATCCCTTATTTAATGTACCTGAGATTGCAAAATCTGTGAAGTTTTTGTACAAGACTCAAGTCTAATCTGAGGTCTCATTTCCACAATATGAGAAGTAACTAGATTATTCTAAAGGACTTTCATAGTCATTCCCAGCTTTCATCAAATGTTATGATTATAATTATAATAATAATAGTTTTAATCAAATGGTTTGTGGCTCTTTATAATTCTGTTTAATATTCTGAAAAATTTGAAAATATTGGAAAATCTTTGATCACATTTTATTTTTTATTAGTTCAATAATTATCAATCTTTTACTATACTTTTCATGAATCCTCAAAGAGACGATTTCATTATTTTTATGGCATAGGAAGGCAAAATTCATGAAAATTAATGGTTATATTTCATATTATCACTCATAGATTTCATTTACATCCATATTGTATTACTAAACCAGCACAAACCAATTTAAATACACAATTTCTCAAATTTAAACCTTTAAGACACATTCTTTTCTTCTTTTGTCTAATCCCATAGCCTTGTTGAGAAACCCCCATGAGAATTATATTTTCCTTCCTATTTTAAATCTACTAGTGTAAGATTTTGGGCAATATTTTAAACCAGATAAAAGATTTGTAATTATATTTATGTTAGGTATATATATGTATGGTCAAAATATACCTCTTCAGAGGCAATGGCCGCGGCTTTGTATTCCATAACGGGATAAATTTATTTAAGGTCTTTTTATAGTAGTCGGCAAGTGATAAACGCCTTTAATAAACATCCCCAACACCGGAAGAGTTTCAGATGCGTTGTCGGCTTTTTATAAACACATACGCTCTTCTCTCGCCCATCTCCTGAATGAGGTATTATGTCGTACTTATTTGGGAACACTGCAGGTGGTAAATCGTTCCACAGTTGCACAGTTCATAGCAGGAAACTGCCAATAAATCGCACGGTGGTGGATTGCTAGTCATCTAGGTGGTGGGGATGAAACCTTTTTGTGGCACGTAGTCTTGTGGATGAACTTGTGCGTCTGGTCTGAGATAAAATAAATCCTCAGAAAATTCTACAGGTAGTTATTCTAACTTAGACAAGCCTGTTCGCTTAATATTCCTTACTGTTATTGAAAATGTAAACGAATCTTGAGTAGGTACATGTTATCGTTGTTGGCCTCGGGTAAACTCATAAATGTAACTGCCTATTAAAATGGTGTAGTAATATCAATAACTTTGTTATGTTCTCTCGTAAAATAACATTGGAAAGTGCGTATTTTAAAAGGTATATGAAGCACACGCAGTAGTAGTGCTCAATTCAGTCGAGTGGAATAAAAAATTTGTTGAGAAGGCCGAAGGACCATTTGTTGTAGACTGTATGATAGGTCTGAGAACAGTGTGGTCCGCTTTCGATGCCGGGCGTATGACAAGTGATGCCTCGGCGCACCCGGTGTATCCGCCTGCTGCCACGCTGCACACGACAGGGTTACCAACAAGTACATTTTCGATAAAATTATTGTAATATTTATAAAGCTACAAAAGATGATTAATAGAGTCAGGCGTTACTTTACGGATATCCATTACTATGTGGACAGTCAGAACTTTTACTTAGCTAAGATCCGCGACAAGGGAACAAAAACAGAAAAATAATAATGTGTGTTTTCTACTGGAAGAAGTTGATTTACGGGGAACTTAAAATAAATTTAAATCTTACCGATAAACCAAAGACTTAACATTTGTCTTCCGTAGAGTGTACTATATTCTACCTGATAATGCCTCGTGTTGAGGCGAAACACACTTGAACACGGCAAGGTGGAAAAGTGGTGGTGTATGTTTGGTGTTGTTGATAGTGGTTGGAAGGTGGAGAGTTGCTGACGGCCGTTTTTTCGATAAGATTTAAACCCATAAATCCCCTTCTTCCTCTCTTTTCAGTAGAAAACACACATTATTATTTTTCTGTTTTTGTTTTCTTTCGCGGATCTTAGCTAAGTGAAAATTCTGACTGTCCACGAAGCTACAAAAGCTGAATAGCTTTTACTGCACTTAAGATCTAAACACATGGATTCGTTTATATATTTGTGCTGTGTGTGTGATATTTTGATGTTAAATTTATCTTGTGACGTGGGATCTTGCGCTAATAAATCACGTATGCATCTATGTCAGTCAGTCAAAACGTTCAGGATCTAGTCCGAGATAAAGAGTAGATCGACCCCGATGTCGTTTTCGGAATAGGCTATCAGCGGAATAGATACGCTACGAGTATATTGTTTGAATGCCAATCATATGACAGATTGAATATAATTCAAAATTTGAAACTCGCGTACGAAGTGACTTGGAACAATATGCCAAGTCAGATGAACCGAGGAAACCAAGGAGAAGTTATTTAAACTAGCTCTTTTACGCCATTTTTACGTATTTCATTTAAATATATAATAGAATTTTAAATAATGGTCATACTACACGAATTAGCTCTCAACAGAGAAATCACCTCACCCTTAAAGAATATTTGCGTTATCCGGTAGCTTTTTTCTATAACTACGTTTTAAACGATAAGCAGTTGGTACTTTGGTTGTCTGCAGAAGGTCTAACTCTTTTTTCCTTTACTTTACTTCCGTCTTATCTGCAGTGCCACAGATGTCGCAGATATCCACGTGTGGCGGTGATTATGAACACATACTGATCGTGACTCGCTTGCTGGTCTACTTTATCCATTAAAAATATACTTTTCAGTCGCATAACTTCAAACCAGAAAATTTAGGTGTGATCGAAATCTTCAGAATGATATCCTTTACCTTTATAGTGACATGATCGAAAACTCATATATGATTGAATTGTCTACCTCCACCTTATCCATAAAAAATATACTTTGCAATACTGGAATAGATGTCGAAGTTTCAAACTAGAAAATTTAAGTATGATCGAAACCTTCAGAATGTTAACCTTTACCTTTATACTGACACGACGAAAACTTAGATATGATTGAATTGTCTACCTCCATCTTATCCATAAAAAAATATACTTTTCAATCCTGGAATTTATGTCGAAGCTTCAAACTAGAAAATTTAAGTATGATTGAAACCTGTAGAATGACACATTTTAAGTATGTACATTTTGGAATTGCGTTAAGGCCTTATTATAAACTAAATTTTACTAAAGATTCTTGTTGAAATTTAAAAGTGAAGTTTGCAAGGTATCATATAATAATTTTTGCGGGAATGTAGGAATATATTGTGGTTTCTATCAAGCTCATCTGCATATGCTGCACAGCTGATAGACGAATCAAGTTCTGACAATTGGAGAGCGCTGTAATCAGGGCCAGCTGTAAACATCCAAGTCCATGGCGAGTCACTTTGGTGCCCTTTATTATTTAGAAATACATCTTTATCACTTTTGTTACTACGAGTGACTATACTCACCGTTCACAAAATAACAATCGCATACGGCGGGTAACTATAGTCCAAAAATATAGCTTCAAAATCTTGGAAACAAATGTAACGTCACATGGTCGTTTTAAGGCAAAAGTCTTGGCATCATATGCTGAAGAATTCCCAATTTCGGCACGGCACTCCGTCCTATAGGAGGTACTATCGAAAAGGTTATAAATCCAAAAGTTTTATACAATGAAAATTTTTATGCTACTCAAGTTGTAGTACAAACATTTAAATGTGGTTAATTTTAGACCCAACATTGTTGATCTTTTGTGTTTTTTAAATATGCGTGTACGGCATTCTGAGCGAGCGCCCGGATCATCTCCCCTTTAAGCCGACGCTGGATATGCCTATCCTTATTATTCCCATGGTAAAATAATGACAGGCTAGAGAGGGACAGAAGTGGCAAGTGATTAGTCACGGAATAAATAGGATTATTCATTCGTTCATTCGAAATAATGGCTTTCAATAGTGCCAAAATAGCACGGCTGATATCGCCAATGTCCCGTAGAAAGGAGAAGACACTAAGCAATTTCGGTTGAAATAAGAAAAGAATAGAATGGTGAAGACACGTATGAGAAATAATACGGTAATTCTATGTCGGGGATACACTATCATCACTTTATTTACAGAACAAAATATGATTTTGAATTCGATTTGATTTCGAGTACATTTTAGTTGGACTTATCGTACAGAGATTCGCATTTTTGCACTTCCTTCACTTTCATTGTGATTGTTTGCGATACAGTAGGTCGCGCATGAACGTGTTAGGGTTTGTTAAGGTTGACATCCTTCGTGTTGGGATTTCACAAGTACAACTGTCACTTTTTTTCATACAAAATTTAAGACGTCTGCGATGTAAATGCATTTTGCACTTTTCCCGTCATGTTACATTGGTGACAATGTATTTGTTTTCATTTACAGTGCAGCGGACTGCCGTGACGAATGAGTTAAAACTCATAACTGATTTTTTTTTACTTTCAATACGGATAAGGACTTTTCCCGCCAAGTTACATTGGAAACGTTTAGTTTTTATTCTATTTTTATAATCACATGTTATTATTAGTTATGTTATTTAATTTTGGTGGCGTATTACTCTTAGTTTGATTAAGGCATAGAAGTGAAGTGAATTGAAATAAATGCGTATATCGCGTCCTTTTCATTCCAAAAGTCCATCCAAGTTTGCGTCCATCCAAGAACTAAGCTACCACTCAGACGCCGGTTTTCTGCGGGAGTGTGGTACTTCCCTGGGCGAGCCACTCATGCTACAGACAAATAGTATGCCATTATTGACAAAGTATTTGTCTGCAGCGTGACTCTACCACTACAAAACTTTAAAAACGTGACAAAGGAACTGGCAACACTGTTAATTTATAGCCTCAAATGTCATTACTGCGTCATTAATTCGTGAGCGGGGCTGAACTTCACATTAAAATTGTTACCGTTTTATTTTAAGCATCAAATTGCACAACGCATACGTTTGAAAACCGAACGAGTTGTTTTGTTATTTTTATCACATTCACTCCTTTCTAATTTTAGCCGTTACCAACGATGATTAATCTTCAAAGGAATAAACGATTTACTTATTAAAAATCTAACTGACGTCTATTTCACCATAAATTATACAAATACTGTACAGTTTGGCAAACATAACACCCATGAGGTGGATATAGGGTTTTCACCGATGCCCGATATGCATGCAGCAGCAGCAGTTTCTGTCAGCTGCCATACGAAGATCGTCCCTCCATCTGGGCGGATGGCGTGAACTCCTGCCTATATTTATGCTAATAGTTGTCTGTTTTCCGCCAAAAGTACACAGCCCATTGCCTTTTATGTTCGCTGACTCGGAGAGCTCTTTAGGTGATTTTGGTTTTTTGGTGAGTTTCGAAATAGAAATATAAAACTTTATTCATGAAACTTTTTCTCTTGTCACACATGGGTGGACATCTTGTCAAGGTATTTTTTTAAGTAAATGGCTAGCTTGGATTTTGAGATTTCAAAATGAGGTTTTAATTGTTTCATAAAAAAAATGATTTTTCACATGTGTTATGCAACACTATTTTGTGTCGCAAGTCATGCTAAGCGACAAATAATAGTTTAAATCAATAAAATCGATTTTATATCGCCAAAGAAATTATCGTCATGATGTGGCTGTAAAAAAAGTTTTTGTCGTGTCATCGTTGACTATAACATCTGTAGGCAATAAAAACGACAGACTTTCATCTTTTTCGCGCCGTGACCACAACTTTATAACGAACGACGATAAATACATTTCCAATTCGTTACTCTTGGTAAATAAATTTTAATGCGAAATTAGAGTAATGCATTCCTCTTTTAAAAAGCGAAATTACTAGAATTTTTATATAGTTCTCTAAGTGTATACATCAACATTTTTATTTGGTATGATTCGCTACGAATTTCCACCGTACTTGTGTAATAAGTTAATATGGTTTCATAAACAAAATAGTTCTCGCGATACCAGGGTGTCAAGCTCATAACTGGTTATTCCTATCACTGCTCAGCTGCGTTTCTATCGTTACGAGTAATCCCCTCGAGTTTGTGCTCATTTTACTGGGTTTGACGAATCCCATACATAGTATTTGGTGAGAAACACAAACTAAAAAACTAGAAGATAAGATACTCTACTTTTCTACTCTACTTTTCGGTTGTCTTCCGTAGAGTCTACTATACCTGAAGATGCCTCGTGTTGGGGCGAAACACGTGTCGTGTACAAGATGGAAAAGTGATAGTGTGTGTTTGGCGTTGTGTATAGTGGTTGGTGGGTGGAGAGTTGATGGCCGATTTTCGGTAAGTTTTTGGTTTAAGTTCTAAATAAATCCACTAAACCCAACGGAAAAACACACATTATTAATTTTCTGTTATTGTTTTGCTTGTCGCGGATCTTAGCTAAGTAAAACTTTTGACTGTCCATATAAAAAAAATATTAATAAATAAAGATATAATACATTGTCATCACAATAAGTAACTAAATATCTCTCTGCGACTAACACACCGACGTATAAGCTATTCTTAGTCCAATTTTAAAGTTAATTTGAAAGGTTAGTCTTTCGATCTGTACTAATTGCGTAGAATGTGCAGTATTCGGTGTGCGTGACCTGTCGAAGTATTGTAGAGTGAGTGTACCGACCCTGATACATATTTATCAGGGCTGTCCAAACCAATTAAATTGCCGGGGCAGTACAAATTAAATTGAAGACCGAGAAACGAATACTTTCAGTTATCAAAAAAAAGAAATTAATATTACAGGGCACATTATACGTATGTTAATTGGTCATACATTATTCTATCTTTTACAATGTTGTGATACGAATAAATATTCCATTTTTTATTCGGTATACCATAAAAATAAAAATATACACTAAAATTATATTGTAAAAGGGGATTTATTTTCATATTACACGGTAGACTAAAAGGCATGCTGCAAACACAGCTAGTAGAGGCTGCTTGCGGTCCGCGAATCGTACTTTGGACATCCCTGTTATAAATTAAATTTGACTTTATTATAATGTTGAAGTAATTGCATGTGCCTGTCGGTACAAAACTGAATACTTGATTATCTAATATTGTCCTTCTGTGCTATTTCGAAAACGACTGAATCGCACAGTACTTCGTATACGAGTGTCCTATGTTGTACGAAGTAGTTTTGGCCTCATTTTACCTTTAACACATTCGCGACGGGGCCTGAATTCACTGGCCGCACCATTAGGCGGGCCTATTTCTTGCTCGCATGGGCACCATCAAGAAATAGTTCTCTTATGTATACAAATATGTAAATAAATTTGTTAATTAAAATAATCCCCTTTTTATTAGATTGACACCGGCGTGTACCACTGGTGGCTCATCCCGCCCCATGGGACGGACGAGAATGTACCACTGGTACACTCCGTCGCGATTGTATCACAATTTAATATTTGATATCCACGTGAAAGTAAAAGCGTGATAGCCTGTCTTGATTTAAATCTAGATAAAGAGTGATGTAATCACATATCTACTTACCTAAAACATTTTCACTGTTTCTTTATATTTATAGAAAATATACTTTTATAAAACAAATTATCATACACTGTTGCGCTATTTGGAAAAATAAACTTTTAACCAAACTGAATGCTTTCATGTGTAATGTAATTAAAGAATTAGAAATTATATCATGCAAGGTAATAGAATAAAATTTAGTTCAAGGAATAACTGATACATTAAAAAAATAGCATTGTAATATCAGACCGATATAAAAAAGATCGATGTCAGCTTCAAGAATGTGTGGGTTCAAACATTTATATATTATACGTTGAGTAGGTACAAACATTTATATATTATACGTTGCATATAGGTACAAGCTTACTTGTCACGATGACAGGCGCTGGTTACGGGGGACATCTAACGCTTTACCCGAACCTTATTTCCACAAATATACCACCAGATATGGAACCTTTGGTGGTATTTCGGAACCGATACGATAACTAGCCGGAATGCATTGTCAATGTCTGTGATGTTACATGTTGTCTGTGTGATGGGCAGCTTTGATTGCTTTCAAGCAATACACTTTCTCGTTTTCCCCGCTTTCCCATAAGAAAATTCCAAAAAGTAGACGATGGAATAGAATAAAAAAGAAAACAATTTATTTATGACACATTTTTTTACAATAGTTAAAATTAAAACCGTAATAATATATAAATAAACAATAATTTAAAAAAAAAATATAATTTTAATCTACTAGTGTCATAAAATGATTCTTGCTCAGCATATGCCAGGCGTTCTATTGCAGCACCTGGCGCTGGTTGTTAGCAAGAACCAGCGTGGTCAGATCGCGGACCACAGGACAGGGTTTAGCCCAGTAATAAAAATCATTAAAAAATTCCTAATTCCATCCATATGTTTGGCGGGTGCCAAGCATATGGATTACAGCAACACGTGAGGTGCTTACAGTATTTGCAAATCAATCAAATCTTTGAGAATTTTTTTTATGGAATAGGAATGCAAACGAGCAGGCATGTCATCTTATGGAAAGCAATCAACGCCGCTCATTGACATACGCAGTGCCACAGGCATTGCAAAAGCGTTGCCGGTCTTAACCTCTTCGGCACGATGCGACTCTTTAGTTTGGTTTAAGCGGATGTCATCTTCCTGAAAGATGCGCCAATATAATGGCACACTCTAGTTTTGCCTTTACATCATGCCGTACAGAGAAACAGCCGTACTTTAGAGCTTAAATAATAGATTTAAAATATTTGTGGTTTTGTATATGTAATAAAAAGCCTTTTTTTGTATCTTGTTTCAGGAGGAAAATTGTACCTAAAAAGAGACTGTGAATCATACCGTCATGACGTCTCGGTAAGTTTTATTGTACATTTTAATATCACGAACATGTATAATGCACTAAGAATGTTCCATTATTATTACTTATATAAAGTTTTTTGTGTGTTTGTACGTTGTTGGATTTTGGACCTTTATAGATATGTTCTTTGTTGTCCACCAAAAACAAAGTTATACAATTATTAATTGTAATATTTGTGTACAATTGGCGGGCTTATCGCTAATAGCGATTTCTTCTAGACACCCGTAGGATGGACACAATGTTAAAAAGATAATTCGATGTAGGTTGGTGATACATTATCACTGATAAAGAAGAAAGAAAAGAAAAATAAGCAAATATATAAGTATATACACATATATATATATATATATATATATATATATATATATATATATACACCCGCAGAAAACCGGCGTCTGAGTGGTAGCTTGAATGGCCCAACTCTCTTCCCTTCTCACTCCCACTCTTATTCCCACTGCCACTCCCCCTCCGATTCCCACTCCCACTTCCATAATTTCACTTTCCTTTAAGGTCGGCGCTGCCTATGGCATTGCGGATGTCTATGGGCGACGTTGGTTGCTTTCCATCAGGTGACACGCCTGCTCGTTTGCCTTCCTATGCCATAAAAAAACACATATACACACACACACACACACACACACACACACACACACACACACACACACACAAGAGGCCCGCAAGTGGACTGAAGGAACGATCATGACGACGATAACTTGGCGACGTACTCCTCTCCTTATTCTTCAAACACCACTGATATGTTTGAAAATCCAGCACGACAGCTGGGGAATATATAAAGTTATATTCTCTACAGAGTCTTTATCTAGGCATCGTTAAAGCGGCAGTCCACTGCTGGATATAGGCCTCCCCCATGAAGCGCCACCTAGCCCGATCTTCGGCTTTACGCATCCAGTTTCTGCCAGCCGCCCTACGCAGATCGTCGCACCATCTCCCGTCCCACAATACGTTTACCGAGATGCGGTCTCCACTCCACCACTCGTTTGCTTCACCATTGTCGGGTCTCCGACAAACGTGACCAGCCCATTGTCACCTTAGTTTGCTAATTCGAAAGGTTATGGTGGTGACTTTAGTTGTCTGGCGGATTTCTTCATTCCTAATCATATCTACGAGAGAAACTATGAGCATAGCTTTCTCTTCTTCTCTGAGCGACTCTGGGTTTGTGAAGTACAAGGACTGTCAGCGTCCATGTTTCGGCACCGCCGTAAGAAAGTATCGCTGTAAGATATATATATGTTATCATCAAATTTCCGTAAACGGAGTAATCTCTGCCTGACACGTGTAAAAAGGTTATTAGGTATATAAAAATATAGGTTATTAAGTAATAAAGGTTAATAAAGAGTATGTGTACTGATTTTTTCACCGTTCTTCTGCTTATGATAATTTGGGCTCGCTTGACTTATGACCCGTTAAGCGCAGACCGCTCGAGTTCGTTTCAGGTATTATGTAACTGTACAATGTCATGTCAAAGTTACATGCCATCGAATAGTGCGAAGGCAAACATGTACAGCGTTCTTTTTTAAAGTGAATCATATTGTTCTGTTTGAAGATGAAAGAGGTTTAGTCTATCACAAGTGGCTGTTTAAGGAACAAATTTTAAAAGCTAATAAATAACTCGCAGCCAAATATCAATGTTTCTTAACTCATATATATTGGTAGATCAGAGCGTCTACGTCATTGCTGGTTGTTCCTCACCACTGCTCAGCTGCGTTTCGTAGTAGCTTTAAATACACCGCAACCAAATGTTGGAACAACTTGCCACCACGTCTTCGTGACTTGCATACAATATATATATTTAAAAAAAAATACTAAACTATAATTTTAAGTATTCAGTCAGTCAGGAACTTGTTCTTTTGGATGCGGTGAATTTAGTACATGACTCTTGATTTTAATTCTATTGTACTGTATGTGTATGTGTATATGAGTATGAGTAGTTAGTAATATATATGTATGTATTTGTATGTACGAGTGTGTCAGTATGAATGTCGTTACTGTGATCCGCGATCTGACCACGTTGGTTCAGCGCTGGGTGTTCCAATGAGAGCGCCCGGCATATGCTGAGAAAGAACCATTTTATGACACTCGTTAGATTAAAATTATTTTCTTTTTTTTGTGTTTTTATTGGTATATATAATATTATTAAGGATTTTATTTTAGTTATTGTAAAAAAAAGTGTCATAAATAAAGTTTTTCTATTCTATTCTATTAGTAGAATTGTGGCAGAATAGACAATTTCTTTAAAAAGTAACATGTCGTCACGCCTGTCTCCCGTATGGGTAGGCAGAGCCCACAGATCTCCATCTGCTTCGATCTTGCCATAGTTTCCTTTCTCCCTCCACACTCATTATTCTCCTTATGCAAGCCCGCCGGTTAAGAGTACTCTTGACCTGCCCTTTCTTAAAAACTTCAGCAATTTGGTCAAGGTATTTTTTCCATGGTCTTCCCCTACTGACCCTTCCATCCTCATTCGCAACGTAAATTTTTTTTGCCAAGCTTTTTAAACAAAACTATTAAATTAACATTTATTTTAAAGTCCATGTATATGAGCTTCTTTTAATAAGTCCTTAGGTAAAGTATAAGGAATGCAGGAATCCGGAGAATTCATTCCGCTTCTTTTATTTACTTCTTCCTCTCTCATTTCTTTCCTTCTCTCCTCCTATCTTCCTGTGCCTGCAACCTCGTGTTGAATGTCGTTTTGTGGCATGTGTACAGGGTTACAGATTTATCCAATATAATCTACACCACATCGACGATTTGCGGAAGGCCAGCATGTTGGAATTGGTTGCGTGAAACTAATGATCGGGCTAGGTGGCGCGTCTTAGAAGGGGGCTATGTCCAGCTGTGGACTACCGCAGACAGTCTCTCAGTATATCGACCTCCGAGGGACTGGAACGCTTGACCGCTCATAATATAATTCTTTTTCCCCATATCCCGCCCACAGTTATTTCAAACTAAATAAAATATTAATGGCGGGAAAATACAATTTTTTTAGACATTGTTATAAAATTGAATTTGGCATTCCAAATCTAAAGAAAGAATTATCGAAAGAAATTATAAATTTTATTCTTTAATTAGGATAACATTTTAGATTGTTTTTAGAACTATTTAGAATAATGTATAATGAATGTAATTCCTGTTGATGGTCCATAATTAAATAAATAAAAAAAATACATATATTTAAAAATATAAATATGTATGATTAGTAGCGTTACTTTATATATAGTTTTCTTTACTTTAATTATATCATACATAAATTAATGTAAACCATAGTTTAGCTTCAATAGTATATTATATTTTTATGCTGTAAAGACTTAAATAGTTGGCGTACAGAAAGTAGATATACAACTTTCTCTAAATAGTCGTTCTTCAAACAAATAAAGAAATTACTTGAATATTAAGAATGTTCAGTAATTTATTTATTTGCCACCATAAACTGGATTAAATATATTTTTATTTCTAACAATTATCATAAACAACATTCTATAGTATACTCTTACTACTAGACGCAAGTCTCTTCAAAATTTACAGGAGATACCCGTAGACAGTACCGTAGCCGTACAGACGGTTATCATTGTATTGACAAAGTTGCACACCATTGAATATTAATTATAATAATAATTTCGTTTTTCTCATTAAATTAGATAATGTACAAGATTTTCAATACTGTGCTGCCTCCGGTGTTGTAGATGTGTATGAGCGGCGTGTGGACAGTCAAAAGTTTTACTTAGCTAAGATCCGCGACAAGCAAAACAATAATAGAAAATTAATAATGTGTGTTTTCCAGCTGGATGAAGTGGATTTATTTGGAACTTAAACCAAAAACTTACCGAAAATCGGCCATCAACTCTCCACCCACCAACCACCATGCACAACACCAAACACACACTACCACTTTTCCACCTATAAAAAAAAGAACGAAACTGCAAAATTTTTATTATTAAAATAATAAATTTGCAGTTTCATTCTTTTATAGTACTACATCGTGCGTCAATATTCTAAAAAAACCAAGCACCTTTTCTACGCCACTTTTTCATAGCAGATTCAATTGCTGCGACGTACTCTGAGAATTTCGTCGCTAGTAGTGCATTCCTGTTTATGATATCTTTTGTGTAGGTTGGACCGGCTGTTTGTCCTGCTGGAGGCCGGCGCTGGCGCAGCAACACGCCGCGCGGCTGCCCGGCAATTGGGAGAGGTGCAAAAGGCCCACCCTGAGGAGTTACACCGTTTGCTGGGCAGGCTTATGAAGTACCTTCGCTCACCTGCCTGGGAGACCAGAATCGCCGCCGCACAGGTGCGCTATACATCTTTCGGTGAAATATCCACCCGCATCATCACAAGCCTGTAAAATTCATCAGCCTTATGTTTAGCAAGTGACTTTTATGTTAATTGATGGTGTCAGACGTTACTCTACGGAAATCCATTATAAAGATGGACAGTCAAACTTACTTTGCATAAGATCCGCGTACACAAATTTAATATTGTGTGTTTGCGAAGATGTGTATAGAGAATTATTTATCGAGAAACGGCCGTCAGTAAATCCTCCAACACCTCGCCATTGTCGCTAACTTTAACAACGTTAAACACACAATATCATTTTTCACCACAAACAACGCGTTTCCTATCTACACGAGGCATCCTCAAGTGTAGAACTCTACGCAAGACAATCGTAAAGTATATTATAAGAAATATATATTATAAAGCTTTGTATTCAGAATATATTAAGTTAATACAGGCATCGGGCTAGGTGGCGCTTCTTGGGAGAGGCCTATGTCCAGCTGTGGACTGGCGCAGGTTTGTGTGTGAACAGGCGTATCACCTGATGGAAAGCAATCAACGCCGCCCATAAACTTCTGCAGCGCCATAGGCAGTGCGTTGCCGACCTTAAAGGAAAGTGTCATTATGGGGATGGGAGGGGGGAGGATGTCTCCGGGACTCGGCCGCTCACCGTACGAAGTGCGGTAGGTTAGCTACCGCTTAGACGTCAGTTTTCTGCGGGAGTGTGGTACTTCCTCGGGCGAGCCGGCTTATTCATGCTACAGACAAATATTTTGCCATTCTTGACAAAGTATTCGTCTTCAGCGTGGCTCTACCACTATTGAATGACGATGATATGATCCATGTTGCCTATAGAAATTGACCACGTGGCTGTATTGGTTTAAAACATGATCGTTACAGACTTGTCTTGATGATCACGAAAGTAAACCGTTCATATTTATAAATTGCACATTATGAATGGGTAAAATTATAAATTAAATTATCATATACATATACATCGCCGCAAATAAGCGAAAATGTAATAAACCGCAAAATGAAAATTTACCACCAGAGGCAAGAAAGCTTACAAGATTTCTGAAAAAATTGTATCTGATCACTCAAAGAGCTGTGAGACTCCAAACCATTCGACGCAGTGTATTTTTTTTACGCTACGTACGCAGTTTTCGCTATTTCGTCGATATATTCGTTTAAATATATAACTGAACAAACATATGTAGTTGTGTTGTCCGTTGGCAATCGTAGAACCAGACTGTACCAGTTGTGTTGTCAACGGTATTTGTTACGAGTGTGTGTCTGGTGTGAGTGCAGAACTTAATGTTATCGGATATGTGAAAGTGGGTTACGTTGGCTTGCTTGATGTCGCCCCGGCGAATTATGAAGCTTTAACGTTTTAAAAGATAAAGTATTATTCAACGAATTAGTTGCGGGCGAGTTTTCTAATTCAAGTTGCCGTGAAATAATCTTAAAAATTGGTTCAGTCGATATCAAAATAAATTGGCAAAAATAACAGACATAATAAATGAATAATGGGTTGTAGGTCTTGATAATTTTTTAATAGAAAAGTTGGGCAAATGAGCAAACGGATCATCTCATGATAAGAAATCAACAACTCCGGTGAACATACAACGTCGGGCTATTCTTATTTTCGATGTCCAAGATCTCACCGAACGGCTAGATTCTTAAGAGATGTGAAGGAATATCTCATCACTCAGCATTTTTTATCGATTTTATCATGGGGAGTGCTTTTGGGGAATTGTTCGGGATAATTCCGGCCTCTGAATTCCACCACCGCACAACTCGCCACAAGGAAAACTTTCATCCCCACAATCTGGACGAGTGGCGATGCAGTACGTTACGTTTTTCTAGAAACTCCTCTTCACACATCACTACCTTGTACAACTAGCCACCTCCAGCGATGTTTCCGAATCGATTCGACATTGGAACCTTCAAAAAACAAGCCTACACTTATCATAATGGCCGGTAACACTTCTGGACTGGCTATGGCATTGCGGATGTCTATGGGCAGCGGCTTTCTATCAGGTGACACGCCTGCTCGTTTGCCTATTACGATATGTATGTATGTAGCATCCCTGTTGCTGGCATATTACCTGGCTTTTTAATGCACCCACTCCCGATCCATGTTTGATCCCATACACGTGATCTATTCATGCCGCTCTGTCACATAACATGACACTGCGTCAGAGACAAGTACAAAAACACTACAACCACAACAACACTACAGTGGCTATTTTTTAATGTTATAAGTAATAAATTAGCTTTTTATTCCGTCACTCACTTATCACGGGGAATAATATAGCAAAATACAATCATTATTGAGTATAAGCATTCTCCAAGTAAAATTCTTTACATGCTAATAAATTTATACCTACATGTAGTATAGTATACGAGGAAAAAAATATCGAAATATACATTGACTCGTTTAAAATCTAACCAGTCTTTTGTTTCTTTTTTCTTCATAAATAACTTTATCCTCATATTCAAACACTGAAATTCCCCGCGTTGTGTATGTGTACTAATAAACAAATGATATGGACTATTTGAACGCGAGTTTCTTATTTCTGAACGGCCTATTTCACGCGACTTTGCACGCAGCAATACATTATTAAGCTATCAATCTTCTTTTCATCGATCATTAATATAGCGCTGTACTGCTGGATGTTAGCTTTCTTTAAAATTGAGGGATGTTGCCGCGATCTCTCTTAGCGGGTGAATTGTCCACTCACTCACTCTTGGCACGCGGGTTGGGCATCGTAGATTGTAATCCCCACTATTAGCGGGTAGATATGATACTTCACACACCACACAGATCGCCTCGTACCATACCTATCAAACTAACAAACAAACTAACAATATCCGTAAGAGTACCGGCGAGCACTATCACGCTCCGCGTGACTCTAGCTATAATTGCCGCAAGCGCGATAGCGGTGTTCGATACTTCACTAGAAGCTAAGGGGTTCTTATGAGAAATTACTCTTTATTATCAGCATCCTATAAAAGTCCAGAAAGAGATGTTTTAAAACCGTTATCATTGTCGATAAATTTCTCTTTTTTCACAGGCTGTGGAGGCAATACTCTCGAATGTTCCAGAATGGCATCCCACTTCAACTATAGAAAAGAAAGGTACGCGTTGATGTATTTTTTCATGTGAAGCAACCGTCATGCATGATGGTGGTGTCTGGTCACCACCAAAATAACGAACAAGATTGCTCTGTCAAGAATATGATGTCGAAGAAGAAGATATACTCACTTACTCCGCTGGCTCAGTGACCCGAAGTGGATCTTGGCCTCTGAAACGAGAGTCCTCCTTCATCTTTCACTGTCCTGCCCTAGCGATATCTGGGACGACTAACTGGCCTCTGACCACTTGGTCTACACAAATACTCCCTCTTCACACTCCGATCCTTACCCATTCGCTCAAGGTGACGGAGCCTTAATCCTATAAATAATGTACCTTAATCTTACACATAATCTTTGGCTGGTGCACCAGGTCTTCTATCTCGGCGTTCTTTCGGATCCTCCATAGCCTATCATCTCTTCTGGTTCTAAGAAGAAGATATAACAATAATAAATATATAAAATACGTCAGTGTTTCCGGCTAGTGTTATACGAGCCGGCTGTTGGAGCACATCCCAGTAGCTGATCAACTCCGTCTACCTTAGATATAAAAACCAGTCTGCGTCGAGCGTGGGGATTACGCCAACACAATTCAATATTGAGTCATGCCAATGCTCAGTAGTTGATTGCTAAGGCTGTATTATGATGATGATTTTAGCGAATTCAATTACGGTAATAATTAAGTTCAAATTTAATGAACTTGATTAAGTCACGGATAACAACAGCTCGTAATTGTATTGCTTTGCGATTGTTTTTTTTATTTTTGTAAATTTTAATATATAATTAAGTGGAATATTTGCGCGTGTGTTGTAGCGGTCAGCGAAAGGTCGAAAGGTTAAGACGTCCTGCTTGTATTTTCATTTTCATTTATGTAACCTTACGGAAAAAATACAACGCAAATGTTTATTGCGATTCGCGCATTTACGTAGGTATATGTTTCCATAAAAAGCATCTATTCAGTTAGCAAAATTGAAGTGACGACCGATTGGCTCAATGGCGGGGCCCTCCGCCCACCGAGTCAATGGTCGCAGGTTCCATTCCCGCATCGGAATAAATATATATATGGATTTATAAATATTTATTCCGAGTGGACAGTCAAAAGCTTTACTTAGCTAAGATCCCCGACAAGACTTGCTAAGTAAAACTTTTGATTGTCCATATAGTGATGGATTTCCGCAAAGTAACGCCTGACTCCATTAATAATTTATTCAGAGTCTGGTAACCCATTTCCGTTCCTGTCCTTTCCTTTCTTCTCTATTCTTTCCCTTCCGCCAATCCGCGGTCTACCGTGCCAAAGGATGCGTGGCTAAGGGCGAGCTTAGTCGCAAGCGTGCCGACCGTCCCGGGATCGGGCTCCCCCGGGTACCGGCTGATCACGTTTGTCGGAGAAGCAACAATCGCTAGAGCAGGCGAGTGCTAGAGTGGAGACCGCGTTTTGGCAAAAGTATTGTGGGATGCCCCTCGAATAAGATGATTTAAATATAAAGTCTAAGATCGATCTCGGGATCGATATCGATCGATAATGTGACGTCAATGATTAATGGAATCGGGTGTTACTTTCCGGAAATCCTTTACTATGTGGACAGTTAGAACTTTTACTTACCTAAGATCCGCGACAAGCAAACCAAATTAAAAAAATAATAAAGTGTGTTTTTCTGCTGGATGAAGTGGATTTACGGGGAACTTTAAATCTTACCGAAAAACGGCCGTCAGTAACTCTTCAAAATAGACTTAACGGTTGTCTTCCGTAGAGTCTACTATACCTGATGAAGCCTCGCGTTTGCAAGATGAAAAAGTAGGTAGTGTGTTTGGTGTTGTGGATAGTGGTTGGTAGGTGGAGAGTTGCTGACGGCCGTTTTTCGGTAAGATTTAGTTTAACTTCCCCGTAAATTCACTTCATCCAGCAGAAAAACACACATTATTAATTTTCTAATTTCGTTTGCTTGTCGCGGATCTTAGCTAAGTAAAAGTTCTAACTGTCCACATCATGTGACGACGTATTTGTTAATTTTTTTTTAAAATAATATAAACGTCATGACTTGTTCATGCTACTGACGTCACTGATCGCGAAAAATTACACACACTTTTCCACTTAAAGGCGCGGACCGTTTGACCGAGATCGGAAATAGCACCGGCGTCCGTACCTTGCCACCGCTCGACCTTGCGCCTTGTTATCCTCGCAACAATAGTCTAATGGGAACTGTTTAATTTAAGATTAAGTGTACCTAGTTTTAGGAATACGATATACGTTTGCGGAGACTAAGGATGTAGCGTATACGTACAGTAAAGTATATTCTAGTTCGTGTCATATTTCATTAATTTTTTTTTAGTATTGTATAGGAGGGCAAACGAGCAAGCGTGTCGCTTGATGGAAAGCAATCAACGCCGCCCATAGACATCCTCAGCGCCATAGGCAGTGCGGAAGCGTTGCCGACCTTTAAGGAAAGTGACATTATGGGAGTGGTAGCGGGAGGGTGTTGGGCCTCCGGAACTCAGGCCACTCACCGTACCAAGTGCTACCACTCAGACGCAGGTTTTCTGCGGGAGTGTGGTACTTCCTCGGACGAGCCGGCCCATTCATACTACAGACAAATAATATGCCATTCTTGACAAAGTATTCGTCTGCGGTGTAGCTCTACCGCTATATAAAATATTATTGGATAGGAAGACAAACGAGCAAGCGTGTCACTTGATGGAATGCAATCAATGCCGCCCATAGACCACATCCACGACACCACAGGAAAAGCATTGCCGGATTTTAAGGTACCTTAAAGTCCGACAATGCTTTTTTTGTGGTGTTGCGGATACACATATGTGTAGGTTTGTTTTTTGGCAGTGCCAATGTCACATCGGTTCGGTTATACCGCTGAAGGTAGCTGGTTTCATAGGGTGGTGGTGCGTGGAAAAAGTTGAAATATCTTCGAAGAAGAAGAATTAAAAAGAGAGGAATGTCTTGACAGGTTAACTAATAGTGCTGTTGCCCCGTAAAATATGGTTTACATCAACAGTCCAATAGTAGAAGTTCCGGGTCGTTCCTTGTCGAAAGGATTTCTATCTGCATCCAACGTGGCAATACAGGAAGTGTTATGGTAACCTTTGGTCAGGATGCTGCTTGTAAAAAATAATATTAAAAAATAAATAAAAAATAATATTCAACGGCGTCGAGATACTCACGTCCTTTCTTTACTTTACTCTGTATTACATAATCCCAGATCTCCACCATATCTTCAGGAGCGTTTCCAGTTTCTTGTCCCTAGGGATCAGCCCTGTTGAACGTCCTCCTCCCTTGTCCTTCGTATTCCTCCACATTCTTCCACCTGTACATGCATTGCGCTTGTGGAACTCTCCCACATACTATACGTGATAGCCTCTCACTGAATGTATTTAAGAGAAGAATTAAGGAACATTTCCTTTCAGTATAAAATATTTATATATGTATATATTTATGTATGTATGTATATATATATATATATATATATATATATATATATATATATATATATATATATGTATAGTATGTATTGTTATGTATATTATTATTATATTTTGTTGTTGTACACTTATTTCTATCCTCACAACTTTTCTTATCTCTCTCACTCCTGGGTTTGCTGGAAGAAATCTCAATTTTGAGTTAAGCTCGCCCTTGTACATCTTCTTTCCTTTTAATTTTTTTGTATTTCCTGTTTTGTGTACAATAAAGTATTAAATAGATAAATAGATTAAAAAAAAAGAACCAAACCCACGAATGTAGTTAGACCCATTTAGATTGTAAACGCAATCTTTACTAGTAGGTATATATCATTATTGCTGTATTGAGTGTGAGTGACATCGAATGTAAAGAGAGGGATGAGTCTTAATCTTTGTGGCACTACATGCATAAATTTGCTATATCTCTACATGTAACCACAAAGACGTGGGGAGGGGTCCAAAATTCATACGTGACATAATTTATGGATCGCCCCTAATGGTTTAATTACTAACCAAACCGTGTGGATAAAATTATTTGCATATCAGCATTAGTAATAATAAATAGAATGATATAACGGATGGTTTTTGTTAGGAGCGTATCATTGTGATGACTAAATTTGTTTCCGGTTTTATGATTTAAATAATGGTAATTATTATTCTACAGTTCTGTTTTACAAACCGTGACTATCATGACTTTATATGTCAGCCATTAAATATATTTTTAGTTTGTTGCGAAATGTAACAGTGGGTAATTGAACGAAAATATTTATCTTTTTTATTGATTTCATTCTTTTTTGATGAAGCGTATGTCAACGCAATGAGGAAGCGTACTGTCACCTAATGGAAAGCAACAAATATCAAAAATGCGTTACCGGTCTTTAAGATACGAGTAGGCTTGTTTTTTTACAAAGTGGATGGAATGAATTTTCGGAAAAAATGCACCATACTAGATCGCCACTCATCCAGATGGTGGGGATGAAACTTTTTCTTTCCTCTATTGATTTATTTCACCACAAATATCCTTTTTACGCGAAGAAATTCATTATGAGTAAATACTGTCATTGTCTGGGTGGGAGAACTGTTGGATTATATCAAACTATAGAACCACAGTGTCTACCGTCTCTTACTGCGTTTCGCACGAAAAGTGTAGGGATGTGGAGGATTTATTCTTTTATTCCCTTCTATTATTTCCTTTTTCCCTATCCCACTATATACGTCCTTACCCTGGGGTAGGTGATGCATCTGGGCGGCTGTCTATAGGCGCCGCTGGTTACTTACGCAACGTAACCCGCTTGCTTGTTTACATACATATCGTCACGCCTGTCTCCCGTATGGGTAGGCAGAGCCCACAGATCTCCATCTGCTTCGATCTTGCCATACTTTCTTTTCTCCCTCTACACTCATTATTCTCCTCATGCAAGCCCGCCGGTTAAGGGTACTCTTGACCTGACCTTTCTTAAAAACTTCAGCAATTTGGTCAAGGTATGTTTTCCATGGTCTTCTCTTACCGACTCTTCCATCCACATTCGCAACATAAATTTCTTTTGCCAGTCGTCTTTCATCCACCCTCTCCATGTTCCCAAACGATCTAACCATTTCCTTTCTCAATTTTTGTCACTACAACTTCTTTCAATCCACATCGCTTTCTTATATTTTCATATCTTATTTAATCATTCATCACCATCTATTATGTAAGAAAAAAGAACACTTAAAAACCAACTGTAAATTGAGTTATATATTCTACAACTGATAAATATCAGACGCATCCACAGAGCAAGACGGACTTCTCATAGCTTTGAAAGTTTTGTAGTATTTTTTACGGCGTTAATCCACTTACGAAATCGCAATTAATTTTGTTGTATTGTATAATCTGACTACATTTTATTAGTAATAGGGATTTATTCTTAAGGTAGAGTTTCTATAAATTTGAATTTTCGTTTGTTCCGTATATGTTTTCAATCAATTTTTACGTTATCCATGAAATTGGTATGTTGTTGTCGGCACGCTCGAGGAAGTTTTTGTATTAATACATCCACTTTACGATAAGTGAGGTGCGAGATCTTAGGTATTTAGGTTCAGTCCAAGTGTTTTCTTTTATTAGAATGAATTTTTTTTTTTACTTTATGTTTGCCAGATAACAGCTAAGTTAAATAATTAATTTCTTGAAACTCATTATTTTACAACCGACGAGTAATTTTATCAAACCGGAATTACATAGATTACACTGCTGTGCGCCAAAGTCATTTGTATTATTATTTATATATTTCTCGTTTTCTTTAAAGGCAATAAGCTTTATATATTATGCCAGTGCCAAGTAATATAATAAAAAGTGTCTTAAAATGCAGAATCTAAATGAAAAACATGCATGAACTTTTGCAGTCAAATTAAAAAGACACAATACACGCAATTATTTCATTTGAATTGACTTCTACGCCTTAATCAAGTTATATTGACTAATACTCCACCAGTATTAGACAAATTGACTGATAATAACAATAGATTATAAGATGAACAAAAACTTTACGTTTGATGTAACTTGACGAGACAAAGTTTTAATTTATTTTTATATTATTTTTCCTCACATACCGCACTGTGGAAAAGTTCTTGTCTTTCGTTCGGCGTTTCGTTCGTTCGTTTGTTTAGTTTATACAGCCTATAACGCTTCGTAGTCAAGAAATGTGATTCAAACTTTGTTGTAAGAAGGACATTTTTTTGCCTGATAATTAGGAGGCTGCCTTTTTTTGATGTTTTTTCACAGTCCATTTATGCCTTTTCTGGAGGAATAGACTTGAACTCATCGCACTCCTTTGAGGCGGGTTCCAAACTTCGAATAAATATCTGGAGGCTGTATATACCGACGCAAAAAAGCGACAACACTGTAAATGACGCAGGTGTCAAATATTTTTTATTGCATATTCGGATCAGAATAAATACTGCTTCGAATGGTCTGAATCTTAAAACTCTAGAATAATAAAAAAAATTGTACAGTGTTGAAACAGACTGTTTTTGAGACATCAGATACAATTTTTTTAGAAATTTTAGAAGTTTTCTTTGGCTCTGGTGGTAAGTTTTCATTTTGCGGTTTACTACGTTTTCGCTTTTTTGCGTCGATATATTTATCCCGATACGGGAATCGAAACATAGATCGTTGACTCTGAAAGCGGTAGCTTCTCCACATAGGCAAGAGGTTTCATACATATTTAGACGTACTGAACGTGAATATTATTGTTATCCGCGACAATAATTCCTTTGTGATTTCTTGTAAAGAAAATCCAATTGATTCTATTGTATCACCATGTATATACATTTGATTTATTACAAACGTTTTATTTATAAACACGAAATACACCAACAATCACCGCAGTTGTCTTAGTCTGTGTTTATTTTGCTCTTTAGCATCTCACTGTTAATTGGTTTTGTTAATAAATTCGATGCGCTCATTTTATGTAACAATTTCACTTTCATTTTATAAATAAATGCTGTATTATTATTGAATTTTCTTTTTTAACAAAGTTCATTTGTGAAAGTTAATGTTTACCATTCATATTTGCGATTTTTATTCAATCCATCATCACTTTAGGTTAGAAAGAGATAAATATCCATCATGTTTAATAAGCTACGTCCTAATAAGATTATTCATTCGAATCGATTGTGTTTTATAATGACCCTAAAATTACTACATATACATACGGTTACGCCTGCTTCCCGTATGGGTTGACAGAGACCACAAACATCTATTTGCTACAATCTCGGCACAATTTATTTGCTTCATCCACACTCGTCACTCTCTTCATACCAGCTCGTCGGTTAAGAGTACTTTCATTATTTAAATATTCATTATCTGGGTAACTCTTCTGAAATATAATCATCATCATCCTAGTAGAATAAATAGCCTTGGAAATTTCAAGACAACTTCTGAATCGTTTCTCAAAATGTTTTGCTGATTATTATAATTTTTATTGCAATTAAATATACACACAATTTATTGCGGAATATAGACCTCTCCAAACCGCCTTCTCCTCATGTCATATCATCTAACTGGAGAGCGTCCTACACTGCCGTTGTCAAGACGCAATCTCCACTCTTAGAACATGCCCTACATATTCCTCGGATTATCGTTACTTCGATAAAAGTGATCATATTGCCTTCGCATTGCTAATTCGAAGAGCTGGTGTAAGTTTGCCAGCGGATTTTTTCATGGGCCTTGAATGAAGCTTGGGCGAAAGCTAGTATACTTGTAAAAAGAAAGCACATGGTTATTAAAAATGTTTATTTATGGTTTTGGTACAAAAATAAATTACATACATACATACAAATCGTTACGCTTGTCTCCCGTAGGGGTAGGTAGAGACCCCGAAAAGAATGCCGAGATCTGCTACGATCTCGGCATTCTTTCCTTGCTTCCTCCACACTCATTACTCTCCTCATGCAAGCCCGCCGGTTAAGGGGACTTTGGCCTTACGCAAAAACTTCAGTAATTTGGTCAAGTTATGTTTCAAACCCAAAAAATAAAGAGACACCTACATATAATTTGTAATTAACAGTAATGCCTAGACTATAATTATTAATGTGTGCGCACATTGTCTGGTTATATTATATTATAATAACATTTACTTACTTACATGTCTCTAACTTGGAACAAAAAACTAGATTCGTATAATTAACCTACATTTCACTCCTTTTTAGAAGAAAAAATTGAAATAGAAGAGAACGGGCGGCTACGGTGCGAGTCGTTCGACATTGAGCGTGTGCTGGTTCACGGCGCTCACCTGATGGGCTCCGAGGGGAACGAATACGATCTCAACGAAGAGGCTTTGTCATCTGGAGGTGAGGTTTTTATTGTCCAGGACTGAACTTTGAGAAGCTAAATAACAGACTTCTCTCTTCAAAACTAACGTAACGTTTTTCAATTCCTACTATTTGTTCACACTCGTTTATATCGTCAATTACATACTTACATATTATTCATTCATTATCAGTTCAAATACATTTTTTGTTGTAGTAGATGACACTTGATGTTCATACAGTTTTTCTAATATTAAATCATTAATTATTTAATTTTGCTTTTACATGGGAGAAAAATATTCTCTTATTGTATATAAAATATTTATCAGGATATAAATTTAAGAATAATTAGCGTCAGTGGTGAAGCGAGTTGATCACTAAAAAAATATAGGAGCTGACATTAAAGTTTTTTTATATTACTTGTTTATTGAAAAGTTAGGCAAAAAAGCCAGCAGATCACTTAATGGGATACTTACATTTTATGATGACCTGACACTTGAGTAAAGATTAACGATGTGTTTGCTCTAAAGATTTTTACCATCAATCTGGCCATGGCCATCTTCAATAATAAAGGGCACAGCAAATTCGTTGCCAACCTTAAGAATGTGAATGATGGGAGGGGAAGAAAGAAGTAAAAAAAGGGGACGAAGAGTGAATTATCTTGTAACATTCTTCTGGTGGAAGTAGGACGACTGCCTATCCAGATATTCCGTACCAGTTAGTTACATTGGTGCCCAGTTGTAAGTCATTTTTGTGCAGGGTTATTTATGGTTATATCGCTATAAACTAGTCTTCTCTCTCTCGATTTGTTAGGATGCATCACGCGCCACTGTAAAGGACAGCTGAAACGCCACGATTGGAATTTGTTTTTAAGCGATAAATAAATTCTGTAAAAATATGTTCTGTTTTAACAATATTTATTGTAAATATGCACAGTATTTAAATCTATTATCCTTGACTTTTAAGTTAAAAGTAGAAACTAGAAACTAGAATAAGCTATCCGAATGACAAGTTTGTTCAAAATACGTGGGAAAGATTACGTGGTACCATTGAAATGCGTGCTCTTGCAAAAACTAGAAGCGTACAAAAAAGGAACATCCGTCTCATCTATTCACTTCAGCGCACAAATATAATTAATAAAATGTTATCTGAGATCGATCATTGACATTAAATATAAAACAACACCAGCTAACAACATGTAATTAACAATGACTCTGATTCATACCGATACTTCATTTTTTACTAATATATCTTCCGCATCACCACAATCATTTGAATTTGATCTGTTCTTAGGTAGAATTTATTAAGATGACGTTTTTTATGACAACGTAAAACGCACAAGCGGGTTACATGATGGTCATAATCAGCGGCCTGCGACAGTCCACTGCTGGAGATAGGCCTCCCCCAAAAAACGCCACTTAGCCCGATCTTCGGCTTCACGCATCCAGTTTCTGCCAGCCGCCCTGCGCGCACTATCGAGCTATGGGGGGTGTCCCACACGCTCGTTTGCTCCAACGATTATCGGATCTCCGACAAACGTGACCAGCCCATTGCCACTTTAGTATACTAAATCGAAATACTATATCGGTGACTTTAGTTCTCTGGCGGAAGAAGGATTTAATAGTATGACGAAGAGGAGGTAAAAGAAGAGCAAAGAAGTTGGGCCTTTCATTTGCTAAAATGTTATTTAAATCGTTTCCCTATTTTCTTGTGAATGTTTCAAACATTAGCCCAGGCAAACAAGTAGACGGATAGTTTGTATGATTCCAGATTTGAAAGAGCGTTTAACAAAGCAGCGGCAGCAACTCAACGCACGATTGGGACTGGAAATGGCGTCCAAAATTGGCCTCGACCTTACATCCATGTATTCCAACGAAGACCTGAGTCCGGTGAAACCTCAGCCCAAAACGGATAATATTCGGGTAAACAAATTTTATTTATTGATATTAATATTTCTTTGAGAGCATTCGCTCTTTTTAACATAAAGCACTAGACACCAATGAATAAGTTTTACAACTCGTTGGCGAAGACAGAATGCTAAGTAGAGGAGAGAAGGGGATATTTGGCTATCTGATACGATACCCGGGGTAAACAAACCAGACTCGGAACTTAATAATAATAAATTTATCCTGATACGGGCATCGACCCCGCGACTATTGACTCCGTAAACGGCAGTTCCGCCACTGTGCTAATTATGCTGGTCGATGAGTAAAGTGGTTTACCTTATGTTAAATAATCATCTGATTCGGTATGCTATAGATGCGTTGTTTGCATTTGAAATAAATGTAAATGTAGATGTTAGGAAGGTAAGGCGAAATGTAACGAAGGAAACAGATTAAATACTACCGCCTTGTTTAGCGTTCACTGATGGACTTATAGCTTAGAAAATTATCCTATATATGTGTGTAGAGGAAAAGGATTTTTGTTCACTGCTCGGCATTTTTTTTATGAGATTGGAAGGCAAACGAGCAGGCGTGTCACCTGATGGAAAGCAATCAACGCCGCCCATAGACATTCATAGGCAATGTGGAAGCGTTGCCGAACTTTAAGGAAAGTGTCATTATGGGAGTAGGAGGGGGAGGAGGGAGAGTGTTGGGCCTCCGGAACTCAGCCGCTCACCGTACGAAGCGCAGTAGCTAAGCAACTACTCAGACGCCTGTTTTCTGCGGGAGTGTGGTACTTCCCCGAGCAAGCCGGCCCGTTCATGCTACAGACAAATATTATGCCAACCTAGATCTAGTTTTAAGTCATTTTGTTTTTTCTTTTTTTGTTTTTTGTAAATTAAATGTATGTGCGTGTCTGCAGAAGGAATGAAAGTTACATCTATCTATGTATTATTATATTTTCTTGTATATATATTTTCAGAGACCTGTACAAGAACTAGTGCCAATCGTATCCTCGAAACCGTTAAGTTCCCGAGAAATGAACCTGGCGAAGCGTAAAGCGCGAGCCGCGTTCAGTAAGCAGAAGTCGCGTGACTGTTCCGACGAAGGTCCATCTGCTCCACCCACACCCCCCTTGGAGCCTGACCGCAAGAAGATCAAGTTGGAGCCAGTAGATGAAATAATTGGTTAGGACTCCAGTGATTTAAGCTTTTTTCTGTGTAGTTTCTACATACATATTTTGCAATAAAATCTTAAATATTGATAAAGTTGGTGTTATTTTAAAGTTTGTCGTTGGGGTTGAAGTTAAGAATTTTAACATTTTAGATCTATAGAGATATATGTAAGGACATGAGACTTATGATTTTTCCACCCTGACGCACACGATGTCACACGTTTACTTTTTATTTTTTATGATATAGGAGGGCAAACGAGCAATCGTGTCGCCTAATGGAAAGCAAATAACGCTGCCCATAGACATCCGTGACGCCACAGGGATGGCGGAAGCGTTGCTTGCCTTTAAGGTATGTGTTGGTTCCACAGGGTGGTGGTGCGTGGAAAGAAGTTTCGGGAGAAGCGCACCATACTGGATCGCCACTAATCCAGATGGTGGGGATGTAACCTTTGTTGACCCTATGTTTTCAATGTGTTAAGGGGATGTATCCCCTTTGAAAACTATATGCGCTGAAAAGTGTCTAGCTTCAATTTCCGCACATTTTTTATTATTATCACTACAAATATCATTTTTTTCATGTTTCTATGTTGTCTTTACTTGCACACATAATTACACAATATTGCATCAGATTCCAAAAAACGTGAATTCCCGTCTCCCGTTGTAGGTGGTGTTTAAACCTCTGTTGATTCAATGTCCACGTTTCTCTGTGTGCAGTGGACAGCGAGGCGGCAGTACCGGACAGTTTAGGTGTGTGGGGTCCGTCGTCACGGTGGCCGCTGGAGGGCTGGTGTGCAGCGCTTCAAGCGCAGCTTTTCAACGCGTCGTGGGAGGCCCGCCACGGCGCCGCCAGTGCGCTCCGAGAGCTGCTGAGGGCCCAAGTGTCGCTCTCAGCTGGACACGACGAGGCCATGACCGTTGAACAAGTAAGCCAATTACAATATTAAAATAAAGTAAGGTTGAGAGTCTCCAGATTCCGGCATTCACCGTATGAAACGACATAACGATGCTACCACTTAGCGGCGGCATTTCTTATGGCCCAGTCGTGCTATCATGACTATGCAGCTACGAGTTACTTACTTTTTTATTACTCTGGATTTGCTTACTTCTTCAGTTTGACTCGCTGATCTTGAAACGACAAATCGTTACCATAATTAAATAATATAACTGACAATAATATAAGATTATAGAAATAAAATTAAAACACAACGACATTCATGTGAGTTGGCGGGAAAAGACCGTGCGGTACTTACAATTATAAAAAACATCGTTCATTTTTTTTTATAGATGGAGGATGCACATCAGGAATGGCTCGAAGACATGTCTTTAAGGTTACTTTGCGTGCTTGCGTTGGATCGTTTTGGAGACTTCGTTTCGGATCAGGTATGATCTTTTTACTCAAAGACAATTTTAAAATTATTAATGGAACCAGGCGTTCCTTTGCGGAAATCCATCACTATATAGACAGTTTTCATTTTATTAGTTAACACTCAAATTTTCTATGTTATCATATAAACAATTTTGTATGTGTAATTGTTTTTATACATATATTTCATACATACATATAATCATCACGCCTGTTTCCTTTAGGGGTAGGCAGAGACCATAGATCTCTATCTGCAACGATCTCAGCACACTTCCTTTCTACCTCCACACTCATCACTCTATTCATGCAAGCTCGCAGGTTAACCTTTAACTTTAAAATCTTGACCTGGTCTTTTGGCCTTGGCCCCCTTCTTTTCGTAAAAGATACAATCTCATAATAGATGAACGTCTGTCCAAGGTGTGTAATTCAGTTTGAGTCCAGTTTAAAATACTAAAGGTACCAATCCTAACGTATTTAGTATTGGTGTCACCCATGTATTTTAAGCTCTTATTTTATTACTGCTTGAATAGTTTATCGGTGCCCGACTGCGGTGGCCCCTCAAAACTATGCGAGCTTCATCCAAAATTCAGCGAAAGCGGCCCACAAATGACGATTATAGCTTTGTATGGCAGCCATCTTGTTTTTTACACCCACCATTTTTTTGTTCGAGTGCGACCCTGGTAGGTATTCCGTTCCAGGCGGGCCGTAGGGTGAGCAACTTTTTACCAGGTTTAGATTTTCAAGGTTTGGGTATAGTTCCGCTTCCTCGAGCCCTATCGGAACATTTCCCTAGAACAAACGTACCCTCCATCTCTTACAGTTTCCCAAATAACATGTCAGTGAGTCAGTGATAATGCAGCTTTCTAAATATTAATAATTTAGTATTATTATTGCACCAGGTAGTGGCGCCCGTTCGCGAGACCTGCGCACAAACGTTGGGCGTTGCTTTGGCTCAGCTGCGCGCCGAACGCGTGCGTCTGGTGGCTGAGGCTTTGGCGGCCCTGGCGCGGCAACCACAGTGGGAGGCTCGTCATGGAGCCTTGCTTGCTTTCAAATACCTGCTTGCTGCGCGACAGGTGCGTGAACAAAGATTTGCGTTGCGTAAAGAGATTTATATTATTTATATTAGGTGTACAAATAAGTTTCCGCAGTTTTTTATAAAAAATTAGGAATTTATTGTAAAGGAAAAGTACATTACGTTTTATTCAAAGTATTTTCCATCATTTGCCACTACTTTTCCCCATCTTTCTGGCAACATTCGGATACCCCGTCGAAAAAACTCTTCATCTTTTGACGCTATCCACAAATCTACCCAATTTTTGGTGTCTTCATATGATGTGAAGCGCTGCTCAGACAGACCATGTGCCATCGACCGGAACAGGTGATAATCAGAAGGGGCTAAGTCTGGTGAATACGGCGGGTGGGGTAAAACTTCCCAGTTGAGTGTTTCCAAGTATGTTTTTACCGGCGCCGCAACATGTGGACGAGCATTATCGTGTAAAAGAATAATTTTGTCGTGTCTGGAGTAGTAATGGGCGCGTTTTTCCTTAAGTGCCCGACTCAATCTCATCAATTGTGTTCGGTAGAGAGCTCCAGTAATGGTTTCGCTTGGTTTCAGCAATTCATAATACACGACACCAAGCTGATCCCACCAAATACACAGCATGAGTTTTTTTCCATGAATATTCGGCTTAGCTGTCGATGTTGATGGTTCGCCGGGCTTAACCCATGACTTTCTCTTCTTTGGATTATCGTAGTGAATCCATTTTTCGTCACCAGTGACTATACGATGCAAAAAACTCTTTTTTTTATTCCTGGCAAGCAGCATTTCACTCATGCATAATCGGCGTTCAACGTCTCTCGGCTTTAGTTCATATGGAACCCAATTTCCTTGTTTTTGAATCATTCCTAACGATTTTAAACGATGTGAAATTGCTTGTTGAGTCACTTGTAGAGTAAGTGCAAGTTCTTTTTGCGTTTGGGACGAATCTTCCTCCAATAGTACTTCTAATTCCATGTCTTCGTACACTTTCGGCCTTCCACTGCGTTCTTTGTCTTTAACGTCAAACTCACCGTTCTTAAACTTTTGAAACCATTCCTGACAACTTCTCTCACTTAAAGCAGCTTCACCATATGCTTCTAGAAGCAATCGATGCGCCTCAGCTGCAGATTTTTTCACATTAAAGAAGTAAATCAAAAGTTCCCGCAAATGATGCTTATTCGGAATAAAACTTGACATTTTTGCACGAAAAAAATTACGTGATGCTGATACGGAATCACTAGTACTTTAAGGTTATGGTGTTGCCAGATGACTAAACTTGGGATATTACGTTTTACATCTGACAATTTCTCCATAACCTTCTGGTGGGGCCATCTTTTGACAAACCGCGGAAACTTATTTGTACACCTAATATAAGATTTCTGTGCATTTTAGAATACAGTCGACTCTTGATAATTCAAATCTCTATAATTGTTGGGTCCCTAGCAAATCTCTCGTTAAATCAATTAAACTCAATAGGTTTTTGGTACACTCGGTAATTCGAAGAAGAAAAACAACCCGTAATTATCAAAAACACGTGGTAATTCGAAATTATTTTACGTAAACACTTGACAAATCGACATATGGACATGTTGAAACTTGTTTACACACAAACGATCATGTAGGCCTACGCGGTTTGCTGTTTAGCTATTAGTATGTACATATGTAATAGTATTACTGAGACTTTGTAAGGTTTGTTTGTAAATAAGTTCGAAAAGGTACAAGTGCTTGACGATTTCGGAGAAGAGAGTAATCGATATCAATAAATACTACATTTAAACATTTCAATAAATACTTTCAGTAATTCCTCTTTTTTGTTTTTTGTTTTTTAACTTTTTTGTTTTCCTCTTAGTAATTATAAACCTATCAATATTTCAAACTCTTAGTAATTCAGTAATTCGAGGTATTAGGAAGGTCCCTTCAACTTCGAATTATCGAGAGTCGACTGTATATTGAATAAATGTAAAGAAGAGAGTAATCGAAAACAATAAATACTACATTTAAAGATTTCAATAAATACTTCTTACAGTAATTCGAACTTTTTTGTTTTCCTCTTAGCATTACAATTAGCAAATCTCTCAATATTTCAAACTCTTAGTAATTCGAAGTATTTGGAAGGTCACTTCAACTATGAATTATCGAGAGTCGACTGTATATTGAACTGTGCAGGAGGTGGCTTGCTCAGTGGGCGCGTTGGAGCACCTTGTGTGCGCTTTGGAGGACACGGCGGAAGATGTGGCGGGCGTGGCCGCCGGGGCCCTGGTGCCGGCCGCACGGGCCCTGGCTGAAGCGCGGCCGCTAGCGCTGCCCGCCGTCGCGTCGCGGCTGTGGCGGTTGTTGCAGGATCAAGATGACCTAGCCGCCTCCGCCAACTCCTACATGGCGCTGCTCGCTGCGTTGTGCGCTCTGCCGCAAGCCGCCGTGCACCTGCAGTGAGTTAAACTTTGTACATGATAGATATATAGATTAATTTATTTTCCTTTGCACCACACACATGAATACACATTAAATTATTACATAATCATCAATGAATAGAGAAACAGATTTTTTGCCACCACCCGACCCTCACGTAGATGCAGCGCAGCGCAACTTGAGAAACACTTGTGATAGACTGCTTATATAAACCTATCTATATTTAAGCCTTATATACGTATGTACATAACAATAAGAACAATACGCGTCAATACGAATATTGCTGCAATCTATTTATTACTTGTTATATGTTTCGTTATTAAGTAAAATAGCCATATATTTTTTTAAAACGTAAAACTACTTTTAAGACATCTTAGTGGAGTAGTGAACTTATGGCTAGTGTATTTGAACAAGGTATGAGATCTTAAAGGCCGGCAACGCACCTGTGATGCCTCTGGTGTTGCAAATGTCTCTTGCCGGCGGTAATTGCTTACTATCAGGTGATACGCTTACTCGTTTGCCTTCTATATGAGATACCATACAAATTTTTTTATTGCTAAATCTCTAATTAAATTGTTGTCATATAGTTTATTGCTTGCTATTTTTTTATGAAAAATATTCTTTCAGCCCCATTGACTTAACGGACGTGCTACCGCGACTGTGGCCATATATGGACCACTCTACCAGTTCAGTAAGGAAAGCTACGTTGCAGACTCTAAGAACTCTAACTCGCCCCCTCGTTATCAATACCAAGGGCAACAGTAAAGACAGTTCCAACCAGATAAATAGTAACGGTACACAAACATCCAATGGATCTGATAAGGATAAAACTGTTGTTAGTAAAAATGGTGAATGTAAAACCACGAGTGAGGATATTTTGATGTGGACGCCACAGTTGCTACAAGAGGCCATGAGACACATTTACCAAAGGGTTTTGTTCGAACATGTGCATGAAATACAGGAGGTAGCTTTACAGGTTTGTATGGTTTTCTTATGCTATTTAACTCGTGAATTCATTGATGATTATTATACAATTAAACATTGAATGCGTGGGTAGGGGCAAACTTATTCGCAAGCGTGCCCACCGTTCCGGGATCGTGCTCCCGGGTACTATAGTGCCGGGTCATCCTCAGCATGCGGGGCTCTGCTGAGGCTGAACTCCATCCTCCCTTGCTGCTCATGGGATTCACTATGACGAATTTTAATCAACCTTAATTTGTTAAAAAAAATGACGTCGACGTGGTTCACCACCCGTCACGTCCTGGTTCCTACGAAGGCGAGAAGCGACTAACAGAGAGCCATTTCGGTGCGATGAATGTGAGAGGAAGGATGGATGAGTGTGGAGGAAGCAAGGAAGACGTGCCGGGATTGTAGCGGATGGAGATCTGTGGTCTCTGCCTAACTCTACAACGAGACAAGCGTGACTATATATATGTTGTATGTATGTTGAACAATTATAGTATTAGAGCCATGATTGCACAAATGTACTCATCCAACCGTGGGTAGTAGTACTACACTTTCACAAAATCGGCTTCAAGTGGTAACATTTTTATGTGTTACCGAAACGTGGTGCAGTAAGCGAGGAGACCTAAGGCCAATGCAAGCCCGCCCGTTAAGGGTACTTTTGACCTAGCCATTCCTAGAAACTTCAGGTTTATTTGGTTAAGGTTTTCATTGGTCTCGTCCTACCGAAGCTACCATCCACATCCCCAACGTAAATTTATTTTACCAGTCTTCTTATATCCATCCTCTATGTGCCCAAACCATTTGGATTTGGCACTAAAGATTGGGATTTTACACTAAGAGTAAATGGAAAACTCATCATAATAATAAATATTATTTTGTGCAGGTTTGGGAGAATTTGTTAAAACATGCATCTCTCGATGTGATATTGGTAGCGGCCTGTCCATTGCTGGCGACATGGATGTGCCTGGCGATGCAACCCGCTCGCCTGGCTGTTGATCCCAGTCTTCTACTTCACGCGATGCCCAAGGTAATGTAACACAATATCTAACATAATGAATATAGAATTATACTTCATGATGGTTCGCAGGCGGATATGGATGGAAGGGTCTATAGGGGAAGACCAAGGAAAACATACATACCTTGACCAAGATATGTATGTATGTATGTCTGACTCAAGACATACATACATACACATCTTGTCAAGACATATTCACAGGTTACTCACCTAGACAATCGTAGACGTATTAAGCTTTTTTGCTAACCATTGAATTGCTAAGAACACAACAATATCATTTGTGTACAGGAACGACGAACACGGACTAATAGTCAGACCTCCGAGAGTGGGGTTCCACCAGAAGTGCGACCGAGTCAGAAGTGGTTTGTGGGTGGCAGCGAATCCCAGCCAGCGGCCGCGCGAGACCGAAACGTCACTAGAGCGCGATGTCTAGCTGCCGATATTTTGGGTCAGTATAATTATTTATATTATTATACTCAACCCAACGTTGAGACAACTTCGAATTCAACTGGGTGGGCTCGGAGACCAACGGTTATCTGGAAGAAATCGCTATTAGTCATAAAACCGCCCTTTGTATAAACCAATTTTGTATATTTTTGATTTTGGTGTACAATAATTAATATAACTTTTTTTCTATCCTAAACGTCAATTCTAACGACTGACCGAATGCAGTAAACCCTTCTTCAAATAATGAATATTATAATGCAAATTCGCAAAACGTTCAAACCTCAATATTAAATGATTTTTGGTAGAGTCACTTTTTGACGTCCACACTTCACCCCAGTTGCAGAGGTACCATGCTCTTCCATGAACATTGTGCATGTTATGCTTTTTTTTAAGGGAGCGGGGAAGTAAACCACCTGATTGTAATTATCATCATCCGTGAATATTTGCAGAAGTCAGTGCCACTATAGATGTGATGGAAAAATAGTCAAAAGTTTTACTTAGCTAAGAAAACCTTTGACTGTCCACA
Organism: Baronia brevicornis; assembly: GCA_031353405.1. Classification (NCBI taxonomy): domain Eukaryota; kingdom Metazoa; phylum Arthropoda; class Insecta; order Lepidoptera; family Papilionidae; genus Baronia; species Baronia brevicornis. The sequence continues at coordinate 293,900 of JASFAT010000669.1, read as the reverse complement.
TAGTGATGGATTTCCGCAAAGTAACGCCTGACTCCATTAATAAGAAAAATAGTAATAAAAGAACTGAGTTACTTTTGTTGCGCGGTTGTTATACTTTTACGTCTCTATGATAATCTATGAAATATTATATTTAGTTTTATATTCCGTGTGATCCTATTTTGGATAAATATTGTTTTACAATTATTTGTTAGCCTTTAGTTTAATAAGAAAGCTGTTGGGTAAATAAATAAAAATGTTACCAAGAGATGTTCAATTACAATTGCTTGATATTCGTTTTTTCACATACCATCTGTCAGATGATTTATAACCGTGACCATTCCGCCAAGAAGTGTATGAGTAGAATGAAGAATAATATTTATTTTTCTTAATGTTAAGATACCAGGAGAACATAAGTTACGAGGAGATGAAATTTAAAATTCGTCATATATATACATATATACCTATCAGATAATACATAACCCTGGGTGCCTACAACCCAGGGTTATAGGGTCCAAAAACATATAGGGATATCTGTGCCAGAGCATGGCTTTATCACAAATCATCTCAGCATCTTTTGCTGTATTGTACAGATTTTAATGTGTTATAATTATAAAACTTGTTACAGGACACCTATCATGTTATCTGGTTCAACCCGCGCCAGGAATAGAGTATAAAGCAGAAGATGAGAGTCCTATAGACTGTTATGTAAAGGTAATTTTTAGAATAACCATTATTAGGATTTAGGATGTTATAATGTTCTTGTAGTGATTACAAATTTACACGTCTACAACCTTGACGTCTCCTAAAGATCCCGTGTGTCCCCGTAAGCAGTACGGCCGGCATGCTACAGTACTTATGACCTGGCCTGTCTTCAGAACATCAGCGATTTGATCAAGCTATGTTCTCCTTGGTCTTCCCCCTCTATGTGCCCAAACCATCTAAGCATCCCTTTCTCAACTTTTGTCACGACACCATTTTTTACTCCACATCGCTCTCTTATAAGTTCATTCCTTATTCTATTAATCAATGTTACCCCACACATACTTCTTAATGTTCCCATTTCCACTACAGTCTGCTTTCATTTCCCTTCTGCCAAACCGAACTTTCACTACCGTGAACAAGTACTCCCCGATGAACCGCCAGTCGGGCCGTTTTAGACACTCTGACTATTCATAAACTCCTTTTTTACATGTGCATCTGTTTATTAGGTGATGATAGTGTACATCCGTTCTGGCAGCGCTCTGCAACGGCTGGTGGCTAGCTTGGTGGTGGCTGCGTGGGCGCGGTATACTCTTCAACACAAAATGTACCCGCCGGACATACACCAAAGCGCGCGAACCAACGGCGACCACGTATGTGACTACAAATTTCACTCCATTATTTGTACTGAACTCTATGAAAAGAGAAGCGACATATGATGCTTGATACATGTGAAACATTGACCACGACTCGATTTCTAGCCTAGCCACGTACAAGTGACCCTGTGTAAAGTCGAGGCCCCTCCATTCGACTGTTGTAGCCTGAATACGAGACGACGTCTCGGTCTATGATTTCACTCCCAGGCCCCGCGATAAGATGTTGAAACATCAAAAAATATGGAAGAAATAGTCAAACGAGAAAGCGTGTTCGCCTGACGGTAAGCAATCACCGCTGCCAATGGGAATCTGCAATACTAAAGGCATTAGGTCTCTTACGAATAATAAATAATATCAAGAAAAAGGAGTCGGGCCTTTCGAACCTTGAACTAATTCACCGTACGCGAAATGCGAGAGCTCTAAAAAGGTAGCAGTTTTACTTACCTCGATCCAACCTGCCCATTCACGAGTGGCTTTACCAGTCATAACATGGCAATACGCACACAGTACACGTCTACCACACACATTTATTTATTTATATATTCATGCCTATCCCCCGCAGGGGCTGACAGAGACCACAGAGCTCCATCTGCTACCTTCATCGCAGCGAAACGGTTCTCTTGTGGTCGCTTCACGCCCTCGTGAGAATTAGGACGTGACGGGTGGCGAACTATGTCGCCGTCATTTTTCAACAAATTAAGTATATTAAATTCGTCTTAGTGAGTACCACGAGCCGCAAGGGAGGATGGAGGTCAGCCCCAGTAGAACCCTGCATGCTGAGGTAAGGCACCATAGTACCCGGGGGAGCCCGATTCCGGGATTGTCGGCACGCTTGCGACTAAACTCGCCCGCCCTTAGCCTTGCATCCTTTGGCACGGCAACCGTGGATTGGTGAAGAGGAAGGGAAAGGATAGAGAAGAAAGGAAAGGGCAGGAACGGAAATGGTTACCAAAAAATATTTAAAAATCCATATATATATATATATATATATATTTATTCCGATGCGGGAATCGAACCCGCGACCATTGACTCCGTGGGCGGAGGGCCACTGAGTCAATCGGTCGTCACATGTATTTTTATTGTATATATTGTTTTTTTATATATAACTTGACTTTATTCTATATAGGAAGCAAATGATGAAACTGAACCCTCAAATGATATAAGCAAACTCGCGCCTCCTCTACTGGTCAGCACTCTCCACACAGCGCTCAACCAAGCTCTCTACTATGATGAAATTGCGCTTAATTGTAACAGGTAATTCATTGCTTTTATTTAGTTTAAGTTCCAAATAAATCCACTTCATCCAGCAGGAAAACACACATTATTAATTTTTCTGTTATCGTTTTGCTTGTCTTTTCTTGTCGCGGATCTTAGCTAAGTAAAACTTTTGACTGTCCGCTTTTATATTCTTCATTTTACATCATTGGTTCTTGATGAATCTTAGTATAATAACAGAAAACTGTACCAAAAAAACCAAGTCTATAAAGAAGCTAACTTAGGAAGGTCACCGATTTAATTCAAGTTACATAACAGACATGACATGTATTCTATAATTTATAATTTGTCAAACGGTTGGTTTGATCTATCACTTTTTATAATACATCAATTTTTTACACTTGTGCTTATTACTTTTTTTGTGTTTTTATTTATTTTTTTATTTGGACAATCCAACAATAATTCAAATAGAAATATACGATAAATTCCAGTAAAAACTATTTAAAACATATGTTTTTTAAACTAAAGATTGAAAATAAGCCTTTATTTTTTTATAATTATAGAAATCAAACTATAATAAAATTGTCTTTTCTTCAAATATATTATTAATGGAGTCAGGCGTTACTTTGCGGAAATCCATCACTATATGGACAGTCAAAAGTTTTACTTAGCTAAGATCCGCGACAAGCAAACAATAACAGAAAATTAATAATGTGTTTAGCTGCTCGATAAAGTGGATTTATTTGGAACTTAAACCAAAAACTTACCGAAAATCGGCCATCAACTCTCAACCCACCAACCACTATACACAACGCCAAACACACACTATCACTTTTCCATCTTGTACACGACACGTGTTTCGCCCCAGCACGAGGCATCTTCAGGTATAGTAGACTCTACGGAAGACAACCGAAAAAGTCTTTTTCGGTTGTCTTCCGTAGAGTTTTACGCACACACATTATTAATTTTCTGTTATTGTTTTGCTTGTCGCGGATCTTAGCTAAGTAAAACTTTTGACTGTCCATATTCAAATATATTCATCAATATTAATTGTTTTCCTTTTTTGTAATTTTTGTCTATCTTCATGACACTGACATCACGAAAAAGTCACTTAGTCGATTTTGATAAGTTTTCATTTATCAAAAGTTACACTACAGGACGTAAAATTGCTATGTGTTTTATCGTACATAATATATAAAAAAAATATCGACGTTATCCCAGATGCACGTGTACAAAGTGAGAGCAAGTGTTTGTTTCGTTATATTTATATAGAGTGAAAATTATTTAAGATCCCTAACACTGTAATTTTTTTCTGTTATAGAATATTACAAGAGGCTCGTGATCTATTGGCAATGATGAAGCATTACAAACTACCAGTGGATGGTGAAGAATTCAACAATATATTGAGACTAGAACAGGTGACATTTTGGAGTTAAATTAGTATGTACCATATAACTCGTACTTATGGACAGTCAAAAGTTTTACTTAGCTAAGATCCGCGACAAGAAAAGACAAGAAAAACAATAACAGAAAAATTAATAATGTGTGTTTTTCTGCTCGATGAAGTGGATTTATTTGGAACTTAAACCAAAAACTTGCCGAAAATCGGCCATCAATTCTCCACCCACCAACCACTATATCAATCTTAAATAAAATATCAATCTTAGATCTAGATAGAGTTATAGAATCAAAAATTCGACCGGGATTGAATATTAATTTCGGGAATGTGGACAGTTAGAACTTTCACTTAGGTCAGATCCGCGACAAGCGACAAAAACAGAAAAATAATAATGTGTCTTTTTTCTACTGGAAGAAGTGGATTTACGGGGAACTTAAACTACATCTTACCGAAAACGTTACTTTGCGGAAATCCATCACTATATGGACAGTCAAAAGTTTTACTTAGCTAAGATCCGCGACAAGCAAAACAATAACAGAAAATTGATAATGTGTGTTTTTTGTGCTGGATGAAGTGGATTTATTTGGAACTTAAACCAAAAGCTTACCGAAAATCGGCCATCAATTCTCCACCCACCAATCACTATACACAACACCAAACACACATTATCACTTTTCCATCTTGTAAACGACACGTGTTTCGCCCCAACACGAGGCATCTTCAGGTTTAGTAGACTCTACGGAAGACAACCGAAAACTTTTCGGTTGACTTTTCGGTACTAAATCCAGTTCATCTAGCAGAAAACCACACATTATTAATTTTCTGTTATTGTTTTGCTTGTCGCGGATCTTAGCTAAGTAAAACTTTTGACTGTCCATATAGTGATGGATTTCCGCAAAGTAACGCCTGACTCCATTAATAATAGCAATACTACTGAAATCTAATTGCTATCACTTGTTGTAACAAGTTTGATTATTAAGTAACAAGTCTTTTATTTTAATGAAAGTCATCGTTATAGGTGATATACATGACCAGTGTGACGCAGCCGATGGTCGCGGCGATGAAGTCGAAGCGTGTAGCGCAGTCGTTGGAGGATAGGAGGAAAAGCCTGCAGACAGCCGTCAACCAGTGCTCCGTTGAGCAGAGCACGCTGAATGTCTCGTGAGTATTCCTTTTATTTATGGAGTGAGAAGGAGAGAGAAAATAAAATCATTGACAATTTTGTGAAATTCGAATCGATTCAACAAATCTAGTTTTCCTGGAGTTGCAGATGTCCATGGACAACTATCCATGGTGATTACAAACCGATACATCCCTGCTGGTTTATCCTGGCAGTATATATTTAAAAAAAAGTAGTATTTGTGAATTATTATTAAAACTATAATATTAACAAAATACCATAGTTACTAAAAAACTGGTACTAAAAAAAACAAGAATGATATTCTGGCGCGTGTTTATATAACAATTTTATAAAACCCCTCTTTTAGCAAGCACTTTTTTATGCTTTAAGCTATCTATTTTTTAATTTTAGAGAGTAAGAAAGTACAGATTTATTTATTTATTTATTTAAGGACATTAGTAACTTAAAAAACCATTTTGAATATTTAACACCCTACCACCCTACGCCACCCTACCCTACTATATGTTGTCAGAAACAAGTGATCTTTGTCTATCGTCATAGTGTATCATTTTTTATTTACTACGTATTTACAGAGTTCAAGCAGCGTTAGCAGGTGCATGTGCCAATCTCCACTGCCTCCCAGAACGTCTGAATCCAGTGGTGCGGCCTCTAATGGAGAGTGTAAAGAAGGAACCGTCGGAGGAGCTCCAAGCGCATTCGGCCGACACTCTAGCAGCCCTGCTGGCGCAACTCGTAGCCCGAGAGTCCTGCCCCAATAACAAAGTTCTGGTCAACTTGAAGGCTTTCCTACGGTTTGTATATTTTTCACCTTTTTATACAAATACACCTTTTTTACACGATTTTTTTGGGAACGTATCTTCAGGCGTTTTCGGTGGCGGTTGGAACTAGAATGAATTCCCCGACTGAATTTCGGGTTTTATGCATAAAAGCGAGACACAGTCAACATACAAAGAATTTGAAATATATTTGCTTCAGCATATCAACAATTTCTTTTTTTTAACAAATAAATGAAATTACTGCAACACAATACGATACAATCAATAAACTTAAAATGCTCAACATTCAAATTACATATTTATATGAATTTTAGATAATTCTAAATTATTTATTTTACATAAATTACAATTATTATTAATATTTTATATAAATCAATATTATTCTTACATAATCTGCAGACAGATGGCGCCATAATACTTATAAAATTAGTTATAAAATTCGTTCGTTTTGTCTATTGCATATGACATATCTATAGTTTAAAAATAGAATTAGGTGTGTTGTTTTATTTTATATGAAGGCCTTTCCTCAACGGCCGGCAACATTTCTGTACTGCCTGGCGCTGCGGATGTCTATGGGCGGCATTGATTGCTTTCCATGGGGTGACACGCCTGCTCGTTTGCCTTCCTATCCCATTATAACTGTCACAGACGTGTTACTGACAATCTAAAATAAACTAACGTTAAAGTGTTTACATTACATAATTAAAAATAACTAAGCATTTGAGTTTTTGTAAAATTTTATTACAGCTGCTTAGGCGATTTTATTTATCGAACATATTTTAAAAACAATTACAGGTGTGATCCAGAATATACTCCCCGTGTTTCGCTCGAGTGCGCGGAGGAAGGTGACTCGGGAAGCGGAGACAGCGGCTCTGAGAGCAAGCGCGACCCGCCCAAGCAACATCCCACGTGTGAGTTTACTTTGCATCAGTTTCTCCGGGGGTAGAGAGATTGGTGACCCCAAATCTAGCTTTACAGCACCAGTAACACTATTGCTAGCCTGTTTTAATAATTAATATAAAGAAATTTGATTATATTCTACGTATTCAATGTATAGCATAAAAATAACATACATTTATTTATTTATTTGGCACAAATAAATTATATTCGTAGAAAAATACATAGTATTAACATATAATATCGCCTAGACTATAATTTTAAATGTTGCACAAGATTAGTTATTAATTATAGTATTAAGTAATCAGGGTTACCTCTTTAATTTGATTTTACAAACAATTTTTAAAATAAAGTCTGTAAACAAGATTTTACAGACTTTATTTTTAAATTTGATTTACGATACATTTGCTGTTTAATTCGCGATATAGAATAACGTCAGCCTATGATTGGCCGTGGGTAAAGTACGAGGCGAGTATAGTAGTAATTATCTACGAAAACAGCCTACAGCATCTACGCGAATCATAAAAATTAATCTGTGGTTCCCAATTCACCTGGAATGCTTGAAGTTTAAAGCAATATTTCTTATTTGTGTGGGGGGACGATTTCCAGGTGTAGAATATTATGGTTTTGTTACGATACATATTTTTGAAGAAAATTTTGTACTTCAAGCAACAATATCTCTGTTAATAACAATTAGATTAGTTGCAATGAATACTGAGCATTTTAATAACATTAAAAAAATATTGAGTCGTCTTTAAAATACGTGGAGCGTACGCTTTATTAAATATTTCTCTTTACTAAAAAGTCTTTATTAAACCGGGTATTATATACGTTGCAGTGGATAAATACAACGGTATATTGACGCTGCGCGATCAGCAACGCTCTGCGGAGCGTGTGGCGCCGAGGCGGGGCCGCCCGCCGGCCGCTGCCACAGCCGCTGCAGCAGCTGCAGCCGCCGCAGCGGCTGACCTCACCCTCGACTCCTTATTCCCATACGAAGATGAGGTGAGCATACATTTGTTTACTTTTTGCCCGAAAGGACCCAGAGAGCATCGAATGGTGGTCTTTCTTTTCACACAGACCGACGCGGATTTATACGCTTGGAACTGACTGGAGCCCACTAAGCCGTATTCTCATAGACCGACTGGAAGAACACTGTTAAAGCGAATGCGCTCGGAGCCGAGCTGGTGCTCTTCGAGGGCAGTTGTATCGCGTAGTTAGGGTTTTGTTTTTGATCTGTTAATACATCGCCCATTTCCATCTGTATGTGCTGTTGATTATGTAATAATTTAATGTGTATTCATGTGTGTTGCTACGGAGGGAATTAAATTAATTATTAAGGAACAATATTAGTTATCTATTTTGTTTTTTACTTTCAATGAAGCATACACACACACATTATATATATATATATATATATATATATATATATATATATTAGGTGTACAAATAAGTTTCCGCAGTTTTTTATAAAAAATTAGGAATTTATTGTAAAGGAAAAGTACATTACGTTTTATTCAAAGTATTTTCCATCATTTGCCACTACTTTTCCCCATCTTTCTGGCAACATTCGGATACCCCGTCGAAAAAACTCTTCATCTTTTGACGCTATCCACAAATCTACCCAATTTTTGGTGTCTTCATATGATGTGAAGCGCTGCTCAGACAGACCATGTGCCATCGACCGGAACAGGTGATAATCAGAAGGGGCTAAGTCTGGTGAATACGGCGGGTGGGGTAAAACTTCCCAGTTGAGTGTTTCCAAGTATGTTTTTACCGGCGCCGCAACATGTGGACGAGCATTATCGTGTAAAAGAATAATTTTGTCGTGTCTGGAGTAGTAATGGGCGCGTTTTTCCTTAAGTGCCCGACTCAATCTCATCAATTGTGTTCGGTAGAGAGCTCCAGTAATGGTTTCGCTTGGTTTCAGCAATTCATAATACACGACACCAAGCTGATCCCACCAAATACACAGCATGAGTTTTTTTCCATGAATATTCGGCTTAGCTGTCGATGTTGATGGTTCGCCGGGCTTAACCCATGACTTTCTCTTCTTTGGATTATCGTAGTGAATCCATTTTTCGTCACCAGTGACTATACGATGCAAAAAACTCTTTTTTTTATTCCTGGCAAGCAGCATTTCACTCATGCATAATCGGCGTTCAACGTCTCTCGGCTTTAGTTCATATGGAACCCAATTTCCTTGTTTTTGAATCATTCCTAACGATTTTAAACGATGTGAAATTGCTTGTTTAGTCACTTGTAGAGTAAGTGCAAGTTCTTTTTGCGTTTGGGACGAATCTTCCTCCAATAGTACTTCTAATTCCATGTCTTCGTACACTTTCGGCCTTCCACTGCGTTCTTTGTCTTTAACGTCAAACTCACCGTTCTTAAACTTTTGAAACCATTCCTGACAACTTCTCTCACTTAAAGCAGCTTCACCATATGCTTCTAGAAGCAATCGATGCGCCTCAGCTGCAGATTTTTTCACATTAAAGAAGTAAATCAAAAGTTCCCGCAAATGATGCTTATTCGGAATAAAACTTGACATTTTTGCACGAAAAAAATTACGTGATGCTGATACGGAATCACTAGTACTTTAAGGTTATGGTGTTGCCAGATGACTAAACTTGGGATATTACGTTTTACATCTGACAATTTCTCCATAACCTTCTGGTGGGGCCATCTTTTGACAAACCGCGGAAACTTATTTGTACACCTAATAATATGTGTGTATGACAACAATTTTCTTCCTATGAACCAAAACAAAAGTTACACATGTACTTTCCAATTTTTTAGTAGTAGTATATAAAATCTACATAATTATTTATTATTATTAGCATTATTTTTAATATTAGCCAATATTGTTTTTCAGGCTCGTAAACTTCTACGAATTCAAAGGCGAGGTGCAACTTTAGCTCTGACGAGCTTAACCAGATACTTCGACAATGACTTACCACAAAAGCTGCCAAAGTTATGGGAATTCATCACTGAGCCATTTGAACGAGTTATGACTGACAGTGGTAAGTTGGAAGTGTATGTATGTATGTTGAAGGGTATGCTTTGAGTTTTTAAATTTGAGATGTATTAGTTTTCTGCCATGTTCATGTAACATTTTCTCTTTTATTTTTTAAATGTATCCACCATCTCAATTTCAAATTTATCGTAAGTCCTTTAAAGGTATGAAATTCGAAACAGATGTAAAATTTTGAACGATTGAATTTAAAGTGTGTTATTTTAAGTGAGCACTTTTCCTGGCTTATTCAACAGATGAGGCTCTGATATTCATTCACAAGCGTAGTGTGGGATATCTCCATCTTACAACAACAGGGTTAAGATTGATAGAAACGGGATCCGTGAAGCCGAAGATCAAGTGAGGTGGTGTACTTAGGGAGATTTGTCTCTAGCAAGACTGTTGCAAGTAATGAATACACTAGTGTATGATCAACAAAAAGTTACCTGATATTGTCTACCACTTCGTCTGCTTAACGCAGTGATCGGTCTGTAGCCCATTTGCATCATGACCGATTTTCCTGGTGACTATCACCGGAGCGTATATATACGCGCCTGCTTTCGGTATTGAATCCAATATGTAAGGAATAAAATAAAATATTTTCTTACAGTATAAGATCATAGATACAAATACTGATACTATAAACTACTGCTCGGATGCAATGATGATTTGTTATTTTGTTTCTCTTTATTATCTCTGAAACCATAGTGACGCTGGTGTTGTGCACATGCTGAAATTTGTTACTCACTAAACTTCTTCATAACCTTTAAAAATAGTTAAATGGATGGAATTCTGGTATATGAAAGCAGTTTTTCGTCGTCAAAACAAGCTCAAAAGCGTTGTGTTGTTTATTTAGAGGAAAAGATTAGGAGGGAAACTATTTACTAGTGTGAAAATTGTGAAGTGATGCATGATTATATGCAATTGTGAAGTGAGGAATGTGTGAAGTTGTGAAGTGATGCATCCAACATTGCAATTATTACCACCCTGAACAAAATCTCTAACAAATAATGTTGAAAAATGTCTTTTTTATTTTTATATAATTTTACACCTGTATATAAAATAAAAAAAAAATTAAAATGATGCAAATGGGTGAGACAACTTTAGAGAGTTTTAAAGGTGTGATTAAGTTAATTATGATATAAAGTAAATTAGTGGATATTGATGGTGGTTCACAGAGCTGGAAGCACAGGAGCCAGAAGCGGCGGAGGAGTTGATATCCCGGCTGCAGGTGGTGGAGGCGGTGAGCGCGCACGTTGGCGACGAGCTGTGGGCGCGGCTGCTGCGCGGTGTGCCGGCGTGCGGCGCGCTGTGCCGCTCCCTGTACACGGGGCTGCGGCACATGGCGGCACGAGCGCTGGCCGCGATCGCTGCGCGCTCCCCCCACACGCTTATGCATTCGCTCGTACACGAGGTGCGCAATATCATCGGATATATACCATACCAAACGCTTGATGTTATAACAAGTTATAACAGTCAGATTTCAACAGTATTGATATTGTCACGCATTTATTTTATTCTTATGTATATAAGGCTCCATGAGAGTCGGACGGTGGGAGAAATTCAGTTTCTCTGCTCAATGAGTGGAGGTTTTGACTGAGTCATCCCCATTTAAATCTGTATGTACTTTTGATAATGTTACTTAAGTAGCTGCCAAATTAAATAACCTCGCACGCTTGTTTAAAAGTTAATCAACAAAATGGCGGACAGAAACTACACAATGAATAGCTGTTTGTGATGATATTAGTTAGACAGTAAAACCAGCGGTGTGTTTCCGTGTTTTTACAAATTTATTTATAAATATGGTCAAACCAAAAATAAAACGCCAACAGCCAAGTTTTTACCAATAAAATCCAAAGTATACATACCATAGTGTTGCAAGTATAAAAATAAATACTATATTTTAATAAATAAGTAATAAGGTATTAGTATGCTTATGCTTAACTAAGAAAGTGTTAAAGTAGCTTCTATAAATAACAAAATTTTAAGCATTGTTTAAAGTTTAATTAGTTAAATATATACATATCGTCGTCACGTCACAATATATAAATTTTGTAGGGGTAGGTACAGATCACAGATCTCCATCTGCTACGATCTCGGCATACTTTCCTTTCTCCCTCCACACTCATCACTCTCCTCATGCAAGCCCACCGGTTAAGGGTACTCTTGACCTGGCCTTTTCTAAAATCATCGCCAATATGGTCAAGGTATGTTGGTCCTTGGTCTTCACCTACCGACCCTTCCATCCACATCCGCAATAATTAGTTGATCAGTTAAATTATGCTTAAGATATCAATTAACACGTTCCTTGCCAGACCGTTTGTTGAAGATTTTCCGTTCAGATTGCCTGTTTGTTAAACTAATTCTCAGAAAAATATACTTATTGGTTTGTTGTGTGGTGTATTTAAAACTGTACACCCTTTCCTTGATTATGATTTTAACATTTTTGTAATTATTTTCCTATCCTACTTTCTACTAATATTATAAATGTGAAAGTTTGTGAGTATGGATGTATGTTTGTTACTCTTTCACGAAAAAACTACTGGACAGATTTGAATGAAACTTTACAGTAATATAGGTTATACATCGGAATAACATATAGGTTACAATTTGTACTGATTTTATGTAAATTTTTTGGTTGTAATATATAACGATATTTCTTGGCGTACGCTGCCTAAACCATTGGAGTTACACAAAGATAATGTACTGTAGGATTGTTTGTCTTGAATAGTTCTAAATTAATAGTCCACGACAGCATATCTTATATGTATACCTTTTATGTGGAAGCCACTATGACCCAAGTTGTGAACCATAAATTAAGTAAAAAAATGTTTTGGGCATGTGGCACGGAAAGTTTTATAAATAAGGCTATAGAGTGTATACGTTGTGTTGCAGCTGATCGCCGCGCTGGGCGACGTGCAGAGCGAGCGCGTGCGGTGCGGCGCGGCGGAGGCGTTGGCGCGCGTCGTGGACGCGTTGCAGCTGCAAGTCGTGCCTTACATCGTGCTCTTGGTTGTGCCGCTACTAGGTCGGCATACCAATTCTTTTTATTATATTACATTTAATAGTATCTTGTGAACTAGGATCTCTTAGACCGGAATTATTGTTTTAAAACTACAGTCATTTAGCAAGTCTTAAATAAAAAAACACGTGATCTAACGGTAATTCGAAAACAAAACTATTTTAGAAAGGTATATGAGGATATTTCCTCAACAATAGTCCGTTACTTACTGATCGGAGGATATATCCTCAACGATAGTCCATTGCGTACTGATCTGAGGATACTCTCCTTGGCGATACTGCATTTGAGACTGATCGGAGGATAGTTCTTTTACTATGGTTCACGGTGCAATGATCGAAGGATATCTCCTCAAAGATAGTCCGTTGCGTACTGATCGAAGGACATACTTCTCGGCGATGTTCCGCGGCGGACTCCTATCGACTGTGCGCTGTCCTCATCTTTTGTAGTCTGAGAGCACTGCTAATTTTGCCAGTGTCAGTCGGTACTTCTCCGAACAAGTATTATATGCTATTATCAAAAAGTATAATCATCAATAGTCTACGACGGTTATTGCCGTAAATCTCTCCCTCAGACCAGGTTCTTTGAGAGATTTCCCTTAGTAGCCACACACAGGTAGGTTGGACATCTCCCACCGGCAACTTAACGGTCCATCACCTGCGATGTTCAGATCTAAGATGGGTATCTAAAAATAATAAAATAATGTAATCTTGTGAACTTATTAATAAAAAAAATATTAGTGTAAGTAAAATTGCAACTGGTGTATTTAAAACGTTCGCTATTTGATGATTGAGTCAGAAGAGTGACTGCAAAAGTTCTTTTCTGTTTTACCCTTCGTGTAACGTGCTCATTCGCTACCCTTTGAGCTTACAGCTAGCATTTGAAATGACTCTACATGTTACATTTTGACAACATCTTTACGTACAAGTTTGTAGCTGTATACAAGGATGGACCAAATGTAGCAACGGAGTATTCTTATGCGCATGGAAAGGTTAAAAAAAATTCGTGAATCCAAAAAAATATTTTCAGGCCGTATGAGCGACCACTGTGAAGCCGTACGCACGATGTCCACTCGATGTTTCGCCACACTTATACAGTTGATGCCGCTGGACGGCGCCATACCCGAACCCGAGGGTCTTTCGCCGGAGATGCGCGCGCGAAGACTCAAGGACAAGCAATTCTTAGAACAACTGTTTAATCCCAAGTCAATTAAAGATTACAAGATTCCTGTGCCGGTGTCTGCCGAGTTGAGGAGTTACCAACAGGTGAAGTTCACTGCTTTATTTCATAGGTAAAAGGAAATTAAGATATAAATAAATTACTTTACTGTGTAGATAAACTTAGAATGTTAATACTTTGAATCAGAAAAGTATAGTGACTTTTCTGGAGTAACAAAATCTACAACTGACTCATTAATCAAAGAAAAAAATTTAATGTAATGATTCTCTTAGTTTTTTTTACTAATTTTGGCTTTTTTTTACTAAGTTATATGAGTATTTTTTTTAAGATAGGAAAGTAAACGAGTAAGGGTTTCACCTGATGGAAAGCTATCTACGGCACCCATAGACACCCGCAATGCCATTGGCATTGCAGAAGAGTTGCCGGGCTTTAACAAAAGTATATACTTTTTTTTAAAGGTTTCAATGTCGTATCGGTTCGGGAATACCACTAAAGGGTTAGTTTTACAGGATAGTGGTCCATTGGATCGTCAATCATCCAAATAGTAGGCATGAAACTTTTTGTCGTAGTGACAACTTTGACGTAAATTATTTGATTGTACAGGCGGGGGTCAACTGGCTGCGTTTCCTGTACGAGTACAAGCTGCACGGCGTGCTGTGTGATGATATGGGGCTGGGCAAGACGCTGCAGTCTATCGTGGTGGTGGCAGGCTCTCACTGGGAGCACCGCGATGACCCTCTACCCTCACTCGTCGTATGCCCGCCGACGCTTACTGGTAAGACGCTTACTGCACCCTTTGCACTATATCCTGTACCCTGCATACTTCACTTATAATATATTTTGCATTTTACTATAACTGTACGTTGCATACTACATCTATATTTTACATAATACATTTTGGCGTCGACTGGTTAGAATCAGAGTGTATCTTGCCGACTGAATTTCGGCTTTTATACACAAAATCGAGACAAAATAATAAAAAAGACAAGAAACAATTCTTAAAACACAGCTCAAATAACATAATATATATATGAATTTTAGATGATTTTAAATATTTTATTTAACACAAGTTATTGTTACATAATCTGCCAACAGAGGGCGCCTCAATGCGTTTTGTCTATTGCATACAATAATTAAATAATGATACTATTGTACATACACTATGTAATATGTATACTTGCCACAATACAGTATTCAGTACTCTGTACTTTATATTTATATTTTTACGCCTCCCCCCCCCCGCAGGGGTTGGCAGAGACCACAGCTCCATCCGCTACCATTCATCGCAGCGAAACGGCTCTTCATTAGTCGCTTTTCGCCCTCGTGAGAATCAGGACGTGATGGGTGGCGAACCACGTCGCCGTCATTTTTCAACGAATTAGGTGTAAGGTGAAAGGGCAGGAAAGGAAATGCGGATTGGGGGGGTTACCAGACTCGGAATAAATATTTATAAATCCGTGTAAATATTTATTCCGATGCGGGAATCGAACCCGCGACCATTGACTCCGTGGGCGGAGAGCCGCGCCACTGAGCCAATCGATCGTCGTACTTAAAGTTAATTAATGTATTTTCATAATTTGTTAGATATGGTATGGTATATATAGGGTAACAGTTAATTTTGAAGTTTTAATTTTTTTAATTAAAAAATTGGTGGGTAAAGCCTTAGTATGTCGCTATAGTATGTTGAAGGAAAATAAATTTGAGACCAGCTAAAATTCATATTTCCAGCGAATTTTAAAAATATAACTAAGATTATAAAATACTAATGTATTCTAATTTCCACATGCCATCCCTAGATAGATAGGTAACTTGTTTACTCAAGGCACACTACAAATAACATCAAAAGTAAAAATTAAAATGAAAATTAAGCTAAAAATTAGAGTAATTAAGTGATGTGCCAAAGGAGAGGCCTTGGCTCAGCTTTAATGCTGTAGTTGGTTAACTACAGCGCTGGTCATTCTGCCAACACCTGTTAGACTGTGTGTTAGTTATACAAAAAATACCGAATAAATCTAGATATTTCTATTATTCGTTTATTAACTAATAAAAAATTACGTCATTTCTTTAGATATTAGTAACGAAACTATATGAGAACATACTTTTTAATATTGTGTCACATATTTAATATATAATATTTAACAAATAAATCAAATGATAAAAGAGACGATAAAAGTGAACCAGAGTAAGGTTAGTCAGAGTTATTTCATCAGCACTATCTATAAAATGGTATGTAAGGTGTATAATTCGATTTAATTGAGAAAGTTCACATATTACGTGCAGGGCATTGGGTGTTCGAAGTGAACAAGTTCATGCCGGCCAAATTCCTCAAGCCGCTGCAGTACGTGGGCACGCCGGCGGAGAGAGAGTGGCTGCGCACGCGCGTCAAACACTACAACTTGATCGTCGCATCGTACGACATCGTGCGCAAGGACATCGATTTTTTCAGCAAGATCAGGTTTAATAATAAAAAATTATATCTAATATATAAAATTATTTATTCATAATATGTATGTGCCGTTTTGATCGATGACTTGTTGCCATCTTGTGGGTAGTGCCATGATCCCATTCCTGTAGACATCTTGAGATTTTTGATTAAAAAAATCTGACAGGTAGTGTTCAGTGTTCTTTTGAGGTTAGCTTTATGCTTCCTAAAGAGTTCTGCAATGACTGAAACAGGTGAAAATCTGATGGAGCAAGGTCAGGGCTATACGGAGGATGCATCAACACATCCCAGCCAAGCTCTCTCAATTTTTGCTGCGTGGCTATAGATGAGTGCGGTCTGGCGTTGTCATGGTTTCTCTGTGAGATCATGTGGTACCCAAATGTCAAGTTTTTTCTTGTACTGTCCAGACTTTGGTAAATAACGTAAAACTGTTTTATAATCAACATCCAGTTCTGCAGCAATGTCGTGGCTTCTAATATGTCGATCTTGCTCCACTTTCTCAAAGGTGGCACTGATTTTATCTGTGACAGGGGACGTCCAGAGCGAACCTCATCTTTCACACTAAAATTTCCAGACTAGAAACGCTTGTACCACATTTGTGCTACTCTTATTGATACCGCATTAGGTCCGTAAACCGCACAAATTTTATTCGCGGCGTTCGTCGCATTTTTACCTTTTTTGTAATAAAACTTTAAAATGTACCGAATTTCTTCGTCACATACGTTCATTTTGCTTGCTTGAAAAACGATTGAAAAATGGCGGGAACTAGTTTTTTTTTTATTTATTGCATCTTCAGAATGTCACATTTAATATGGTATTAAAACCAGCCAGTTACATTCAGTACAGCCAAAGAGGTTTCATTACTAATAATACATTCAAAATACGAAAATACTTTTGCCCCGACCTGTTATAATGTTATTGTATAAATATGTTATTGCTTTCCATCAGGCGATACGCCTGCTTGTTTACTTTCCTATCCCATAAAAATAGGTTATATTACTTTTTTATAGTCTCAGTTTTTAATTTTATATTCACAATATGTGGACAGTTAAAATTTTTACTTGGCTATGATCCGCGACAAGCAAACAACAATAGAACATTAATAATGTGTGTTTTCCTGCTGGATGAAATGGATTTACATGGAACTTAAACTAAATCTTATCGAAAAACGGCCGTCAGCAACTCTCCACCTACCAACCACTATACATAACACCAAACACACACTACCACTTTTCCACCTTGCAAACGACACGTGTTTCGCCTCAACACGAGGCATCATCAGACTCTACGGAAGACAACCGTTAAACCTTAATGGTTGTCTTCCATTTCTCCATTAATCATTTTCACAATACATACATATCGTCACGCCGGTTTCCCGTGAGGATAGCCAGAGACCACAGATGTCAATCTTAAAAAAGTTTATTACTGCCTTAGAGTTTCTGCCAGCCGGAAGCGATTTGCCATGACCAATTTGGGAATCTTTCAACCGCCTGTATGGAGAACATGGTAAACTGGGGTTTCTCAAACACAAACGCCTTGTGTAACTGTGGGAGAGCCATACAAACAATGGCACATCTGACATCTTTTTAATGGATTTCCGCAAAGTATCACATGACTTCATTAATTATATGTTATTTTATTTGAAATCAGCGTAATGTTTTATAACTTTATTTGCATCAATATTTGTCGCGGGCAGTAAAATATACGCGCGAGTTACTAGACATATACGTATGTACATGTCACATGACAATTAGGTCCTGATTTGGTAGGTCTTTGCCATACTGATGTGAAAACATCTTTCAATATTTTATTTATAAATATTATTGTGAGCTTGTGTTCGAACTTGACCATTCAATATTTGGCTTTCGCATGTAAATAACTATGTAATTAATATTTTATTTTTATTTTGTAAGGTGGAATTATTGTATATTGGACGAAGGCCATGTGATCAAGAATGGGAAAACTAAGGCATTCAAAGCGATCAAACAGCTCATTGCTAAGCATCGACTTATTCTCTCGGGGACGCCTATTCAGGTGAGAATTTTATGTAATTACTACCATATATGTATATCGTACAATCTTATCCAAAAGTAATATATCCAGAAGTAATATATCCAAAAATAATCTTATCCAAAAATACATCTGTTATTTTTAGTTACCATTCCTTTCCTCCTTCTTTTACTTATTTCTTTATTATCTCCTTTAAATCATTTCTTCCTCTCCCATTACTTCTTTCGTTGGCATTATACACATCCTTACCCTAAGGTAGGCAATTCATTTGCTTCCATATTGTTCGTAATACAGGAGTGGTTGCTCACAATCTGACCGGCTTGTTCGTTAAAAGTTAAAAAGCATTCAAAATTTACGTGTTTTATCATATTTGAATATTACATTTAAAACGGCAAAAGTAACAATTGTTATATAATTTGTCAATGCTGTCAACTAGACTACTCTTCACGTGAGTGACACATTGTAACACACACAGATCGCTTGGTATATTATGTGTATAACATATAGGGAACAGCAGTGTTCCGCTGCACAAGCACAGTGACAGCTGCTAATATAAGTACCAAACTTATTACTTATTAAAATGAATAACTAAATATTTATATTTAATGTTCTACTCGAGATTTAAACTAAAAAAGGTGATTCAAATTTAACTGTTTAATTATTTTTCATATCTATTTGAATTTTTTT
Source organism: Baronia brevicornis (assembly GCA_031353405.1). Lineage (NCBI taxonomy): Eukaryota > Metazoa > Arthropoda > Insecta > Lepidoptera > Papilionidae > Baronia > Baronia brevicornis. The sequence continues at coordinate 274,787 of JASFAT010000669.1, read as the reverse complement.
CTCGTATTATCTGCCTTTTTCCATTAAAAAACTGCTTTTCCCTATTACTCTTTTTCTTCTTTAATTAGTATTGGTTTTGTTATTAGAACAATGTGTTGGAGCTGTGGTCGCTCTTCGACTTCCTGATGCCTGGACTGTTGGGCACGGAGCGACAATTCACGGCGCGCTATTCGCGGCCCATCCTGGCGGCGCGCGACCCCAAAGCGACTCCCCACCAGCTGCAGGCCGGCGCACTCGCCTGTGAAGCTCTTCATCGACAGGTGCTTGCCCATACCTACATTAATATAGTATGATTTTAGTAAGGAAACGCTCAGTAATTTCTGGCATTAGGCAAAAGGGAGGTATTCTCATCGGATTTAATCTCCAGTGCTTGACGAAAAAGTGGGGAGCAGTTTGAACATTCTTTATTTCGGTTTCGATGGTTGGAATTAGAATGATTCCCTCCGGCTGAATTTCTGCTTTTATACACAACATCGAGAAGACAAGCCCCCCGCCCACGAAATCAATGGTCGCGGGTACGATCCCCACATATATATAATATAGGAATAAATATATGTATGGCCTACAGATTTTCATTCTGAGTCTGGTAAGCCCGCTAATCCGCATTGGATAAGCGCGGTGGCTTAACGCCCGTTCTTCCTGGACGAGAACTGGAGAGGCCCGTGCTCAACAGTGGGACTTATATGAGCTGTGTAAAACAAATATTAGGATTTGGAGAAAGATATTGTAGAGATACAAAAATCTCTACAATATCTTTCTCATTAACCCAAAGGTTATGTAAAGGACTGGTTGAAAATGCCTTCGATTTCGTCTGTCAAGCTCTATTTCCATAAATGGTTTACAAATTGCCAAAGTTTATAAGAAAGGCCAGGTCGAGAGTACACTTAACCGACTAGCTTGCATGAGTGATGAGTGTGGAGGAAGCAAAGAAAGTATGCTCAGATCGTAGTAGTTGGAGATCTGTAGTCTTTGCCTACCCTTACGGCTGACAGGGGTGACAGGGGTGACGATATGTATGTATTAAAGTTTTACATTTTTTCAGGTGTTGCCATTCTTGCTGCGACGCTTAAAGGAGGACGTGTTGCGGGAGCTGCCCCCGAAGATCACCCAGGACTACTACTGCGAGCTGAGCCCGCTGCAGCGGCGCCTCTACGAGCACTTCTCGCGCGAACACATGCCGCATGACGTCACGCACTCGCACACGCATGTGTTCCAGGTATGGCCGATAAACTCACAGACTCACAGACAGAACTCCCGCCAACTTAAATCAGTGACGTTGTTTGTTTTATTTCATTTTCATATAATATATAAAAAACTATAATATTTAACCATTAGCTGTGAGTTTAATAATAAAGATATTCCGCCATAATTTACGAGGTTCTCCGACAAGTCAAGCAAAAACGTGAACTTTTGCTGGGTCATATTATGAGACATGACAGGTACAAGTTGTTGTAAGTAATCATGATGGGAAAGATCGCGGGCAAAAGACAAGTTTGTCGAAAAAGAAAGTCTTGGTGAGTGCTCCAGAACTGCTGTACATCGCGGAGGAAGAGGATAGTTGTGCTGAGTTGGCTGCCAATTTTCGCAAGTCGGAGAGGCACTCTTAGAAGAAGCCATTATTTAATATTTTTTGTTTGATTTTGAAATTTGTTCCTTAAGGTTTATTTTTATGATACGTATCACAAAAATGAACCTTAAACGTTAACCGTTTACGCTTCGCTCTACGTATATGAATGGTCACTCTTCTAGGGCGTACATGTATATACATCCGTCGGAGCGAAAGGGTTCGAAACAAAACCATGTTCTTGTATTAAATCATCAGTGTCGTAACTTTTCGGGAACACAGGTGGATGATGGTTCCATAGTTGCAATATTGATTGATAATGGTTTGTTACCTTGCTCCCTGTTGCTGTATCGTCCAGGCGCTACACTACCTGCAGAATGTATGCAATCACCCGAAACTGGTGCTGACCCCGGAGCACCCGCTGGCCACGCGCGTCACGCAGGAGCTGAATATGCAACACTCCTCGCTCGACGACATTGAGCACTCGGCCAAACTGCCCGCCCTCAAGTAAGCATTGTATAGTTTACGTTTTACCTATAATGTGCATTACATATACTGCAGTTCTTTTTCTAATACAACCGCTCAAGCGCTTCATACTAAACTCAACAAATTCTTCTTTTTATCTAAAGTAATTTTCATCCATTATTTTTAATTATCAGAAATTATGGAATTCGAGAAAGAAACGAGGCGTTTTTATTATTACGAGCCTTTATTCTTGAAAAACATTTTTATCCTGAATTAGAAATAGAAATAGAAAAACTTTATTTATGACACCATTTTTTTTACAATTACCAAAATTAAATCCTTAATAATATTCTATATACAAATAAAAACACAAAACAAATAGAAAATAATTTTAATCTAACGAGTGTCATAAAATGGTTCTTGCTCAGCATATGCCGGGCGCACTATTGGAGCACCCGGCGCTGGTTTTCAGCAAGAACCAACGTGGTCAGATCAGAGAATTGTGGAATCCGCTATAGCTACCATGGATGGATGGAATGGTCGGTGGAAGAAAACCACTAAAAACATACCTTGACCAAATTGCTGAACTTTTTAAGAAAGGCCAGGTCAAGAGTATCATCAACCGGCGGGCTTGCATCACGAGAGTAATGAGTGTGGAGGAAGCAAGGGAAGTATGCCGAGATCGTAGCAGATGGAGATCTGTGGTCTCTGCCTACCCCTACGGGAGACAGGCGTGACGATATGTATGTATATACATACGTGCTATAGCTAAAATAACACATTTCTCGTTGTGTTTTAGACAATTACTTTTGGATTGCGGTATCGGCACGAACGTGGCTGATACGGACGGAGGCGCCGTGGTGTCACAGCACCGGGCGCTCATCTTCTGCCAGCTGAAGAAGATGCTGGATATTGTGGAGCGTGACCTGCTGAGCAAGCACCTGCCCACCGTGTCGCACCTGCGGCTCGACGGCGGCGTGCCCCCCCACCAGCGGCACGCGATCGTCACGCGGTTCAACACGGACGTCTCCATCGACCTACTGTTGCTCACCACCGCGGTCAGTACACCCCTATTTGACATACATACATACAAACATACAGACAGACAGATAGATAGATAGATAGATTAATTTATTTCCCTCTGCAGCAACACTCATTAAATTATAACATACATATAGATAGAAATGATGAACCCGGAATTATCCCGGAAGCGGTTGAAACTGTAAGTTTTTGAAGCCAATTAAATAAATTATTAATGTAGTGTAGGAATGTCAGAACCCAGAGTTACAAATGATAAATACTTACATCTAAGTACTCGTTACGATGAGACGGAGTGAGTGAAATGAGTGACTTATATCTATGGTTTTACATATTTATCTTAATTTTTGTTTCTGCCTTAATTTTAATTTTTTTGTGTTTGTCTACCTAATTATACATATAAATGAAATCATAAGTCCGTCATATTGTTATTGTTAAATATTCATTGTAATTGTTGTGTATAGTTGTAACTGGACTTCAGGTTTACCTTAAATTCTTTTGCATGTCCGTTATCTTATATTTTGTTTAATCTGTAGTCTGTAACTGTACCTATTGTAATAAAAATACTCTAAGATTATCGTAATCAATGTGTGTTAATTCAATAATGACCATACATACAACAATGAATAATTGAATAGTGTAAGTAAGTTAAGTTAATTTTGTCTCTGCCGTCCGTCCATAGTGCAGCAAGTACACGGACACAAACAAATTGTAAACTCTTACAGTTTATAGATCACTAAATCACTTCATTTCAATTTAATAAATATATTGTCTCTTAAGGTAATGCACAGTTCAAAACAAGGGATCGTTTCCAAACAGCTATGGATTTTAAACATAAAAAACGTAATTACAGGTGGGTGGGTTGGGTTTGAACCTCACGGGCGCGGACACGGTGATATTCGTGGAGCACGACTGGAACCCCATGAAGGACGTGCAGGCCATGGACAGGGCGCATCGTATCGGACAGAAGAAAGTGGTCAACGTGTACCGACTCATTACACGCGACACGCTTGAAGAAAAGATTATGGGGTAAGGCCATGTGACGGATTAAATAAGTAGTTAACGACTGAAGACCTAAATGATGCCGATCCCTCTTGGGCAGCCAATCCATTCTCAACGCGTGGGCTCGCCGGGGTTTTCTGGTTGGTCTATCTGGTGTTACTTTATTTTAGACCATTGTGAATTTCGCGTCCATAAGGAAAATTGAGAGCGCGCTTAGTAAATAGGCTCTACATAACACTATCGCGCCGCGGGGTGCAGTGCTATTTATTATTGATAAGGTAGTTTGCCGCGGAATTTTAGAGTAGACGGCTGATTGTATCACAGCAAAATCTCATTTTCGTATTTTTATAAATACGTCAAATCAAATATTTGGATTAGCGATATTTTGCATTGGGCATTTTTAGTTCCGTATCGAGTGATTGAGATCGTAGTACTATACTCGACTTCCATACTTTCATGTACGTATCGCTTTGTTTGCTGTTCGTGAGTTTATTGAGTTTATTTTCATGATACAGTCATAGACCAGAGAATCGACTCCGTGGGCGGGGGGCTCCGCCACTGAGCCAATTGATCGTTATGCATACCAAATATTTTTATAATTATTGGTCATTCTATACAATTTTTTTTTACAGACTGCAAAAGTTCAAACTGATGACAGCGAACACCGTGATAAGCAGCGAGAACGCCGCAATGGAGACGATGGGCACAGACCAGCTCCTCGACCTGTTTCAACTGTCCGGACAAAGCTCCGCCAAGTCGCAGCCGCAGTCCGCCGGCGTCGCTACCACTGGCGCCAAGGCCGTACTCGAGACCCTGCCGGATCTGTGGGATGATAAGCAGTACGAGGAGGAGTATGACATGACCAGTTTCATTCAGAGCTTGAACAAAATGAAGGCTTAACCCTTTTAGTTACGGAGACCGATACATCGGCCCTCGCTGCACTAGCGATATATATAGCCGATATAAGGGACTGCACTTTGTAGCGATTTCTATTCGCATTAACAGAGATCTCTATCTCAAAATAAATTTATAATACGTTATAAATAGTCATAATTTATTTCGAGAGAATTAAAATAAATAATTTTTCGGTTTAACGTGTTTTATATTCTATGCAATTTGACGTTGAGACTGCTTATTTATACACAAAGCGATACAGCAGAAATTCAACGACAGCACATTAAACTCTTATTTATAAACAACTCTTTGAAAGCTGTCACGAAAAATAATATTGCATATTTTTCAATTTCAGAATTGTCAATGAATACAGAGAACATAGGGTCTAAGCTGTTTTATTCTCTATTTTTCTACATACACAGCTTTTTGAATTATGTTAATATTGTTTTTCGTTTACTTCTGACAAATCCTATTAAAATTCAGCCGGTGATTTTCGCATAAGTACCTCTTTTTAGCCCGGCACTAAAAGGGTTAAGTAAGTAATTGATAATATTTATTCATTTAATATTACCAATCACATGTTTACCTCATACAATGTATCATTTATATTTTGTATTACAATAATCCATCCACACATAATATGGTAGATTAGATCCGTGTTATAGGAAAATGCGTTGTTCTCGTTTAACGCGCTCGCATGGCCCCGTATAACGCGTTATGTACAAATGATTCACGTTTAACTTTCTTCGTTCAAGGGGGTTCAAATTGAATATTAAGCAAAAACTATGTTATGAACGATATATGTATAATTAATGTTCTTACAATGCAAAAACTAAGAACACAAATTTTATAAAAAAATATAATTTTATAAGAACATAATTGACACAATGTGCATACGTACACGAAATCAATTATGAACTGTGTACAAATCATTACAAATTTCGTAGTAAAGCAATAAAAACTAGTAAGCAATATAACAATATAAATGTCCGCGTTATATTGCTTTACTACGAAAATCCGGAAAATACTTGATATACGAGGGACATAAAATCGCGTAATATGAAAACGCGTTATAAAAGAACCGTGTTATAGGAGGGATTACTGTAATTGTAATAACGTCATCAATGCATCGAAATGCAATTATTACTTTTGGAAATATAGTCACTATAAATTGCTTTTTTTAATTTTAATGTTCTGATTAGCGTTATATGCTTAGTTTTAAATTTAAAAATTTATTTAATCGAAATACCGCTGTGTTCATTTAAAAAATTGAATTATCTTCATAGAACTTCTCATATATAAATGATTCATATTACTGTCCTCTTGTTGTGGGAATATTCTATTTAATAAATCATTCTGATTGTACTAATCAACATTGTTTTGAAATACACTTCTAAATTTGCCAAAAGGAACACTTTCATATATTGTCTTTGTCTATAAACACAAAATTACTCTATATAATATTATTTTCAATTTAACATATTAGAAATGAAATAAAAGTTTTATGGCACAGACTTTTTGTATATATAATCTAATAATTTAAGATACGAGTTGATGAAGGTGATTTTTGATAATTTTGAATTCACTTTTCTTCGTAGTCGTGTAATAAAAAATAAACGACTAACTGATATCACTAGCTTAGTGGCGTTTTTTCGACATGCAACACGTTTCAATCGTGTTTTTTAAACCCTGTGGAAAACAAACAGTTAATGTCAAAGTCATATCTGTCAAAATACAAAAAATAGTTCTATACTTCATTATTTTTTAATAATGCTCGTGAAAAAGGTGTTGATATACACTTATATGTATTACAGAACACCTTTATAGACTCAATACTCTTAAAAACGTAATTTTTAATTTGCATATTGTTTGTACATGGAACTTTCGTCTGATACAAAAAATCAAATAAGTTTATTTGTTGATTAATGGAGTCAGGCGTTATTTTGCGGAAATTCATTACCATGTGAACAGTTAGAACTTTTACTTAGCTTGTCGCGGATCTTGGCTAAGTAAAAGTTCTAACTGTTCACAAAGCTTATTTATTTCATATCAGCTTTATCAACTCGTGTCTTTAATTTCAGTTCATGTTGTACATATTGTTTGGTGTAGGAGTACAATAAGTATGAGGATTGTTATGTCAATTGAATGTGCCTAACGAACAGTAATGTGCGTAAATCACACCTCAAGAGTGATCACTAGTGAAGGACTTTCGGATTGATGGTATATAAATACAAGTTAGTGTGTATATGCTCCTATATTTGCAGGGATTTTGTTTTATGTACTTTTTTAAAAAAAGAAGACTAGCAATGTTTTTAATATTACTAGAATTCTTCTTAACTGTTTTAAATCATCTTATAATGCTTGTGGTAGGAAATTGTTCACATTAATTGTGCATCGGAGGAAACGAACGTACGATTGTAAACTCGAGCCATGTCGACTGAGCTATTTCTGCTTTAATTGTATTTACTTCTCACATTAATCTGTCCCCAAATATTTTTTTTAAAGCAGAGCAGGTGAACATGGTGGTAAGCTCACCTGATGGCAAGTGATCATCACCGTCCATAGATGCTAGAGGCCCCACAAAAACGTTGCCAGCCTTTCGTGGACACGCCCACATACCTTGAATAACACCTGTGTCGTATCAGTTCGGAAACACCCCTGAAGGTAGTTGGTTCCACTGGGTAGTGGTATGTGCAAAAAAGTTTCTTGAAAAACGCACCACACTGATTCGCCACTCATCCAGATCTGTGTTTACATAAGGTAATGAAATTAATCCCTGCTTATCAATTAATCAGTCTGTGGCATACTACTGCTGAACATACGCCTTCTCCAAAAAGCTCCCAATCTTCGGCTTCACTTATTTAGTGGGAGATGTGTAGGAATTTCACAATCTCTGCTTATAATCTAACACTGTTATAAAAAATTATACTCTTTAGGTAATCTTTTTTTATTTTCAAAGATTTTCATTTTCATGAAGAGGAGGAATGGATGAAAAAATGGATGAAGTGAAATGGAGTGTGTGAAAGATTGGAAAACTGTTTATAGTTATACCATACCTTGACTAAATTACCGAAGTTAGAAAGACCAGGTCGAGAGTACACTTAACCGACGAGCTTGTATGAGAGGAGTGATGAGTGCGGAGAAAGCATAGAAGGTTTGCTGGGATCGTAGCGGATGGAGATCCTAGGCAGACAGCCTAACCCTACGGGAAACAGGCGTGACGATATGTATGCATGTTCATTTTCATGACATGAAAAATATTTTGATTTTATATTTTTTCCTTTTGTTTTGTTACATTGTAGGGATAATAGATATTATTTTATGAATCCATTGATAAATTCAAAAATAATTCAAATGAAAGAATTCATATTAAATTAACTACACAAAACAGCGTTACCTGTTTCTATATATAGGAGTACACAATCATTAGTGATCACTTAGGATTGAGATATAAATAAATCTACTGGTGGTCAAATGCAGGTATAATAGAGAACATGAGTTATTTTCTCATCAGTTAAATATGTATTAATTGTATATGTAAAATTAAATATCTACCATGTTTTAAAGTAAGTAAATGTTCCATTAGGAGTTACATTAATATAATCAATAAATGCATATAAAATATAAAATCTATATCCATGTGTTATTCACATTTTGTATAGCTCATAAAATAAATATTCAAAATTGTATTTAACTTGTTAGAGATCATTGAAACGCCTTAACAGATTTCAATGGATTCGAACAAAAATATTATATCTATGGATTATAGAAACATTTATACAACACTACATTTTCTAGTATTCTAGAACTATGAAAACTGGAAAACTAAGAAATAACCTAGTTTCTAAACTAACAAACTAGGACACAAAATTTCGTGATTCATTCAAAATAATTAGCCTTTACAAATATCAAGTTATTAAAACATCAATTGAGACTATCTGAGGTAACATGTTTCTATATAATATGACTGATGTGAAACTCTATTAGCCCGTGATACAACAGGGTATTGTTTAACTTAATTAACACCTGTTATCTCTCTCAAATTCTTTAATATCCTATCTAAGATGTCAACGATAACAGAAAAAAATGACTGCATGCTATTTTGAAATATTGAAAATTCATACAAAAACTGTATCATCATATTATATCATCATATTTTTTTGTTTAATGGCTGCCTCAGGTCGTTTCAACTACTACATAAATGTTTATAATTGTTTACTAAATCTAAATTCAAATTTATTTTTAAGATTATGAATGGAGTCAGGCGTTACTTTGCGGAAAACCATCACTATATGGACAGTCAAATGTTTTACTTAGCTAAGATCCGCGACAAGCAAAACAACACGTGTTTCGCCCCAACACGAGGTATCTTCAGGTATAGTAGACTCTACGGAAGACTTAAACTTTTCGGTTGTCTTCCGTAGAGTCTACTATACCTGAAGATGCCTCGTGTTGGGGCGAAACACGTGTCGTTTACAAGATAGAGAAGTGATAATGTGTGTTTAGTGTTATGTATAGTGGTTGGTGGGTGGAGAATTTATAACCGATTTTCGGTAAGTTTTTGGTTTAAGTTCCAAATAAATCCACTTAACCCAACAGAAAAACACACATTGTTAATTTTCTGTTATTGTTTTGCTTGTCGTGGATCTTAGCTAAGTAAAACTTTTCACTGTCCATATTTATTTTTAAGGTATAATAACTTTTTAATTTCTAACACCTCACAGTCGAAGGTTTAAATTGTTAGAAGTGTCCTGTGATACTCTGTGCGTTAACAAGTTGAGTGCAAAGAAAGCCGTCTCTTTTTCTTCTGCAGTGATTGTAAATATCACTTTCTCTTTCGCGCACTAGTCATTGCAATACAAAATAAATACGCATTCACTGAACTACAGTTTTAACTGTTTCATTAAATTTATTAGTGTGTACGAAATATTTTTGCAGTTTAACCATCCCCAAAATAACTTTATATTATAATATTAGTGTATTTAAATGTAGTTATGTTAAAATAAAATGTATAATAATTGTCATTAAAAGTCAGTAGAATATAATTATAGATTTTAAAGAATGTTTTTCAGTATCGTTATGTATGTAGGTTTAGTATTTTAGGGTAACCAAGCCAAAATATTTGAGTTCTAATATAGCTTAGATATCATTTTCCTGTGGTTATTAATGTAATTAATTACTCGTAATATATATTCTCTTTATTATTTATTCGTTTTAACACGAAAGAAGCTCTACTTATGTTAGTGTGCTATATAATTTTCAAGTTTCTTATCCCTACAACATAAATCACAATAAATCGGATATCAGTTGTTCAAACTTGAAGATTTAATTGGTCAAACATATTAGAAATTATATACATATTTCTTCTTGGTAGCAATTAGCTAAACTATTATGCCAGTGTCAAGTAAAATAATGAATAACAAGTACCTTAAAATGTAAATTTAGCTGCAAGCTAAAGAAAAGCTTGCTAACCAAAATTTGCATGGACTTTTGCAGTCAAATTAAAAAGACACGATGAAATATTGATTGAAATTATATTTAATTGATAAACTGTATTTAAATAATATGCCACCACAATTAAAAAATGTAACTGATAATAACATGACATTATAAAAATGAAATAAAAACACGTCGCTGTCACTTGGCCAGAAAAGTTCACATATCACATATTGTTATAACGTCATCAGCGCCACCCCTTTGATTGGATATGAATCATTCATTTCACAAACCAAATGTATTTTGTCAATATGGATCTAGTAAGAGTCATTCAGAAGTTACATTCATCATTATTTAAATGTAAAATTTTAATATTCACTTCTTATTCATTTATCTCACTACTAATTACAAGAAATAACCACGATGCGGGTATTTTGAGTGGTATTTTATTTTCATTCCCGTGACTAGCTTGACATAGGTAGAATTCACCGATAGTGGCCATAAGCAAGCATAAATCGAAATTTCAATTAGTTGACTTGAAAAGGATGTCAATACGACATGAATACGTTTATTATGCAATATATTTATATTAATCTATAACCTAAATCTATAAAAAAATATAATCTATAATATAAACTAAAATTACATTTCAAATAATAATTTTAAAGAAAAAAGGGCACTCAATTGATATTCTTTCTATTGTCGTAGTATGGGTAGGAATATCATTATTTTCAGTGAACGTTCCTTTTGTGAGAAATACCTCATTTGTATGTTTTCTTACGAATGTTAATTTATTTATAACTTAGTGAATTAAGAGGACAAGTCATATCGCTTAGTCATTTTTGTAGTTTTAGTTAACGTGGAAAGGCTTTGCGGCGTTATGTTGAATGTGATTTGTTTGCTATTTTGTACCTGTTCAGATAGAAACGACATATTTTTTTAAGTACTGATAACAGACATTTACCGGACACTCGCTTAATTAGACGGTGTTGCCAAATGCGTACTTGTTGATTTCCTATACATACATAGAATAAAATAGACTAAAATATATTTTGAAAACATCTGGAGAAGTAAAGCTATGATCCCCTGAATTCCTTTATACATTAATTAGAATGGAAATATTGTAATGTAGTATAACCACTGAATAATAAATTTATTTTCCACTGGTTTCTGTAAAAACATTCTATATGTTTAATTATTTAGGCATTGCTTCGTTCATTGCATATACTTTATGTATATGGAAAATATATTTTTTTAAGATTTTGAACATAAACACGGACTCTCTTCAACTGAACTTTTATATCCAGTTTCGCTATGAGGACAGCGCCAGCGGATGGACAGGAATGTTTTCTGCTTTGATATTTTGCAGATGGCAGAGAAATTATTTTTCTAATAATATGACACAGTATCCAAAAAATTCTTATTATTATGTGAATTTTTGTCACATGTAGGATAAGAATGGGCTGTGTAAATTAAATATACTATACAGTAATAGTTCTATATTAAATTAAATAATTATAAGTCGTTATTGTACTGATTTATGTGATGCTTGGTTTATGTTCGTTCCCAATGTATCGTCACATGTTATTTTTCATTTACTAATTAGCGTTACACTTCTTTTATTTAACTGTTACAATAGCAAATAAATTGTTTTATATACCTACGTGTATTCTTTTATTTCTTAATCTCATTCGTTACCTTCACCTCAAGGACACTCCTGTGCCTGTCTACCAATCTTTGCCCCCCTCCCCCTATTGGCCCTTATCCATATAAATAATGGGAAGGGAAGAAGAAAGGAATTGATCCATGAATTCATCGTATAAAACGCGGTAACATTAAAATGCTACCATTTGTAACTACTTCGGTTAAGCCGGTCCTTTTATGTTACGATGGCTCTATCAGTACTTTCAAATATAACAACCTATGTCACAAAGGCTGGCAACCCTTCTGCAATGCCCATAGCACTGCGGAGGCGTATGGGTGGCATTGATTGCTTTCCGTCCTGGTGAGGTGATATGCCTGGTTATTCGTCTTCCCATTCCATAAATATATATATTTAACGGCTATAAAGCTCTAGAAAGGCATTCCTCTTGACATTAAAAAATCCTCGAACAAATTGATTTTTAAAGTCAAAGTCCGGCAATTTTTGTAGTCCTGTTTATAAGGATTACTTGCAGCAAGGTGAATTTTTCCTTTTTCAATTTTTTTCTTTTATTATTTATTTTCTCGTGAGCTAGTGTGAATATGTATGTGTATATTTACACATACATATACATATGTGTGTGGGTATATGTGTATATGTGTTTACATATTGTATTTATTTAAATTTATAAACTTACTTTTAATTTTTCTTTTGTACAAGCTGCACCACCTTCAAACTAATCTTTTCTGTTTTGCCCGTAGGTTGACTGGTAGAGAATGCCAAATGGCATTAAGTCCGCATGATGTACATGTGCGTGTATGATTCTTCCTTTCCCATTTTTGAATTTTAATAGAAGATTGTCATGTAAATGCATAATGCTTTATTTGAATGAATTATTTTTCTTTTATTCAAAAATTACGGAAAACAATCTAAAAAGCCTTAAGTCTAATTCTACATATTCAAGATTTATATCGATTAATCGGATATTTTTATTCGAAATTCCTCTTTCCCACTAGTTCTTCGGATCATATACAAAATCGTGAAAATGTATTATCCGATTTTTTACTTAAATATGTCTTTTTTGTTATTACTCTATTACAACAAAATATATTGTTTCAATGTAGCCAAAGTACTTAGGATGGAAAATGAAACAAAAGAACATACAATTAACACCACTGAAAATGATACAGATGTTAATCCTGTTTTAAAATTAACCAAAAATGTTTTGCACTATTTCAAGAATTGTATAGTATACGTTTAAGTTTTCCAAAAGAGTAGATGAGAAGTTGAGTGGAGACCACGGTCTTGGCAAACGACGAATAACGCGGGGTGGCTGACAGAACTAATGCGTGAAGTCGAATATCGGGCGGGCGTCTTAGAGGAGGCCTTTGTCAAACCCGAGGACTGCCGCATGCTGTTAACAACAATCATGATGATACAAATGGTAGTTTAGAAAAATAAAAAAATATTTTAACTTAACACTGGTAAATTATATTGTTGCAAACTACAAATAAAAAATAATGAAGAATCTGACTTCAATTATAAAGATTGATTAAAAAAGGTTCGAAAGGTGTTAATAGGTTTGAAAAGGGTGAACGAATCTTATGCTTGATATAACAATATTCACTCTGCGTGAACAGAAATTTGTTAAAGTTACTTTAAATATCCGCTAGATAGGGCTGAAGTGCATCAACACCATGGCGAAAGCGATGTCAATTGTGTGTGGATAAATTTTTGTTTTTCATCTCGAACTGATGTTTCTTGTTTGTTTATAAGTTAAAAGACTGTACGTTAAGTTTCTTGAAGTGTTTAACCGTTATCAAGTGTATCAGTTTTCAGTTGGAAGTTGAAAGTTTTGTGTGCAAAGTTGTAACGAACTCTGGGATCAGTTGTGATTTCAGGTGTCAACGAGGTAAGGTACCGAAGCTTATTTCAAGATTAAGACTTCTATAATTAACACTTTTAGAAATCAAGTTTATTTTAACGTTCTTGAACTTGATAATTAGCTTAACCCGTCAATCTTGCTGGCGGATGTGGTATATGTAATAGTTATTAATAATTCTTTAAAAGGTTATGTCTCATCTACTGAAATTTTAAACACATCCTCGACACAGTAGATGTTTTGAACCTTAAAATGGTATTTCTTGTGACGTAAAAGTTAGCGTGCTGTGTAAAAAGAAGTTGTTATTGTTTACAAAATTGATACTTATTATTTATCAGTTAACCCAACACTTATTTTAAAGTTTGATATAGTAATAATTATGAAAATTAGCGTTTAACAAAAAATCAAAATATTGTTATATATATTTTTTGAAAATATTATAAAATACATTTACTTTGACTTTAATATAGCTATTGAATTTTAAGTTTTTTATGTTTTTAAACATAATTATTATTTTTTATATTTTCCATCTTTGAAATAGTATAAATATTCCTATTTTTTTTTTGCTAACACAATATTATGAATATCCTACTAATCTTTTTTTATTCATATTTTCAAAAAGTTTTGTTCCACATATATTATTTAATTATACTTACACAAGTTGTATAAAGATAAAAGAGAAGTTTATTTTACTAAAAGTTTTTTATAATAGTTTTATGAGCAGCCTATTGAATCTTTTAATAAGTTCCTTTATTATTTTCCATTTTATACTTGTTAGTGTTGAGATGTTTGAAGTAATTTATCCGGTAAAGCAAACTTTTAGATAATTTTTATTTACATTTTCTATTGTAGTAATAGACTAAGATGCATGCTTTCCATATAATAAACCTGAGTGATAATAAAGCAGTTATTCATCTTGCTTGTGTACGTACATAGCATTACATAGCGCCAACATTACAGTATGCTCTGGTTGTCTAAAAAGGTATCACATGAAATAAAACAGTGCTAAGAAAATATGGTCCGTATCAATAGTCCAATAGTAGAATGGAAACCATGATCTTTGATTATAAGTGCACCTGTAAAATTAATAGACTAGAATCCCTGTATCGTTAAGTAAATCTTCCACTGTTAAGTTTTGTGTTCAAACTATTTTATTTATTTATTTTAAGGGATTTCATGTTTTTTACAAAAAATAACACAACTCAGTGATATAAAAATTAAATTATCTTGCATGTAATAAGACAATAAATTGTTGACACAACCATAGGAAATAATATTGAGCCTGGTGAATATCTAAATCATCTCTGGTGAACAGGCATGTTTTGGACAGCATATAAAGACACATGCATGGCAACTAAGGATCATATTTAGAACTTAAGATCATATAAAGTCTATTTGGGTTATTTACTCATCTGTAGAAACTTTACATTATGAGATTTGGGCCTAACTCTTTGCATTGATTTTCAAAACTTTAATAAACGTTTACATTTTAGTAGTTATTATAGCAAGTTTTTTGCCTGCTTCTGTAGTTACCACACTATCTGCCTTGCAAGGTGTTGATGAGGCTGTCTTCCCTAACTCTGTAAATCATATCCAGCACTGGATTGATATAGACTGCTAATATTTATTATATTATATTATATATAAAATAATAATAAGCAATAAAAACTACAATTATAAAGTATTAAAATTTATATTAACTATATTAAATAAAGGATTTAAATAAAGTGTTTTCACTTATACTTTTTCTGCAATTAAAAAATAATCTGCCTAGCTTAGTATGATAGTATGTTTTAGACTAAAAAAATCACTATTAATATTTTTAAACAATAACTTAAATAATAAATATACATAAAACCAATAAATGACCAAATCGGTAGGTCTCAGCACGGGCCAGCCTAGTGAGACCTATTATGCTCCATCAAATTTCACTTCATAACTGTTATAAATAAATATTAGTTTTTTTATATATATTTATTAGGTTTACAGTTACGAAGGTCGAAATATAGTAACTCTCAACGGGGAAGCTACTGCTTTTGCAATAGTGCGCCAATCGATCATCACATCGTCTGATAAATATATGTATAGTCTATAGGTATTTATTCCGAGTCTGGGAGTCCCGCCATTTGAATAAATAGGGAGGCGCCTTGTCCAGCAGTGTGACATGTCTGTGAATAACAATAAAATAAATATCATTGTATATTAAATATTGGTACAGTCTTTGTGAAACAATTGTAAAAACCGAAATGTAATAAAAGAGGCAGATGTATGTTCAAACCCTCTTTTTATCTCTTCGATTTTTTTTCTAAAAAAAGAGGTTTGCAACAATCAATTCCCTTTGTGCGCGACATCAATGGGAGCGGTTGCTGTGTACCTATCCTTTGATCTCGCCGCCCTGTGAAGATGCGACAGTGCGCTAATGCCGGCCTCTCGGCGCGGAACGTCGTAAGCGCCTTTCGAGATTTGTTTTCAAGTGTGAAGCATTTTAGAGAGCTTTATAATTACCTACCCGTTTCTGCATCACTCACTACATTACACCGTGATATGGAAACTTGGATAAGGCTTTGTATTGTACTCGACGTTGATAGATATAGCACGTTTAACATGTTTAATTATTATCTGTTCAATGTATTATACCGGTGTCCTAGTTTTGTAATTTTATTTTATATTATTATGCACAAAAACAAGTTAGTCTTAAAGAATACGATATTATATAAACTTAACAACGCCCGCACTATAACTCTTTAAATTTGCACACAGCATGGCTACATTTTAACAATAGGGTGGTTACTTATGTAACAATGAAATATTATAAAATTGAACAAATAAAATTAAATAAAAAAAGAGAATAACAATAATTTTGTGATCTATCGGCTGCCAAAGATATCACGGAGCGATCGCTTTAATTGATGTATTTTGATATTGAAAATATTGAACGTTTCTGTACTGTGGTCAATAGATATATTATTATATAGGCGAAAAATGCGTACCATAGAATTATAATGGGATATATTGTTTGGATAAAATCTAATACTAAACGTTTTATAGGGCTTTCGTGGTCTGATGGAGGTGTTAAAATTTAAATTTTTGTTGTTATTAACAAAAACAATGCGTGCGTATGTTATACGATTTTTTATATTAAAAACGTTTTTAAATAATTTGGTTGAAATCAAAAATTAATCCACAAAATTGTGTCACCGTAAGCGCAACGAACAATGGACACGATAACGTTATCCATTGACATGGGTCTGCGTTGACATTGTCCACACGTTTTTAATTTTATGGAACAATATTTATAAGTATTGTCAGGGAGTATCTTTGCTTAGCCGCCTATCCAGTTTTATGGTATTGGTACACGGGTACTCGACCCCGGCCCTCCGAGCTACTACCGTATCACTACCTTGTCATCCGTTGCGGTAGTATCATATCCCTATCATCCTGTTTAAATCCATCTTTACTCTGCCCTTTCCATTATTCTCTATCCTTTTCCCTTCTTTTCCGCTAATCCACGGTCTGCCGTGCCAATGGATGCGTGGCTAGGGGTGAGCTTAGTCGCATGCGTGCCGTCTGTCCCGGGATTGGGCTCCCTCGGGTACTATAGTGCCTTGCTTCAGCATGTCGGGCTCTGCTGGGGCTGACCTCCATCCTCCCTTGCGGCACGTGGGTTTCACTTTGACGAATCTTAATATACCTAATTCGTTAAAAAATGACGGCGACGCGGTTCGCCTCCCGTCACGTCCTGATTCCCACGAGGGCAAGAAGTGACGAATGGAGAGCCGTTTCGCTACGACGAATGTGAGAGGAAGGAGGGAAAGGATGGATGAGTGCGGAGGAAGCAAAGAGGGTGTGCCGGGATCGTGGCGGATGAAGATCTGTGGTCTCTGCGTACTGCGTATGAAAAAAATTTAAAGTTGGTTTAAAAAGATATTTTGTAAAACAAAATTGTTTTTTGCTTTTGGGATAAAAAAAATAAACAACGAGTAGGTAAATTTTTTTCGCTATTACGAACACATGGTATATCAATCAATCAGCTCAATTGGTAAAGATCACGATTACGATCTCGGATCGTAGGCTCGAGTCTACAATTTGACTGTTGATGTGATTCATATATTTATAGAATAAGTATTATTACTTTGAAAGTTACGTATTATTACTAGGAATGGAATGGATTTGAACCAAGGTCCTAAAAATGTATGCGCAATCCTTAATCAATTGCGCTATTACCTCTTTTATACTGTAATAAGCCATGAACTTATATATTTTTCAGCTTTCGAATCATAATTACCCTAAGATAAAATAACGGTATAAACCCTTATTTTTCTAACTATAGAACAAATTAGTCCATTCGATACATATTTTGAAGAATATCTCCGCGCTTAAAGAGCCTCCCCTTTTTTGGAGGAATGGACACTAACCCACGACACATTTGCCCACTGCGGATTGATGGGACATCAGATTTTGAATAAATACCTCTAGTGCTAATTGGTTTAGAGGCAGTCTCACTGGATTCAGAGATAATGGTCGCGGATTCGATTGCCGTACTATTTTTATATATAAATATAGTAGGTTATTTTTTATATATTTTTTATACCTAAAGTGAGAATGATTTTATAAAAATTGCTCAAGTTATGAAAGCAAATACGTTTTTTGTTGTTTCTGTTAAATTAACTCATATGAACTTACGAATTCTGATAATTAGGCCGACTATATTTTAAATTGACATTCATTCAGTGAAATCCTGTATATACGTATATTCTTAGAAAAACTTACTTGACAAGATTTGAAGTCCAATCGGCCGTTCGTGACAAAGATCCAGGAGGCATTCGTTGGATATTTTCTCGGGCCAGAAGATTCCGAGAATTTGTCAAAAACATAGGTTATCGAAGACCTGAAGCAATTGATACACGAAAATTATTACACAGATATTGTATCCATCATACACAACTAGTAAACTGTTCAATTATGTGTTATATAATTAAATAACGCTTAATTAAATATAACTGTGCTATGGCAGAAAAGAAAGGCTATTCTTATTAAGATTAAATAAAAACCTTATCAAAAATTTTACAACGATATCGACACTACAGATATTTGAGACAAGATTGAGCAATAATGTTTCTCATGAATGTTGTGCCCGTATTAAATTAGGATAACATTTTATTATGCGGTTGTGTAATATTGTACACTCGGAGTAAATGGTCGCGGGTTCGATTCCCGCTCCCGGATAAATAAATGTATGGCCTACAGATATTTATTTGTTTCGAGCCTGGTTATCCCGCCAATTCGGATCGGATAAGCGTGGTGGGTTAATGTCCGTTTCTGCAGAAATAGGGATGCCCATGCCCAGCAGTGAGACATATTTAGGTTGTAAAAATATGTCATATCTATTATGCTAATTTACTTGACAAAAAAAACTTCATTAGTAAAATTTTAATATAATTGACGATTCGAGCTACCTTCTTTGTCTTGAAACAACTATAAATACTGGAGTTTTGAGGTTCCTGGACGTTTGGAGAGTTGGAAGGCATGGGGAAAAATTTTAAAAAATAAATACGCGCGGCACTAATGAATAAGTCCCTTTAATGGGAGGCAGACGACAATGAGCCGCGGCTCTTACGACTTTCCGCTACGACGTAGAGACGGATTGTTAAAGGGGACAATCGTAGTGCTCGATTCGTAGCTTTGTCGCTTTGTGCACAAGTGGGACTTAGTGTCCTGCGCGAAGGATTGGCCGGCGTGCCTGCTACGACCCTCGCTATTTAAGGACCTTTGTTTCTACTCTCTTACTCTAATATCATGTATTACTTATACGTTAATTTTTTCAGAGGCTTTCATTTTTAGCGCCTAAATTTTGAAATACAGCCTCCTCGTTTCCTTTTTTATTAGATGTCTGAATTATTTGAAACTAAAACGCTGTAGGTATCCAGTTCTTCATTTCATTACAAGCGAAGTATAATAATTGGTTATTGATTATGAGTTTATTTTGTTTTTACATTCCATATGTGCTTTACTTCTGCGCATGGGTCTTTCCATTTATCTACCACGTATCCAGGTACGTTGATTGTATTCTGCCAAACGATACGCTTGTTCTTTCTTCTTCCTTGAGCTATCCACGTGTATCAAGCTCTCTCTAACTGGCTGACCCACACTTCTGTTCTGATAGCGATAGAAATATCCGAAATGAACGTCTACACCTTATCTGACAGGTCTTCGGATTGCTTTTAGTTCCTCTCCTACTATTGTGATACGTCTTCTTATATCTTCTTGCACATGCTAATATTGTGAATCATCGTAAACTGACAGGGAGATTTCAAAGGCTTAATTTCTATTACATTACCGAGCAAAGTTTTTCACTTGCAGTAAAACTGTGTCTAATACCGATTTTTACGTTCAATCCTTTTAATATAAAAGTTGGTACAAAGTTCGCGGAGCTCTGGCACGATATGCGGGCGGGCACTCGACTCGATCCGTCCAAGTTTTTCCTACTCTTCGTTTCGCGATGTAAACATCGAGGTTCTATGAGTTGTTGGAACTTCGAACAGGTGCAATGGGTCTAATGTCGATGATGCGGGTGCTTTCGTAACGGTCTATATAAAATATAACCGATTTAACGACCCGAATAACTAAGTGGCGAATATGCCGCCTTAGGAGTCAATTGTTGCGGGTTTAATTTCCGAATCGCGATCTTCTCTGTCGTTTACACTTTTGTCACAGTGGTCGTGGTCATCACTTTTCATCTGCCTCATCTTGCAGACATTTATTAGACCATTGGATGCTTTGAATGATCAATTGTGATGCATTGAATTCACTCGGTCGATCCAACGGAATGGAGTTATTGAGTCGGTATAAATATGAGTACATCTATAGATAGATATTTATTGGAGTCTCAATATTCCGCCAAGCCGCCTTGGAAATTCGCGATGGGTTAATGTCTCTGAAATCGGGAGGCATGTGCCCGACTGTAGAACATACTTATACATACATAATATAATTTAATAAAATTGATGTATTCATTAAATGTTTTTTGACTCATTAGTACTACCTACCTAGAGTACCCTTATCCGGCGGTCTTGCATGAGGGGAGTAATAAGTGTGGAGGAAGCAAGGAAAGTATGCCGAGATCGTAACAGATAGAGATCTGTGATCTCTGCCTACTCCTAGGGGAGACAGGCATGACAGGCATGGCATAGGATATATATGTAAGTAGTATTCCTATTAAAGGTTGATGTATAAACCCGTGATCTTTGCTAAGTAATCTGAATTCTCAAGTCAACATCGGCCCCTAAGAGTCTTTCTTGGAAAAAACTTCTTAGAGTTTACCCTACCTCTGTTCTCCAAGTCTCAAGCGGTGATATCTTTTGACAAATATTAGATTTTAAGCAAGAATGAAATCGACGTGTAAGTGTCGAAAGATTCGGCTAAGTTTTTCTTAATTGATGTGAAATTTCAGTACTTTTAGTTTAATATTAATATAAATAATTCGATAGAAAATTTCGGTATCTTCCGGTCGATTGTCAGACATCGTCATTGTCCTCTGCGTCTCTTACAGACAAGACTTCTTTTTTTTGACTCTTACTTTATGTTTATCAGAAAAGATGTTTTTTTGCTGCCCCCCCCCCCTCCTTGCTGGATGTTAAGTTTATCTGACCAAGCTGAAACTTTGGCCATTTTTTAATCAGTTTTAGAGGATCCATTAACGAATTTCGATTTTGATTTCTGGAGACCATAACATTCAATCTAAACCGCAGTGAGTATGGTCTAAATTGAAATGCGGATATAACTGACTGCATAGTGATAGGCAACCACCCACAGGGGTCTAAGGCTGGCGAATCGACATCACAATTAATGGGCACCTGGCCTCAGATCTAATCGACCGGTAGAATTAAATGAACGGACCGCACTAATTGGTCGGTAAGACAAAGGGGCAAACACTCGCCTTTGAGCCAGACATTTAGTGTCACTTGAGGCGTATATCTGTGAATCGGCAGAGCACGAGCTGAGGTTTCTACTGTCTGTTTTCTAATCGAGAAGTTACGTATCATATCGATGAACATATCGGCATACTATACCCGAGCCGAATTCTGAAAAGATAACAAAGCGTTGCCTAGCAACCAAGGAACTTCATATATTGACAACCTTTTTTAAAATTTATTCGACCAACTGCAGAATGTACCCATACTCATTATAAAAAAGTTGTAGCATAAACAAATTAAAATATAATAATAATCATTATTTTATTATGTATACAACCAAATACAAAAAATTACTCATAAATTCACTGATTATAGATAAAAAATGTAAAATGTAGGAAAGATAAGTACGTTGGTTATGTGATTGATTATCAAGAATAATATTTTAAAAGAAAGAAAGATTTAAAATACTGAAAATGTTTTTTTTTTCTAAATATAGTGGTGTCAAGTTAAAAGAAACAAGATTTTATTTCTTATTTTTTTGTAATAAAACATTATTATCGTATTTTTTTTTAATGATTTGTGTGTAAAGAACTCAAAATATAATTGTTATTGAATATTTACTCAATAATGTGTCATATTGAAGTCTATTATACAAGAATTGTGTTGTGTTGTGATGACCCTAAGACAGTTTGTTTACAATTATTCTTTTCGGAATTTGTCTAAGTTATGAAGTGTTTGTGTCTGTAGAAAAATGGTTGGTAGATTAGTAGATTCATGCGTTACTTTGCGGAAATCTATCGTTCGGATGGAGAGTCATGAATAACCTTGCTATGATCTGAAAAATAATATTGTGTGCATACAAACTAGTGTGATGGTAGTTATTGATTCCCTATCCCTTATGGTAGTTAGACAAACGAATAAGTTCATTATCAAGGTAAACAATCACTGCGGCTTATGGACATCTGCTACAACACAAGCACCGCGGATGCGTTGCCTGTGTTAGAGGAATAAAGGAAAACATCTACTTCTTCCCCGTTTAATCTAGATCATTCACATGTGGCTCGACCACACTTGAAAACTACCTAAGCCCGCCTTCCAAATAAATTCTTTTATATATATATATATATATATATATATATATATATATATATATATATATATATATATATATATACATTAAGTGACGTAACTGAATCTCGTGTGATGAACATATATAATTTTTTTAATTAAAAAAAAATAGTAAATATGTCCACTGTTATCAGTTATTTGTGTTTACGTGTGTTCACTTTAGTGTACCCTCCATCTATTAGAGAACAATAATCAAAACAAGGAGCGGTCGATAGCTCTCGGCAGCGGTACACTCCGCACGACATCTTGGTGCCAGTCCATCCCTCTAACGCCAATTAACTCTGTTCCATCAATTAAACTGTAACATGTCCGTTTGGTCCAACATCTCCGGAGTCACCGCGCGCTTGTCCGCCCAAATTGAACTCGTGTCCCGTGTCATTTATTGGCAATTGTGCACAATTTGTCCTTGTATCTATATGTCCCTTATACAGGTTGTCCCAGAACTCAACGTCAAGTCGAAACGGGGTGACAGGATTGATTGTAACCATCATAAAAAAAATTAGAAAAAAAATCTATCCCATGCAGTTTGAATATTATGGGCATTTAAGAAAAACCTAGAAATTTGGTCAAACTTTAACCATTTTTCGGTTATTGTGGTTAATTTTTATTATTTTTGTCCATTTAAACTTTGGAACCATAACCCTAAATACCATTTCTAGAATCATAGTAAAAAATAATGACACAATTGTTAAGCTATAAATTTAAAATTTACATACAATACTTGTTAGTTCCATACTAAAAAAAAAACGAGTAAAAAAAATAAAAACCTCGAGTAACTCGATTTTTGCTAACCCATTTTACTCAGTTAAAATGTTTTTTACTCGCACGAGCTCTTGGTTGGTTCTTAATTTTAAGATTTTCAGATAGGTTAGAAACGTTTCGGCTTGACGTTCTGGGACACCCTGTATAACAACATTTATCGTCCTCTAAAGCCACTCAGAAAATTATATCAGATATATACAGACGTTTAAC
Source organism: Baronia brevicornis (assembly GCA_031353405.1). Taxonomy (NCBI): domain Eukaryota; kingdom Metazoa; phylum Arthropoda; class Insecta; order Lepidoptera; family Papilionidae; genus Baronia; species Baronia brevicornis. The sequence goes on along the minus strand of JASFAT010000669.1, from coordinate 250,851 downwards.
GCCCAAATTTATGATTAATTTATGCTTAATGGAATCAGGCGTTACATTTCGGAAATCCATACCTATGTGGACAGTCAGAATTTATACTTCGTTAAGGAAACAAAATAGAAATATGTGTTTTACTGGAAGAAGTGGATGTGGACAACCGTTGTCTTTCATAGAGTTATTATACCTGATGATGTGGACAGTCAAAAGTTTTACTTAGCTAAGATCCGCGAAAAGCAAAAGTTTAACAGAAAATTGATAATGTGTGTTTCTGTGCTGGATGAAGTGGATTTGGAGAATCTAAAAGTGACACTTTTCGGTTGTCTTCCGTAGAGTCTACTATACCTGAAGATGCCTCGTGTTGGGGCGAAACACGTGTCGTTTACAAGATGGAAAAGTGGTAATGTGTGTTTAGTGTTGTGTATAGTGATTGGTGGGTGGAGAATTGATGGCCGATTTTCGGTAAGCTTTTGGTTTAAGTTCCAAATACATCCACTTCATCCAGCACAAAAAACACACATTATCAATTTTCTGTTATTGTTTTGCTTGTCGCGGATCTTAGCTAAGTAAAACTTTTGACTGTCCATATAGTGATGGATTTCCGCAAAGTAACGTTTTCGGTAAGATGTAGTTTAAGTTCCCCGTAAATCCACTTCTTCCTGTAGAAAAAAGACACATTATTATTTTTCTGTTTTTGTCGCTTGTCGCGGATCTGACCTAAGTGAAAGTTCTAACTGTCCACATTCCCGAAATTAATATTCAATCCCGGTCGAATTTTTAATTCTATAACTCTATCTAGATCTAAGATTGATATTTTAATCCATTTTGCGGATAAATCTATGTATCCGTGGATTGAATTTGTAATCCTTAAAATCAATTTATTTCTAGGATTGGCAGCTGTTATTGTTAGAATTGTGGATTCAATTCTATCATATTAACGTAAACCATATTTCCCTAGTGAACGGTGTTGTCCAAACGATATTAGCTTCATTGGAATGGTTGACAAGTATTTAAATTATATCCAAATATATATAATAAGGTTTTATACCTTACATACATATATGGAAATTTTACTATTACACAATGCGGATGACTCGTCTGCATTTCCCTCTAGCCCTTTGTGTTTCTGCCTACAGTGCATCTATAATCATATCACGCTTAGCCCTCAATGGGAGTCGTTTCAAACGTCAGACGAAGCGGAGCCGACAAAAAGGAGATTGCGATCGGCCCTAGCGTGCGGCCGCATCTTGACACGAGACCTTTCGAGTCGTCCACGTTTTGTTGCTTTTGCTAGCTTCCTCCCAAATGCGGCGCCCGAGACACCCCGTAACCCCTTTGCGGTGCTTCAGTGCACCCTTCATCTATGAACCTTTGGAAGGCTGTTTTATAACGCCGTACTATATATGCTGTATGTACGCCCTTTCGGTTTTGAAAGTATGTTATTTACCAATTTTACAATTAGAAAAAATAAACATCACAATGGCTCAGTGGCGAATATCGATATCGGCGCCAAGTGGAAGAATTTTACTATGTTACCGCATCTCGAACGGAGAGTGTAGAGATCCGGAGGTCCGATCGCTTTCCCCTTCATCATCGATCAAACATTTTCAAATATCCGCATTATATTCAGAGGAAATGGAGTAGCTGAAAAACAGCAGTACAAGGTAATCTCATCTGCTGTTAGCAGAGATAAACACACAGAGAAAGATGCGCAAAATACATCAATCAATCAACAGTCTGCGGCAGTCCACTGTTGGACATAGACCTCCCCCAAGAAGCCCCTCCTAGTCCGATCTTCGGCTTTACGCATTCAGTTTCTGCCAGCCGCCCTGCGCAGATCGTCGCACCTTCTAGCCGTTGGGCGTCGCACACTACGTTTACCGAGACGCGGTCTCCACACCAGTACTCGTCTGCTCCAACGTTTGTCGGATCTTCGACAAACGTGACCAGCCCCTTTAGTTCGCTAATTTGAAAGGCTATGTCGGTGATTTTAGTTCTCTGGCGGATTTGTTCATTCCGAATTACATCTACCTGATAGACTCTGAGCATAGCTCTCTCCATAGCTCTCTGAGCCACTCTGAGCTTGTGTAGCAGACGGACTGTCAGCGTCCACGTTTCTGCTCTGAAAATACATACAAATACTTTTAATATAAAATAATCTTAAGTAATATATATAATAATCTGTAAAATCCTATTTTGGTCAAATTGTATTAAAATTATTTGGTAACTTTGAGTTACTAAGAGAGCTCTTGAATTGCTGATTAAATAAATAAATAAAGGCTGATGCACTCCTTTTGGCCAGATTATAAATTTGTCCCAGGATAATTTGTTTTTATGGTTCGATGTTTGCTCTCTATAATTTGAGGTGAAAAAATGTTTTATTATACATAGGTCCCGTTTATTTTCATCCATTTTTAAATTTCTCTAATACTCACCTTCAGGAAAATTCTAGAGTAAAAAATATAAATCGATTAATAAATATAACTTATCTCAAAGGTTTAGCAAGTCGTCTGAACTGAAGAGTGCGGTGGTGTAAAACGAATGTCGTGAGTAATTACAAAACTTTGTTAAGCCAATGTCAGAAGTGTCACCTCCGATATCAACTGTTTTGTTCACATTTGAGGATTGCTTTATATTGCTAATTTTAATTACGCGAATATATAATAGCAATTTTATTTATCTTTTATCATCTTAACATATAGAGATCTATGGTGTCTGCCTACCCCTACGGGAAACAGACGTGATGATATGTATATATTGTCATCATCATCATTTACTGAATTTTATTACTATTACGTTAAAAATCGTATATAGGTTGGAATTTAACTTAATGTGTTTGAGGTGGAGACACTGTAGTCTCCGAGATACAATATAAACATGCAAATAACATCCAAAATCACGTAGACTACCCGAAGACCGTGTCACACGCCTTACGGGAGGACTAGGTCTAGGAGTGGATACGATAGCTAGTGGTAACGATAAGTATGTAATATTTATTTCGTATTTTATCAAATGACCAATTGATCTCCCCGCGGTGAGTGAGCCTTTGTTCCACAAACAGATCTAATTCCCCGCCGTGAGTCGCCTTTAAAGCCTCCCCCGGATTTAGAGGGATAAATGTTTTGAGGCCGCAACAATCATCGCTTGTATTAAAGTTCTATTTTTGCTTTGTTGATTAAAAGTTTGGTTTCATCGCTACCATTTGGGTGACTTGCTATCTAGTACAGTACGTTTTTGTAATACCAAAACTTTTTCCATGCACCATCGCTCAGGAGAACCGACTAATTTCTTTATGGGACAGGGAGGCAAGCAAGAGTGTCGCCCGATGGAAAGCAATCAACGTCACCCATGGGCATTGCAAATGCGTTGCCGGCTTTTGAGATAAGTGTAGGCTTGTTTCTTGAAGGTTTCAATTTCTTTTCAATTCAATTTCTCGGTTTTGAAATACTGCTGTAGGTAGTTAGTAGTAAACCGGCAACGCTTACGCGACTCCTGCGGTGTCGCGGTTGTCTATGGGCGGCGTTGATTGCTTTCCATAAGGCGACACGCTTGCTCGTTTGCTCTCCTATCCCATAAAAAAAAGGTAGCTGATTCCATAGAGTACTGATGCGTGGAACGAATTTCAGTGGTATTTCCGAACATTATGTGGAACAGCTAACATGAATTCTAGTAATTTAAAAAATATTCCTAGTGTTCTTTTAGACGGTACATTATTTTTTTTTTAATATTTCGTTGTAAAAATACAGACTAATAAAGCATAACAAGATACCAGAATGTGAAATGTAACTCAATAAAAAGAAAAGTAGTAGTAACACACGAGTTGAATGGGCGGCGCGCACCGCACGGCGGGCGGGCGGGCGTGAAGTCGCGACAGTTAGCGGCATGTTGCCGCGGGCTGGAGTGGCTCGTTATCGGGCCCTCGTGCCGGGCACTCCGACACCACGTAACGACACTGTAGGACGGCTGGAGGCGACGGCTCGATCCACTAGCGTATCGGTTACGTCGGCTGTGCGACAATATTTCGCCGGCGGTTGCATCTTACGCGACACCTACCAATTTACATGTCAAGTATGAGCGCGCACATATTATATGGCTGATATATGATAGATATTTTTTTTATATATTCACTTTTATCCCCCGCAGGGGTTGGCAGAGACCACAAAGCTCCATCCGCTACGATCTCGGCACACTCTCTCCGCCTCATCCATCCTTTCATCCATTCTTCGTCACAGCGAGACGGCTCTCCATTAATCGCTTCTCGCCCTCGTAGGAATCAGAACGATTATATGATAGATATATCAGCAATATATACTTACTATCAGGTACACAGGTACGGCGTCGAAACGTGGATACTGACAGTTCATCTGCTTCACAAAGTGAGAGTCGCTCTGAGAGCTATGTTAGGAGATTTTCTGGTAGATATGATTTGAAATGAAGAATTTCGCCAGAGCACCAAAGTCACCGACATAGTCTTTTGAATTAGTTAACTAAAGTAGCAATGCGCTAATCATGTTTGTCGGAGATGCGACAATCGCTGTAGCAGATGTTAGAGTGGAGACCGCGTTTTGGTAAACGTAGTGTGCGCCCAGATGGTGCGACGATCTGTGCAGGGCGGCTGGCAGAAACTGGATACTTGAAGCCGAAGATAGGGCTAGGTGACGCTTCTATGTCCAGCAATGACTGCCGCAGGTTGTTGCCACTGAAGGTTGCTGGTTACCAAAAATAATATCTTTGATGCTTCCTAAGACAAGAAAATCAGGTCGCAGAGGACTGGTTCAGCGCGACTGTAACTTACAATTAGGGGATATTGTATTACTTAAGTAGTTGTTAAATTTTGTGTCGAAAGCCATGTGGAACTTTGTATGTTTACGTTGTCCTTATCAGCATGTCTAAGGCATCATGTGTCATCACCTCTCAACTTATCTATTAAGTATCAGTATTCTCATTTGTCGATTGACCTAGGCATAGAAGCGTAAAAGTCTTTTAAGAATGCTATTCATTAAAAGAAAACATTCTATGTGTCTGTTTCAATATTAATAGAATTCTTTTTGATCATTCCATTTTGGATTATTATATTTTTTCTAGAAAACGAAACAAATAATAATCTTTAGTGGTAGAGCCACGCTGCAGATGAATACTTTGTAAAGAATGGCATATGCCTCGTGTCGAAGGGAACGCGTTGTTTGTAGTGAAAAGTGGCATTGTGTGTTTGCCGTTGTAACGTTATAGAGGTATTGGAGGATTTGCTCTTTCTTTTATTTTTGATTTCTCGGTAAGTAATTTTCTATACACATCTTCACAAACACACGATATTATTTTTCATAAATTTGACCGTCCATCTTTATGATGGATTTCCACAAAATGACGTCTGACTCCATCAATTATCACATCTATATTCCTCGTCAAATAAATAAAATAATCAATGGCTAGTGGTTTTTGGAGGGTGGGGCCTCCTTGGTTTTCTACGGGAGTGTGGTACTTCTCCGGGCGAGACGGCCTATTCATGCTATAGACAAATAATATGCCATTATTGACAAAGTATTCGTCTACCAGTGTGGCTCTACCACTAGATAATTTTTTTTTACATGTCAATGTGTATAGATCAAACGTATAGTCTCGCAGGTAACCATGAAATAGTTCGGTTTTGTTTAAGTGACATAATTAAGTTTCAAAGAAAAAAGGTCCGGTCTCCACTAACAGTTCAAGTTGACATATGTGGCAGGCATCATTTTTCCGACTGTGTTAGCGGATCTTAGCAGATAAGTTTAACCGTCCATCTTCATATAGATTTAGTTTATAATTTAAATGATTAATAATAACTTGTTAGTACAACGGTAACTTTAATATTTTCAAATATAAAAACGTGTCTTTGATCATGACACAGCTATATTCATTTAAGTCTCACTCAGTACTAGTATTCTTTCATCTCTGGCGGTTTATTTCTTTTGATCTCTAATTTCACATTTGCTCATATTTTCTCGCAGCTAAAAGAATTCTTTGCTGGTTTATAGTCAACTTTTTATTAATTTAGAAAATAAAATAATAGAAGTAATTGAGATATTGAAAAAAAATTGGAAAGGGGTGAGAATTCTGGGGTATCCAAAACTAGGAAGTTGATATTGGATACTACAATAACATTTATCATAAATTTAATCTATAACAATGGGAATTATAAAAATGACTGGACGTAATAGAATTTAATTTTCTTAATTAAGACATTTTAAAGTTAATTATATAATTTCAAAAAGTGGTGCATTTATAGAGTTTAACCTGTGTCAAAATAACATTATTAATACTACAGTTTAATTAAGCAATATTAGATTTTATTGCCGTCCAATAACAATTATTTTTCGATGTTAGCAAGCACTAGCGTATTAGTAGCTCGCGGGCCGGTGGCGGCGGCGGGAGGGTGTGGGTGTGTCGGCTCGGTCAAAGGGCTCTTTGATGTTTGCCGTCGGCTTAATGCACCGCCCGCGGGGCCCGCTCCGCTCATCATTAGCAATTTCCCTGTAATTTGTTATCTTTACCGCTATTTATTTGTACAATTTCACGGTCGGAGTGACGTTTCGCGCCTCGACGTCGACCGGTTGCTGCTATACTTGTGGTTTACGGTTATATTAATCGTATTCGCACGATTTCTCTTATCTGGACTGGAGTCTTTTAATTTAAAACATATTATGTGGTAAAACGTAAAAGTACTAAAACTTTTAACTATCAAAAGTTTTACTTAGCTAAGATCCGCGACAAGTAAAACAATAACAGAAAATTAATAATGTGTGTTTTTTGTGATGGATTTTTTGGTTGTCTTCCGTAGTAGTCTACTATACCTGAAGATGCCTCGTGTTGGGGCGAAACACGTGTTGTTTACAAGATGGAAAAGTGGTAATGTGTGTTTGGTGTTGTGTATAGTGGTTGGTGGGTGGAGAATTGATGGCCGATTTTCCATAAGTTTTTGGCTTAAGTTCCAAATAAATCCACTTCATCCATCACAAAAAACACACATTATTAATTTTCTGTTGTTTTGCTTGTCGCGGATCTTAGCTAAGTAAAACTTTTGACTATCCATATAGTGATGGATTTCCGCAAAGTAACTCCTGACTCCATTAATAATCCTGAAACATATTTGCAATGAATTTTTTTTTAATATGTTATACATGTCATAGGGGCCGAGTCATCGGTCTACAAAACCTTATCAAATGTGATAAATGAGACTATTATTTTCTAAGGATAAATATTGGTATTTAGAAGATATATGAAATAAAATATAAGTAATTTACAAACATATACGAAGTCCTTTGTTTAATCATTTCTCACACAATGTTTTGTACTAACAAGATTATCATAATCAATATTGTCATAATCAAATTACTCACAATCTACGTCTCGTCTGATAAAAAATAATCGATCGCTACTGATTTCGGGAACTCTACTCTTCCGGACCTGTGCTTTGATTTTTTTTTATCAAGATTTTTTACTTAATAATGTGATGTTGTAAATATTTATGGGAAATCATGGAAAAGTCTTATGCTAGTTATATATTCATTTGTCTTAATTTTATTTCAATTGAACACACGAATAAAGTATTTTATGTACAGTAATATACAATAGTTTAGCGCCTTTTTGTGCTGGATAGATATATGTTTCAAAAGTGTGACTATTTTAGTGATGATTGCAGGGAAAACTTGAAATTAAAGTAATGAATTGTGACTTGACCTTTGACTTCGTTAACCCTTATCATATAAAGAAAATATAAATTGATGCGTCCGAAAAATAATGTGCATAAATAGATATATAAATATAAAAAAATGTGAAAATAATAATTATTGTGAATGAGAAAAAATTCAATAATTTAAAAATATATTAATTGCCCGGCGACCGTACGAGATTGTTCTGCACGTCTTGAAGACGTCAAAGTCTACAATTCCGTATGAAATGATCAACGTGTCCTGGACATATTTGAGGGGGGTTAAAGATAAATAGAATAATTAATGAAATAGCAATATTGTTAGAAAAGTTACTGGTGAAACGAATTTGCGAAACTTTTAATCATTTCATTCATTAATAAACATTTCAGTGAACGGTGTTGGTTTTTTGGCGCACATCAAAAGAATTTTAGCTACATTGTAATTCAATGTCGGCGCCCGCAATATTTCCGCACGAGATAGATGAAACGGTAAAAAAGGTGTGTACGGCGAAAAGTCAACACACTATGCACGATACAAAATTAAAAAAAAATTGCTTTTAGGTTAAACGATGCCTATGGCGATCAAATAAATTAGCATCGAGGGTCATCACCAATCGACTCACGCGAAAACTTGACGACCTTCAACCTCCAGAGCAGGTTGGGAGCACACAGTGCGGCAGATTATACAGAAAACAAATGAGTATAATCAGCTCCTATGTTTAGCGTTTGTGGACTACGAGAAGGCCTTTTACTCTACTGAGACCTGGGCTGTCGTTGCCTTTGCAAACCTTGCAGCGGTGCCATGTAGATCATCGATACATCGAGTTATTGAGATGTCTATACAATACCGCCACAATGTCCGTTCGAGTACAGAGCAGTCAAACAAAACTAATCATCAACAATCATTTGCATCAAGGAGTGAGACTGGGGGATGTCATATCCCCGAAACTATTTACTAATGCACTGGAAGACGTTTTCAAGACGTTAGACTGGAAAGGACGTGGCATAAACGTAAACGGTGAGTACATCTCACACCTACGTTTCATTGATGATATCGTGATCTTGGCAGTATCGCTGCAGGAACTGCAAGAGATGAACAGCCTAAATGACGGATTCATCGACGTGTCAGTTTGACCATGAACATCGATAAAATCAAAGACGAGTGCTAGAGTGGAGACCGCGTCTCGGCAAACGTATGTGTGAAGCTGAAGATTAGGCTAGGTGGCGCTTCTTTTGGAAGGTCTATGTCTAGCAGTGGACTACCGCAGGCTGTTGATGATGATGATATACCCATTTTTAGGTTTGAAATGTGTCAAGCTTATTAAAAAAAGAATGACATACACTTCACCATAATTTCAATAGACACTTTACTAATGCGTCAATGTATCAAATGCTACAATTCTTTGAACTGTATAAATTTTATAATATTAAATGTGATTTATATTTCAACATACGAATGTATTCGTTATGCGTTACACATAGTGTATGCAATGGTACTAGAGAGCGATCGCTGCCATCTGTTACAATAATTTGTCTCGCTTGTTTCACGCATCAAGGTCGATGGTCCTTTAAGCCAGATGTTTTCAACTTAATTATATTTTGATATTATGTATTTTGTTTTGTCGTTTATTTAAGGAAAGTAATTAAGTATACACATAATGTTTCTAGTTTGTCGATGGCCGAGTGCTGGAGTGGAGACTGCGTCTTGGTTAACGCAGACTAGTACCGTGAATCTGACCGGCTGGCAGAGATTGAATACATGTAGTCGTAGATTGGGCTAGGTTGCGCATCTGTATAGGACATAGGCCTCCAAAACGCACAAGATCTTTACACCGCTACTTAAATCCTATAAAAGCCGCTTGTATTAGTCAAGACTGCATTAAATTTTGTTTTAATTGCACATCAAAGTGGGTATTAATCAAATAATTGTAAACAAAACAATATCTTGTTTATTTTCGTTCTGTAATGAACTATCGCCGTAAAATCAATCGGGCTCGCTCGCGAGGCGTGAGAGCGTGCGGAGATCAAAGGAGACCCGTCGTCGCTGCGCTAGGGCTGCCTCCGTTCTTTTGCCCGACTTATTTCGAGCGACTTGAAAAACATAAGATATTTTGATCGGTACTAATGTAAACTTTTTATTGGAACTTAATATATAGAGGCTTCATTTAAAATATTGACTTAAAATTAATAAATTATTTTTTTACATTCGTCAAATACAGAATACTCTTAAGTTACTGCTTTTATGTATTCGGTAGTGTAATAAAAAGGTTATATACGCATAGCAAAATAATGTTACATTGCAAATCAAAGCACTCCACGCTATCAGTGTACAAAAAAATTGCTTATATATAAACAGGTACTTATACCCGGTATGGATTTATGGCACACAACTCTGTGTTTGTACTAAATAAAGTAATATAGAAATGATCCAACGCTTCCAGAACAAAGTACTCAGAGATATTGTAAATGCTCCGTGGTAGGTCAGAAATGACCACCATCACCGTGACCTTAAGGTGGATCTAGTCTAACGAAGAATTCATCACTATCTGAACATCGAGATTATACAGCTCCTCGACAACACGGATTTATTCTTGGTAATAGAGAACTAAAGAGAGACTACTCTCACTCTCAGAGACAACTCAAGAGAACTAAACCTTTTGAGTTTGTTTGGTGATTTCCCAGTGTAGTGAAATAAATATTTTACTAGTGTAAAATATTTATTTAATAGTAATCATTACAAGAAAAAAGGTAAAAACTATCATTGCTGGGTACACGGCCGAAGAATGAAAAATAACCCACTCCGCTTATCCAAAGCATATTGGGGGGCACCTAGACTCCTTAAACTCTGTAGGTCATATATATTAAACATTAAGCCACATAAGTCGTCGAAATTTACCGCTCCCAATATAATATATATTGGAAGTGAATAAATTGGGATCCTAAGAACTAAAAAATACGAAATTAATTGAAGTTATAATTATTTTTGTTTCGTTGCGACAACCCTAAGTTCCTTAGTTGCGCCGCCATAAAGCGAGTCTCATGTAATCGACCCCGATAGCTCCCCGCACGTGCCACAAGCATTCGTAGTTTGTGATATATCAATTAAAATGTCATTTAAAATGTGTCTCTCTTATTATTATTAAATATATAATTTTACTTTAAATATAAGTATTTTTATGTGGACAGTCAAAACGTTTACTTAGCTAAGATCGGCGACAAGCAAACAGAAAATTAATAATGTGTGTTTTGCTGCTGGATGAATTGGAATTATTTGGAACTTAAACCAAACACTTACTGAAAAGTTGTCCACTTTTCGGTTGACCGACAACCGAAAAAATTTGGTTATCTTCCGTAGAGTCTACTATACCTGAAGACCTCGTGTTGGAAACGTCGCGAAACACGTGTCGTTTACAAGGTGTAAAAGTGGTGGTGTGTGTTTGTATAGTGGTTGGTGGGTGGAGAGTTGATGGCCGATCCACATAGTGATGGATTTCCGCAAAGTAACGCCTGACTCCATTAATAATAAGTATTTTTATTGATTTGACGTGGTGGTGTTGGTGTCGTGTACGACTTCATCCCTTTAAAATGGGCGATGGCTGCATTTAGCGTTTACAGGTGCTGCTTGTGGAGATTGGTCTACCCGGGCCTGGTTTTCGCATATAATCCTTTTTTATCTTCCTAACTTGAATGTTATTGAAACATAACCGAACGTTCTATTGGTTATTTGTGAGACTATAAAGTTTGAAAACACTACAAAGACATTGCTATATTGTAAAAAGATAAAATAAAGAAACAAAAAAGAGAATATCTGAGGAGTTTCTTCTCTTTCGTTCATAGGAACCTCATTGGGAGATGGTGGTAAGAGCTTTTAAGCGGACTGACGTTTGACAAGTAAATTGTTTTTTTTTATGTTGAAAACACAATTTTAATAAGAATTATTTTGTTTTACATTATTTCATTAAGAACTACTTAATAGAATTACTTTTGTGGGATAGGGAGACATACGAGCAAGCTTCGCGTGATGGAAAGCAATCAGTGCCGTCAACAGACGTCTGCAACACCATAGGCATTTTATAAGTGTTGTCGGCTTTTGGTGAATGTGTAGGTTTATTTTTTAAAGTTTCATTGTTGTATCGCTTCGAAAATGCCTTTGAATTTAGCTACAATAATAGAAAAATATCCTTTTTTTATGGGATAGGAGGGCAAACGAGCAAGCGTGTCGCCTGATGGAAAGCAGTCAGCGCCGCCCATAAACAACCGCGACACCGCAGGAGTCACGGAAGCGTTGCCAGCTTTTTAGGTATGTGTAGGCTTGTTTTTTTGAAGGTGCCAATGTCGTGTCGATTCGGAAAAACGTATGAACTGGTTCCACAAAGTGGAAGTGCGTGTAATGAAGTTTGTGCTGTAAGCGTGGGAAGGAAGACTTTTTTTTAAATACATGATAAAAATATTAATTTTTTTTTGTATCTTCTTCCGAAAAATATAGCCAACGACATACAGACGGACGTCAAAGTAACCCAAATGTATTTTTCTTTGACAAGACAGCCTCTATATGCAAAACCAACAAAGTCTCGTTGCATCTTCTCTTATAACATCGTCAGGCCGAATTTTTTTTTTCGTGAACGGCTTTCCAAAAATGGAGATAAGACACTTGAACACGTTTTGCATGAGGAGTCCCGGATTAAGCTTTGTTTTAAGTCTTTGAAACGGGCATAAAGGCTTTTGCTACTTTTATAGCTAGCTTCACTTGATACATTTTGTTTTACGCTTCAAACAAGTATAATTTGAAGTCCATAAATTTAATATTGCAATGTACCTACTAGTATTTTTAGAAAATAAATCTTATGTCTTTTAATATTAAATTTATTACTTTTTTGATATATACAATATCAATGTAAACCTTTGCGTGTATTCTGTACGACTCATAATCGATTGAAGCTTTGATTCTTTGTGTAATTTGTTATTAACTTGATGTTAACTTACCATCAGGTGCCAAGCTAACAGTAATGTCTGCTGTTGGAAATGTGTCTCCCTCACATACGATGAATGGAAGTGTTCCACTAATTACTACGTTTGACAGCAGGACAATTGACATGGCTGTCATTCTTCGTCTTGACTTCTTCAGGGTAACAACTCTTTCTGGGTCTTAGCCTCGTTTCCCTTCCACTTTGTTCTGTTTTGCCTGCCTTCGCTTAGATGTTATCTTCCTTATACTTCTTAGATCTTCCTCGATATAATATTTCCACTGCTCCCTTTCCTGAAGTCATCCATTCTTTTTAAGTGCTCTCTTGGCATCATCGTCTCCTTGTTTTTTTATGAATCAATTCATCATTTTTATGGTTAATACTTCTATGTGTCTTGTCCATGCCGTCGTTTTCTCGCATTGGTCCCAAATATTTTCTCAAAACTTTAGGACACTGTTGCCGATCCACGGATATTTGTTCCCAAAGACATTTCGTGCGACAACCTAAAAACGAAATAGGGTTGCGATATTTTATTCCGGTTATCACACAACAGACATATGGCATCATACTGAGTTAAATGTTCTTGCATTGGATCCAGTTTGGTTAGAAAGAACAGCAAAGTTTTGCTTTTGTAATACAAAAGAAAAGGTAATTGACATATGAAGGTCAATCTGTCAATACTGACATTTATTTTGTTAATCATAGGTTCTTTTGTTAATCATAGTTATGGCGCCATCTATTAATTATATTGCGATTTAAAATTGCGGAAAATAGTAAAATTGCTTTTTTACGTCTTCCCGTATAATTTTTTGAAAATGATCTTTTATACAAACCTTGTCCTGATAATAACAAACACAACAAAACAATTATTATCTAAAAATGATGCAGTCATTCTGAAGTAATACATTTACTTGCGCGTACAAACATTTCGGCGATTCATTTTTATTTATATATAGATTTATAATAAGTTCATTGTATGGAGAAGTGTCCGTATAAGCAAAACATACGCAGGTGACAAAAATTCGTCGGTAACGATTTGTCGGTCTCCTTACGTCACCGCAGCAAACACGGGGCGTCTCAAAGGCCCGCGTTGGATCATAACGATTGTCGGAGTGTCGGTGTGTCGGTGTTTGGAGAGCAGCGCGATTTATGATGTTTGACTTGGGCCCGAAGAGCTTTGCACTCCGGCGGTTCAGTTTGTCGCTTAGTACTTGCCGTGTATTTGCTTTGCAACCAGCTCTAAGTTTTAAAGCACTATCGCCATTGGAATCCAAACGAGGTTGTGGCTTATAACTATAACGGTAACTAAATTTGGAATTCACCTTTTTTTCTTAAAAAGAACACCTTTTTTCTTTATAGAAGATACGGCAAATGAGTTGTATAAAGATTCACCTATTTCGATACTTTTCGTTATCTTTGGAGATTTCAATAAAAAAATATACCATTTTCAAGTTCTCTGGTAAGTTCATTATTAAAAACAATAATTATAAGACCAACCTTAATGCTTAGAGGCGAAATTTCTGCCTCCAAAGCCAAGAGTCATATCTTCGATGCCCGCATTCCAATTAAATTATTTATTACATTCGTTATATATGTATGTACAAATATTTTAAATAAATTAGTAAGTATGTAAGTGATTAATTGCATAAAACGGACGAGTACAATCCTTGCTAGTGGTAGAGCCATGATAGCACGAAAGGTCGATCGTAGAATCACCACACCCTAACAATATATCGGTATTGAGTACTAGGAAGCATTTTACTGTGTTAATGCGTTAGTGAGTGATGGTCCTGTAAGTGATGGAGTTCGGGGGCTTATTTCCTTTCTAGTTTCTTTATTTCCTTCTTTCATTATCTCCTTCTCCCCATCCCATTATTAACATCCTTACCCAAAGGCAGGAAACACATCTGCGGTGCGCGGTTGGCTCGTTTACCTATTTATTTCATAAATAATAAAACAACGGTTATAAAAATAAAATAATGGTAAATTTATAATCGTAGAGCCATACTGCAGACGAATACTTTGTCAAGAATGGCATAATATTTGTCATAATATAATGGACCGGCTCGCCCGGGGAAGTACTACACTCCCGCAGAAAACCGGCGACTGAGTGGTAGCTTAGCTAGCGCGGTTCGTACGGTGAACGGCTCAGTTCCGGAGGCGCAACACCCTACTCCCTCCCCCTCGTATTCCCACTCCTATAATGACACTGTCCTTAAAGGTCGACAACGCTTCCGCACTGCCTATGGCGCTGCGGATCTATATGGGCGGCGTTGATTGCGTTCCATCAGGGGACACGCTAGCTCGTTTGCCTTCCTGTCCCATAAAAAAAAATTGATTAGTTTAGTAAAATAAAGCTTTACACCCCATACAAGGTCTATACTAGTAAGCCAAAAGACTCCAAGGAAGGGGAAGAAGAAAATAAAGGCTACTTTATTTATGTCCTTTCTTTTTCACCTTTACCCTAATGTAGGTAGTACTGTAAATTTTCATGCGCGGTGGTCCATGGTGACGATGGTTGATTAGCATTAATTGATCCACTTACTCGATTGCCGATCTCTTTATTCAAAATCTCATAAGCGTATTTGGTGTTTAAATAAATAAGGTTCTCATGTGTACACGGTGTAAGAGTGAGCGGGGCGGGGTGGGGCGGGGCGGGACGGGGCAGTTAGACTAGTGCAATAATACCATCGCTACGCTAGCCGGCGGCGTCGGCAGTCAAAGCTCGCCACAATATTTATCGGCGGCGCTGTATCAATGCGACACAAAGCGACTCCGGAAGCGCACCTCGCCCGGCGCGTCCTCCGTCCCAACTCACAAGTGGCAGCGAGCGAATTGATTTATTTTATTTAATTATATCAACCCCTACTATTAGTTTACACTGTCTCGATACATTAGAAGAATTACAGTCACCGTAATTGACATTCACGAGATTGTTCGTGCGATGATCGCGTAATCGCAATCTAATACTTACACGGCTATTTTATCTATATCGACGCAAAAAAGCGAAAACGCTGTAAATGACATAGAGGTCAAAAATAATACTACGTTGAATGTTCTGAAAGCACAGCTCTAAGACTAATACAAAATTTTATACCGAGTTGAAACTGAGTGTTTTTGAGTTATCAGATACAATTCTTTCACAAGTCTTTTTCCGTTGATATGTAAAAATGTATGTCGTCTATTTGTTCTTTATGCAATATTACACCATTCATCTGACCCCCGACCAACCCCTCTTTTGCCCGTGACTTCATTATGGTCAGTTGTAAAAATTTGTATCTGTCAGGTCTCATAGCAACCAGGTAAGCAACTTTTCTACCTTTGACCGTCCGCGAAACTTCACGTTTTTTCTTGACTTATCGGAGAACCTTATCATTAGCCACTTTCTGAGCCCAGCTAATAGCGAGCATGCTTCTATACACCCACGTTTTGACGCTTCGACGACCTTACGTATATAAATACGTAAGGTTGTCGAAACGTCCAAGCCTCACATCCGTAGCCTCACATATAATGCGCAAAAATAGTTTATGATTGCCAAGTTTGCTTTATTTTGAAGGATGTCCAAAAGTGGACCGAATACGATTTAATTCCTAATCAACTTACGTTTAAATTACGTTTTATGATATTTTGTGAAAATAATGTTTATACAAAATATTCCATTTACTCGCTACATCTTACACTTACAGTAAACGTCTTATCTGGCCTATTGTTGACTGCCTCTATCACTGGATTCCTTTTTACACAGAGCCTTTGACGCCGGAGCTTTGTTTGCCAGAAGATCAGAATGAGACGCCGGCCCTGAACCGACGCGTGCCTTCCATTTGTGGTATCTCGAATCGATTCTCTTAGTTTCTTTAAGAGGAATTTAAAACAACCTTTGTCTTTGTTGTTTTTATAAGTGGGTAAAGATTGGTTGTTTTCGCTTTATTAAATTCTTGATGCGTTTCAATTAACTAGTAATTGCTCATTTAATAAGGTTTGTACCTATGATCTGACGTCATAGGTTCGAATTGACCGTTGTAATGTTGATGTGAAACAAATTTTCTATTACGAGCATTATTAACTTAGTTGAAATGGTTAACAACACTTCGACTAATATCAAAACATTGATAGTTTTTTTTTGCTCTATTTCATGCGTAGACCTGTATGTATAAACATTTCTTTTCTTGGCGACTTATATGGCGCAATGGTCAAATGTTTGCTGCTTGAGCCAATCATGATTCATGAGTTCAATTCCTTTGTGTGGGTAAATATTTGTATGATCTACAGATATTTTTTCTCAGTCTGGTTGTTATCGTTCTACGTAATTTGTGTTTAATTATTGTATCCGCGATAGTGTCCTAGTGTCTTTCTATGAGTGTAAAGCTTTTCACGTTTACGTCGAACCATTCCCTATTGCCATTGGTCTAATAATTAGATTCGTTGTTATTCGTTGTAATAGTTTGTGATTTTGTTTTCGAACCATGAAACAAAACTGTAGCCAGTTTCATTTAATGCGCCGAAAAAAAAAATTAGTATCGATTGTAATCGATATGAAAAAGATTTACAATTTATAACTTTGTTATTTTTTAATAGTTGCAGGGTCTATATTATTTTGTCTTATTTTGTTTCTTAATGGAGGAAAGTTTTCTACTCTTACCCACTTTTGGAAGCTGTTCCCAAACAGGACTACACAATAGGACATAATAAAAACAAATCTGTTAAATTCATATAATATAAACGTGGGCGTAATAAATTAGGTTTAGGTTAAGTTCAAAATTCAAAAGCAGCCATATTCTGCACGGCTAGGATCGTGAGAAGGTTCCTTTCCTTGGATTCATAATCCTTCGCGTGCTGAGTTTATACCACCACGAAGGATAATATATTTATTTTTAAGTAATAATATTATTTTTATAGAGATTTTTTTCTATATTAATAATATTGTTATTAAGAGAAAAATATAAGAAAATAAAGGAGAATAATAATAAAACGTCGTTAATAGGGCTAAGTTTAACACTGTTCATAAAGTGCATTTGTTGTAGTGGAAGTTTGGCGGCTGCATTTCCCGTTGACAATGCAATTTTAGTTAATTCGATCTCGCTGCGGCCCGAGCACCGGACGAATATTAAACCAATTACGAGCAAACCTGCGCGCGCCCTGCGAATTAACCGCACAACTCCATTAACCTCGCTCTTGTTTAACTGCGTCGGCATGCCGTCAATAGTCCTGAACTTTAACGTAGCGGTCGGTGTGTCCGGTGCTTTAACGGAGCGGTCGGTGTGTCCGGTGCTTTAACGGAGCGGTCGGTATGTCCGGTGCTTTAACGGAGCGGTCGGTGTGTCCGGTGCTTTAGTTTGATCTGTTTCGTTGATATTCATTTGTGTTGCGTACTGGTTTGGTACTATAAAAAAACAAAATAAAATACAGGGGGACAGTCAAATCAACCTTGTTAAGATCCGCGAAACAAATCTGAGAAATAATATTGTGTTTGCGAAAAAGTGTATATACAATTACTTATTAACCTTCCTATACCCGCGCGTTTGTCTGAGAGACCGACAGAATGATTATTCGATTTTAAATAAAGAACGAATAATGCTAGTTTAATGAACTTGGTCACACGTCACGTCAATTTCAAGGTCGTATCAAATTAGGCAAGTACTAGAAAGTTCATTAAACTAGCATTATTCGTTCTTTATTTAAAATCGAAAAATCATTCTGTCGGTCTCTCAGACAAACGCGCGGGTATAAGAAGGCCGCGAAGGCTGCGTCGGCATGCCGTCAATAGTCCTGAACTTTAACGTAGCGGTCGGTGTGTCCGGTGCTTTAACGGAGCGGTCGGTGTGTCCGGTGCTTTAGTTTGATCTGTTTCGTTGATATTCATTTGAGTTGCGTACTGGTTTGGTACTATAAATGTTACTATAATTTGGTACTATAATTTGGTACTCGCCATGGCCACTAACGTTGATAACTTTAAAACACGATATCTCTTTTTACCACAAACACAAGGCGTAGTCTGATTTTACGGTTGCTTCGTGTTGAGGCGAAACGCTTTGTGTTTGTGTTAAAAGTGGTATTGTGTGTTTGACGTTGTCAACGTTAGTGATCAGTTGAGTAAGTTATTCTCTATACACTTTTTTGCAAACACACAATGTTATTTTCCTGAAAGTGGATTTGACTGTCCAGCTTTATAAAAGCAAGCCATTACAACTTTTAAAAATAAATTGACAAGATATCCGTCAATGCGTGACAAGAACAGTTAAAAGAAAATAGTTGCGCGCGGAAAAGAGACAGAACGGTGTTTAGATAAAACTTAACATTACCGAATTCGATCGTTTTACCTATAAAAACTGGCAACGGTGCGTTGAGAGGAGTTTAAAAGTTTAATACGGAAGAAAAGAGTAGAAGAGAAGAAGTGGAAGTAAAGTGAATAGAAGTGAAACTTCGAGTGAAGAGAAGTGAAACTAGTGGCCGATTTCATTTTTCCGATCCCCGAACCTCACCCAGCTCGTAACAATATTTTCTGGATATCTTATCGCCATTAAAGTATTTAAAGTATAATATTATGAATACTTTGATCTCCAGGTGCTAGTAAGGAGTCGAGTACGGTTCAAAGGGATGCGTGTGTAAACAAATCCTCACTCTTCCGTAGACGGCTGAATAATTAATACTCGGTACTCGGACTATGGTCCTTTACCTTTGACGGTTGACTAGCGACTATCCGTCGTTTGTTCTCACTGTTCGCTGGACATCTTCAACGTAACACTTCGTTCATACACGCCGTCCAGCTGAATGCACCGACGACGATAAACGGAATACGGTAATGTGTCTTGGCCATTTATCTATAAACGGGGCCTACACGAAAGTGTTTCCTTTGGATAGGGTACAAAAGGCTGGCGTTTGTAAGGAGGCTTATAATATTGTTAAAATTGAGATAATTGTTGTTATGAAATGCTATTTAGTTAGTAAAAAGAAAACATGAGTACATGGAATCGAA
The DNA here is from genome assembly GCA_031353405.1 of Baronia brevicornis. Classification (NCBI taxonomy): domain Eukaryota; kingdom Metazoa; phylum Arthropoda; class Insecta; order Lepidoptera; family Papilionidae; genus Baronia; species Baronia brevicornis. The sequence goes on along the minus strand of JASFAT010000669.1, from coordinate 231,245 downwards.
CTCAAGAAGATATGTGGTAAACATATATATACACCTTATATTATTTCTACTACAAATGTAGTAAAAATAGTATAAAATAAGTTATTATAATATTATACTACAAATGTATTATTATATACTTGTATGTTCATTATGTGCTACAATTTTCTTGCTTTGTATATATGCGCACATCCTTAATACGTTAGCTGCCCTGTCAGTCACCGATGACTGATATTATACTTTCCGTTTAGGCCGCATCAGTCATCGAAGGTTAAAAAAAAGAAAAAAGAAGTTTTAAGGCACATAAGTCATATATCTTGCAAAGATCACGTTTCTGGGGTTTTTTCAGATGTCGTTCTAGCTGAATTGGCCATAGTACTGACATCACACAAACATACATGTTGGTATTTTATTTGTTATTCTTCTCTTCATACTATTTTTACATTTGTGTTGCTTCTATTGTGTTTTAATAAGTTAGGCCTAGCTTCCCAAAAGAATATTTGAAATCAAATAAATCAATTATATTATTCATTATAGTAATCAATCAGCGGAGTTCGTCCCTTTGTGGAAATAAACAAATAAATAAGGAAATACATAATTTTATTACTTCACTTCAAGGGAGTAAATGGCGTGGGAGAAATACGGCCTTTCTTTAAGTATAATCCAATAACCTATATTATAGGAGGCTCAACGACGCTTTTGTCTATCCTTCACGATCAGTACTTTATTTTACGCGAATTCCGCAGCCGCCTACTTCGTTCGTGCCAATTTTCGCGTCACTAGGGTTGTCATTACGAGGAAAATTTATTAGTAATGATTGCTCAAATCTAATCAAATTTATTTATTCCTTTACAAATATGTTTATGAATGTACTTTTGATTGATTTACTCTTAGTCTTTTCTTACATCCCCAATCATATACCTAAGCAACCCCTACATTGGAACCTCCAAGGCAAAAGGAAGCGTGGCCGCATCAAATATGGCGACGTACAGTGATAGCGGAAGCAAGTAGCATCGGTATGACCTGGATCGAAATAAAGAGCATAGCTCAAGTTAGAACGCGATGGCGGAGCACTGTGGGCGCCCTCTGCCCCACATGGGGGACATAGGAACATAAGTCAAGTCTTTTCTTATATGTAATGCCTATTCGAAAGATTGAATTTAATAACCATTAATTGCTTTTATGGTTTTACTTCGGGCCATCCCACTGAGTGTTACTTTACGCAAACTTTTTCTGTGTGCCTGTATTTTTTTCTCAAGTTTTCATAATTCATTATTATTATATAGCCACCATACATTGTCAATACGAAGCTTAACATTTCGTTGACATGTCATATTTTATGTTTATTGATCTAAATTTATTTTGAGTTTTCTTTATTAATGCCAAATTTTAAACGTAACCTTATCTGTGATTCCAAGAAATTATTTTTCGCATCGAATGTCCAAACAATATCGACATACATATATATATATTGTCACGCCTGTTTCCTGTAGGAGTAGGCGTAGACCACAGATATCCGTCTGTTACCATCTCGGCATACGTTCCCTGCTTCCTTCACACTCATCATTCTCTGCATTCGAGCAAACAGGCGGATCAACCAGAAGCGTTGCCGATATTTTTCGACATAACAAATTAAATTTCATTTGTCAAATATCAGTCCGTTAACAATAAATCTTGTACCACCAACATTACATAATTATTGTCATCCCTAAACCAGTTGTATTCGGCATGTTTCAAAGGAGAATTTATTATTTAAAGTCAAAGTTATTGAGTTTCGCTAAGGTTAAGTGAGCCTTTCGTCTCGTCTCGCGATGGTGTGACGGCGGTGTGAGGTGACGGTGTCGGCTTCCGCTTCGCGTGACTCCCGATATCAGCAAATTACCTTCATATTGTGTTACCTTTGAATTCGGGAAGAGCACTTACATACGCGCGCTCATCACAGATGAATAAATATAAAAAATAAACCAACCAAGTACGAGTCACACGCACGCACCGAGGGTTCCGTACAATAATTTAAAAAGAATTATAGCTATAGTGGCCTAGGTTTATAAAAAAAAAGTTAAAATCCGAACTATTGTTGATATATGAAAATGTTGTACACAGGATGGATTGGTTATTTGAGTTTATCGATGTCCTCAGTTTAAAACCTATTTCTAAAGATTTCTTGTTTTGCTTAGGTAACAATATATCGACGCCAAAAAGCGAAAACGCTGTTAATGACACAGATGTCAAAAAAAACGGTTGCATATTCGGATCAGAAAAAAATACTGAGGCAAATGATCTGAGACTGACAGCTCTACGACCAATAGAAAATGTCGTACAGCGTTGATACTGACTGTTTTTAAATAAACACTACAATTTTTTCAGAAAAAAGTGTTTTGGCTCTGGTAGTAAGTTTTCATTTAGCGGTGCGCTAAACAGCGAAAATGAACATTTTCGCTGCTTAGCGTTTTCAAATGTTCATTTTTATATTTTTTTTTTACATTTTGGTCATAAACTATAGAAAATTAAAAGATTAACGTACAAAGAAACATTTTTTTATTTATAAGATTTATTGATATCTGTGAGCCATTTCTCTGAGGCTTGATTTTTATAATTAATTAATGGTCATTGCCTAGCGCTTTTAATGCTGTCAAATTGGAATCGTTGCGTTCAATTGGGATTTAACCCTTAACTTGGCAGACTATTTTTATGAATATCAAAATAATACTCATAGCACTTAACCTCAATGATTCAAGGTGTCTAAAAAAAAAATATCATGAGGGTAGTTTAAAAAAATCACATGTATCTTGTGGGATACATTGCCAAAAGCATTGATAAATATGTATGTTTCACGAAAATTGGTCTTGCATTTATTTATAAAAAAACATATGGATTATTTTAAAAGTAAAGTATAAGCTCAAATGGATGAATTTGTATTTTGGATAATGGATAATTTCCTTTAGTGGTGTTAATGTCACAACATGTGACAAGTGTGTAAAAGCAACTCATGCTGTAATGTGTTAATTTATTAGGGAGTTAATCTATTTTCAACCTTCCTAGCTTTCATTTGAACTCAAATCATACTGGGTAATCAAAGCTTTTAGTAGTGAATTGACTAACTAGACTTTACTGATTACATCTTGGCTCCGATGTCGTTTAAAGTTTAGCAGTAAGGTATTGTTCCAAATTCATATTTAAGCGAGAATAGCACTCCTTAAGTTTGTATCGTTTGTATCGTCGTATCATTCGTGTATGTGTATTATTTTGTATGAAATAGAAAAAGCAAATGGCTAGCCTAAATATTTGCCTAAGCGCAAATACTATTCCGCAATACTTATAGCGTTGTAGACATCTATTAGCGGCGTTAATTGCTTGTCATAACGCTAGCTCGTTTGTTTGCTTTCCTATCCCATATAAAACTCCTAACGAAAAAATAATTGAACATTTTACAAAAACGTTGACACACTTTTCTGCAGCGCTGCTTTATCAGATTATGCAATATTTATAAATAATAATTTTTCATACGATACCTGATCGACGCAAAAAAGCGAAAGCGCTGTAAATGACCCAGATGTCAAAATAATTTTGTTGCATATTCGGATCAAAAAAATCTTCTGCGACGAATGGTCTGACTCTCACTGCTGGACGAAGAATAGGAAATTTTGTACAGCGTTGAAACTGACTATTTTGAGTTGTCAGATACAAGTTTTTCACTAATCTTAAAGGCTTTTTCGCTTTTTTTGGTCTAATTCTTTTTTTTTTAACAGCCCATATATGTCTAACTGCTGAGCACGGGCCTCTCCATTTTTGGAGAAACGGACGTTAACGCGCCACGCTTGTCCAATGCGGATTAGCGAGGTTACCAGACCCGGAATAAATATTTGTAATCCAGACATATATTTATTCCGATGCGGGGATCGAACCCGCGACCATTGACTGCACGGTCGGAGGGCCCCGCCACTGAGTCAATTGATCGTTTTTTGGTGTACATATAATTTAATATAGATAATGCTAGGTGGCTTGACATCGTGGCATGTGAGGCGTTGTGTTTTTACCTTTAAAACTACCTCCTGTGAAAATAAATGCATTTCCGAGTGGTCGACGTCTCGAAGCTTGCCAGTTCGTCCAATATTCGTGAGACGGGGACGAGTTACACGACAATGCAATTGGTTGCGCGTTATCCGCGGACGGATGGATGCATTATGTAGATTGTAGGCGCGAGAGAGCGCGGGCGCCGGCCCGTCTGCCGCAAACCGAATTTATCGCATTCAGTATTCAATCCGCGGGAGGCGTCCGCCTCGACGGGAGAAAAATGTATTGCCGCCCGACGTCGCAGGTGGAGACGCTCGCAAATATACGCCTAATGCTGTTTTATATTTAAAATAAAATGGATGGTGGTGGATATTTTTTTTTTCCTAATTTTTTGCACAACAGGCGAAGTCAGTGCCATTGAGCATTCTCTCCCAGTCAATCTGCGGGCAACTTGTAATAAAATAATTTAAAAACTAATTATATTAATTTCAATACATACCATACATCTTCTTTTAAAATGATGACGTCACTTTTTGGTCATTTATTAATTTAAAAAAATAATAAAGTAAATTTGGATGACAATATCTATGTATTGCTAATATTATTATTCATCTCGTGAGAATCACGTCCTGATTCCCACGAGGGTGAGAAGCGACGAACGGAGAGCCGTTTCGCTATGATGTATGTGAGAGGAAGGATGGAGGAGTGTGAAGGAAGCAAGAAAAGTGTGTCGGGATCGTAGCGGATGGAGATATGTAGTCTCTGCCTAACCCTACAGGAAGACAGGAGTGAGCATATGTATGTATGTATGTATGTATGTATATATAGTATAAAGTGAATGGAAGCTATTATTTGACCAATCTTCTGTAACATACATTTAATATAAATATATAATAGGTATACATCTGACACGAAAAAAACGTAAAATTAAAATGTCTTAAGTGACGCCGGTGTTCGAACGTCAAAATTCATTTTCTTTATCACGTACTTCATTTTGATATCTTATATGGGAATTCAAAAGTTTTAACCGTAAAAAGTATCAGTATACCTACCGCCTCGATGTAAACCGCGCTAGGCTTTCATTGTGCAGATGTGAATTTGCTTAGTCTCGCGGAGTACGGTTCCCGCCCAAATTACTATTTCAATGCGATTCTCGTGACGCTAGTGATGTCCATACACGCTGTTTTATAACTATTTTTATGGGGTAGGAATGCACACGAGCAGGTGTGTCAACTATTATTGCTTCTATCAGGCGATACGCTTGCTCGTTTGCCCTTCTATCCCATAAAAACAATTTTTTGCTGTTATTAATTAATTCTTGCTATTATTGCAAAATAGACCCCGGTAATAATTGTCGAGTAAATGCTGGCTCGTAATAAGAATTCATAAATCTTTTGCATAAATCTCGTGCGTGCCCGTGAAATAGATACCTTTAATAATCGAATGATTGCGAGAAGATTTTTGTCTTTTTTTTCAATTGTATATTTTATAATGTTTTAATTTTTGGGTCACAAATACAGGCTGTATGCGGTAGAACTGAAAGTATTAAGAAGTATGTGTGGTGTAATTTTGAATGATAGAATAAGAAATGAAAATATAAGAGAGCGATGTGGAGTACAAGAAGGAGTCGTGACAAAAGTTGAGAAAGGGATGCTTAGATGATTTGGGCATATAGAGCGGATGGATGAAAGATGACTGGCAAAAGAAATTTACGTTGCAAATGTGGATGGAAGGGAACGGTAGGGGAAGGCCACGGAAAACACCTTGACCAAATTACTGAAGTTTTTAAGGAAGGCCAGGTCAAGAGTACCCTTACCCAGCGGGCTTGCATGAGGAGAGTAATGAGTATGAGGAAGTAAGGAAAGTGTGCCGTGATCGTAGCAGATGGAGATGTGTGGTCTCTGCCTACCTCTACGGGAGACAGGCGTGACGATATGTATGCATGTATGCACTAATAAATATATAATTTTCTTTTATTAAGTACTAGATTTTGCCCGCGGCTTCGCTCGCGTGGAATTTGGTCTGCCACATTAATTTTTGTGACAGATCATTTTAAATAAATATATACTTTTTTTACTTAATTTACGAATTTTGGTTATAGTGGCTTTCACATAAAAAGTAGATATATGCTGTCGAGGACTTTTATTTAGAACTATTCAAGACAAACAATCCTACGGTACATTATCTTTATGTAACTCCAATGGTTTAGGCAGCGTACGCCAAGATAACTCTCAGAGGCCAGATGTATGTATATTACGTTACATGTATCGTTATATTACGACCAAAATTACATAAAATCATTACAAATTGTAGCCTATATGTTATATATGATGTATAACCTACATTACTGTAAAGTTTCATCCAAATCCGTCCAGTAGTTTTTTCGTGAAAGAGTAACAAACATACATCCATACTCACAAACTTTCGCATTTATAATATTAGTAGGAAGTAGGATTGTACATTTAACTTCTTTATTTCCCATCACTACGAGACGGCCGCGTTACCTCAGGCACTGCGTATATATAAGTAATCAAATGTTGTCTCTGCACAGATTTTATTGCCAGCCTTGATGGATGCCACGAGCTATCGCGAGATGCAATTCTTCCCCCCTGCTATTGCGTAATTTTATCTACAGTGCAAAGCTATTTCGCGATGTATATACTTTTATTATGCAGATTGCCACGCGAAGATCTTTAACTTTATCTAGATAGTATGTAATCCAAATAACTATTAGAATTTTTTTTTCAAAACAAAGAAGACCAGCAATGTTTTTAATATTTCTAGAATTCTTCTCAACCATTCTTCTGCAAGCATATGGTTCTCATCAATATTTCATTGAGAGATATTACTAACTAACTAACTAAAACTATGACTAACGACGTGTCGTAAGGCCGAACTTTCAGAGTAATTACTGTTTTTATATGGGAAAAATTTAAAAAAATTTCAATTATTCGCAGATATCTGTTTCATAAATAGGACGTGAGCGCTAATAAGTTTAGCGATGTTTTTATATATTACTAGAATTCTTGTTAACCATTTCAACTAAGATTATAATGCTTGTGCAAGACAATGTACCACAACATTAATCCAATGGAGGATACAAACTTAAGACGCACCTATCACAAGCCAGAGCTTTGCCAACTGAGCTAACCAATGCCTATATATACCTATTATGACCCTAAGAATTTGCATCCGAATTCTGTGCTTGGTTCCAAAGATAACAAGACTTAAACATGATAACCAATTAAATGTAGGTACTGGGTCTACTAAGTCTAGCTTTCGGATATATAAAGCAACACATAAATAAAGGTAAAAGCAACAATTTTGTTTGATTGTTTTTTTATTTAATTAATGTGTTTGTTTCATTAATTAATTATAAATTAATCCATGAAAATAAAACTTAGTCACCGTGAGCGCAACGAACAATTGACGCGGTGACGTCATCCATTGATCCGGGTCCACGATGATATTGAAAGATTATGCATTCGTTGGTAATTTTGTGGAACAATATTTATTATTTTGCATAACGCATTCTTTGGATACAGTTCTTTGGGCTTTACCAGTGGGTAATTTTTGAAACTAAAATGAATTTTGAGTAGTGGATACTGCTGGAATTTCTGAGAAAATTTCGTAGCCAAACGGGCTAGGAAAACATTACTTATATTTCTTATTGTACACATTCGTTTCTACAAATGGTATACGAAAAAAACTTGCAACAGCAATAACATTTTAAAATGTTACATAATAGAATGTTAATTGAGAATGAAATGTAAAAAAAATCGATTTAATCAATTTTGCTAACTTTGTAACTTTTTAAAGTCAGTTGATATGAAAGATTATGATCTGAGTTAATAACTTTCACTACCTTAGCCTCTGCACGATGAGAGAATTAGCGTTCAACGGCGGCAAGATGAAAGCCTCCGCGGCAAGATGAAAGACTTCGCGGCGTAACAAAGCGGTGTCTTCTGGCGCCCTTTGCGTCAAGTTGCGCCTTCGGTCAAGGGTTGCCGGCGGGACTGGCCGATACGTGCCGTTTTTATTTAATGACGTCGTGAATTGACATGCAGACCTTTGCCCGCAGTTCGCTATTGCATAAACTCTTTTTGATCAGTCAATCGTCAAAGGTTAACAATGTTAGAATATAATTTTATCATATAAGTATTGTATTGACAAATTCGATTTAACTTTGATAATTTGAATGATCCAATTAGCTTAAAGTTACCACTTTTGCAGTCAATAGTACCGGTATGCAGTCCTGGGGTAAATATAAGTATCACATGCAGGTATTTATTCTGTTATTCCAACTCTGATAAGCGTGGTGTTGATTCTTCCAGAAATGGGGAAGTCCATACTTGGCTTTGATATATATTTTTACGGTATATGTAAGCAAACGAGCAAGCTCTCTCGCTTGTTTAGAGTGTTTGCTTTCCATCTGAAGTCCTGATCGAAAGCAATCAACGCTGCCCATAGATATCTGCGACACTCTGAGCATTGGAAATGCGTTTCCGACTTTTTAAATAAGAGTAGGCTTGTTTTTTGAAGAGATGTATGTGGGCTGTGGAATAAAATGTTAAATGATAACCTTTTTTTGCGTCGCACCACTAATAGGTACCATATATCTTTATATTTTTTGTTATTTGTTCGTTTCAATCAAACAATAGTAGTAGTCCACTGCTGGACATAAGCTTTCCCCAAGAAGCGCCACCTAGCGCAATCTTCGGCTTCACGCATCCAATTTCTGCCAGCCGCCCTGCGCAGTTCGTCACACCCTCTAGCCGGGGGGCGTCCCACACTTGTTCCTATATTTATTTATAATTATTATGTAATTATGTGAATATTTCATTGTTTCACTTATTTCGATAAAGTGTAATTCACAAACAAACATCTTTCATTTAATTACTGCATCAGGTGCTTAGACCCACCTTATTCTACAACGTACGTTACAACTGCATAAAAAAATTCATTAGCCATGTTTCACTGTACGCACGGGAGGAGTGGCAGTTGTTGTTTTTGTTTAGAGTTCCGCAACAGCACAGAATGACTGATACGCACACAACGGGAGCGCGGGTTCACTTATTCACACCTTTTCACACACGTTAAAGACGCACTTGTTTACATTTGAATGGCTTGCTCGTAACGTGTAAAGAAAGAGCCAGGATCCGAGACCGTGAAGGGAAATGCGAAACTAAAAGTGGTGCAAGATGGAACGCAACAATGATAGCACGATTTGTGAGCCGACTAGTTGATGAACTAATTGCTATACGAGCACACTTGCGAATAGATCCTTTTTCTTCCATTATACCAATTTGGTATAGCTATTATGCCAGTGTGAATAGAAATATGTAATTACATGTATATTGTATAATGTACTTATATAATATTTGTAGGCCATACGAATATTAATTCTAATTTGCGAATCAAACCTACGATCTTTGATTTAGAAAGTGAAAAATTTGCCGCAGCACCATTTTGATTGACAACTGAAGTTTACATTTGAACTTTGAACTCTTGGCTTGAATGAAGATATCCGTGCTATTCAGTTAGTGCGTTTCAAATACAACAATCGCTTATATATTGTAATGATGAGGAAGAAAGTCAGATATTTTCGCTCGATACTGAGTAAAACAGTGTGAAACTATCTGAAGCCTTTCCCGCTAATTTTCATCAATATTTTTTTAGTTTTCATAACCATATGTCATCATTATATATGTTATCATTATATTTTTTATATGTTATCATTATATTTTTTTAATTATGTTGACGTATGACATTATTTTTATTGATATTGATTCATATTTATTGATGACATTATTATAGTTAGAATAAAGCGTATAAGTGGAGTGATATAAATCAAATGCCTGTATCGTGCCTTTAAAAGTTGACTGACAAAGCCCATAGAAGGTTCTGGTAGAATATCCACCATTTTGTCAAGACGTAACGAGACAAGCTGATTATATAAACATATAAGACGGGCTCAAAAGGGCTTAAACCCAGAGCCGTAAAACTATTGAAAACAACATCGAAATCAATATCAGCCCACGGCATTCCACTACTGGACATAGGTCTCACTCAAGGCGCGCCACAGCCTGATCTTCGGGTACACGCATTCAGTCTGTCAACCACCTTGCGCAGATCGTCGCTCCATCTAGCAAGGGGGCATCCCACCCTATGTTTGCCAAGACGCAGTGTTCACTCCAGCACTCATCTACTTCAACGATTATCGGTCCTCCGATAAACGTGTTCAGCTCATTGCCACTCCAGTCTCTTAAATTGAAGAGCTATCTTGATGATTGTGATTCTCCGGCCAATTTCTTAGTTTAGAATTCTATCCACCAGAGAAACTTCGAACATGCTCCCTCTCCAAAGCCCTCTGAGGGACTTTGAGCTTTTGAAGCAAAAACAACATATAATATTTTTATTCTATATAAAACAGTTGCTTCTCAATAATGCTTTGTAACTGAAAAAAGAGACTAAACAGAGGATAACTAAAAAATTTCTTTCACCGTTTTTTTCACCGTACAGAGGCATAATAAAACGATAGAAAAGCTTAATTAATAACAGGCGGATGAGGAATGTCGTAAAACAAGGAATTTCAATTTCCATGTTTTATCGAAGTCTCCTTGAAAGCTGTACGTGAATTGTGAACATACACATACACACACTCATACATTTAACACACCGTACTAACAAATACAAATGGAACGAATTCCCTTTTATCACTTTTCTAGTGAGATTTATTTAAAACGTAAAGACGCCGTTCTCTTATTACACGAACTCTGTGATAACTCGCTCAGAATTCTCGACGGTCCTTTGTGACGCGCGTAAAGCTTATACGTTCAAAGTGATTGCTCTAATTTCACAAAAAAAAATTTTCGTAATTTACATTAATTTTTTTTTAATTAATTTTTTTAAAGGAATGCCCACTTGGTTGGGTAATCGAACAAATGTATGTAAGATCACAAGCGCATTACGATTACTATTTGCCTTTGATGTGAAATGAATCCATTCATATTTCGAACACTTAATCGGAATGGGTAACAAGAATTCTAGTAATGAAAAAAAAATACTGTCAATGGACAATTTAACTTTGGAATAATTCGATTAATCTTTTTTTTTTTAAATTTTATGTAAGGTCGGTTAATTTTCTTTTTGTAATAGTTACTCTTCTATTGTAGATTTTCTCATTCTAATTACAATCTAGCTATAGGGAATAAGTAATTTGTTTCATTCGACGCATCATTTTTTCTGATCTGAATATGTTAGAATTTTTTTGACGTGCCACGTTTTCGTTTTTTGGCACCGCTATTTTATTGCATTTATCGACAAAATTTATTACTAGTAATCATAATAACGTTAGAGTAGACGAGTGCTGGAGTGGAGACCGCGACTCGGCAAACGTAGTGTGGGCAAACGCCCGCCTGCTAGATGGAGCGACGACCTGCACAGGGCGGCTGGCAAAGACTGGATGCGTATGGCCGAAGATCGGGCTAGGTGGCGCGGCTCGAGTGAGGCCTATGTCCAGCAGTGGACTGCCGCAGGCTGATATTGATATTGAATCATAATAACAGAATCATATAGTTTCCGAATTTTTAGCTTTTATGCGGAGTCCCGTTTCAGTTGCCAATGAAACGTATGAAGCGGTAAATTGCCGTTGTGCCGTTGTATAAAGTTTTAATTCGGCTCGCGTGCTTGATGATGGCGGCGCGGCGCGCACAAAGGGCACAAAAGTAATAAAGGGGTGTCGAGTACTCGCGACGAGCCCCCGCCACCCGCACCCGCACCCGCACCGCTGACAAACAACACTTGTTTTACTGCGATACATTAGCGTCAATGATACTAGACACAACTGATCCTTCGTACTCCTCACCTTGCATGAGGAGAGTAATGAGTGTGGATGAAGCAAGGAAGTTATGCGGAGATCGTAGCAGATGGACTTCTGTGGTTTCTACGTACCCCTACGCGAGACAGGCGTGATGATATATATGTATGTATTCCTTACCAGCGAAAGTTCGCAGCCAATTCTAGACAACTATTGCTTTCTTTAACGAGGCTCAGTACAGCAGACGAAAAGTAGAGTAAACAATTACTTTACTTTTGACGGTCTGCAAAAGTTCAAGTTTTTTTTTTCACTTGTAGGAGAACTTACAATTACCAAACTTGACTTTTTCTGAAATTAACAGTCCTAACGCGTCGCCTGGGTCGTCCCTGTGAAATAACTTTCCATATCCCAACGGCCACGTTAATGTCCGGACGGGATGGTCGTGGAGCAAAGAGCGCGGACGGGTGGACGCTAATCTCAAAGAGACAACTCAAAGTGAAGCGTGCAAATTCGAGGCCGAGCGGGGAACAATAAAAGTGCAGGTGGACCGCGGCCGCCGCGCGCCTCCGCGCCCCCCCCCCATCCCACGCCTATCGTCAAAGGGGGACTCGCGATACCATACAAAAGCCCTAATGAGACAAACCCGTGGCGTAATCGAGGCGACGGAAAAAGATGAGACCCGAGAGGTACGAGGCAAATTTTAATAATTGTCAAAGCGGCGGCGCCGATCAAACGTGTGTCCCCCCCCCCTTCCCGCCGCCCGTCACCGCTGTACCGCTACACCGCGCCCGAAGCACCTGTGACGTGTGCTCACCGCGGGTCTCATTAACGCCTCCGATCTAATGCAACTTCGAACTCGGCCGACTACGTCTAATTAAAGTAGAACAGAATACCAATTTGACGACTGAACATTTTAATACGGAAAGCCGTCGCCGCGGAGGAGCCGCAAAGGAGACGCGTTCAAAGGCACACGCCGTGCACATTTTCGCTGATATTAAATGTGTTGACAATTTAATTTTTCATTTCCTCTAGGCGCGGGGCGGGGAGCGGACGGGGGCGGCAGGGGGGGGGGCGCCGTGCTCCTTTGACGTCGCGATATTGTCTTTGTGCGGGCGCGTGGGATGGGGCGGCCCGCTCCGACCGAGACTTTGTCGCAATACAATGTGTATCAATAAAAACTTAGGATTGGCTTTTAGTGGTTGCACTTACGCTTTGTGAAGCGCGCGCTCACCCTTTGACATTATATGTGGCACGCTGTCGGCGGCGCGCTCGCAATATCGCGAGACGGGTCGCCGCCCCCGCCCGCCCGCTCGCCGCACTAATATCGGCGAGCAATCGCAACGCGACCGCAGCGAACGGCCCGCGTTCGCCTTCGCATTTGCCGACATCTAATGAAGTGCTCGTAAATAACTCGATGTCGTGTCGATTTCAATACATATGTCTGCGAGCTTATGTCTGATGTTATTGCCACATTAAATTATATTGAATTGGAGCAATACATTGTATACAGTGTGTTATTAATTATTACACCACTGTGTGAATGTCTTCATTTATATAGAATACTATCATATATTATGTTCTGGTTTCTTAATTACCCGTTTTCGTAACGGATAGTCAAAGGAACAGATTTTTGATGATGTTTCTTGGGATAGGAAAGCAAACGTTGGGAACGTATCGTCAGATGGAAAACACTCAACGCCGTCCATCGCCCACATCTACTGACAATCTAAACACTTGTCAGTAGGTGTGTGACTTTTGAGGAGGTCGAAAGTCGGAGCTGGTTTTGATAGCCATAGACTTCCACCGTTGAGGATGTCTATGGGTGGCGGTGATCACCTATCAGGTGATTTGTTAAAAAAACTGCGTTCTCTGCTATAAAAAAAAACTCCATCAGATTTTAACGATGAAACTTTTCTTTCTGGCGGTAGTGTTCTTGGGTAACAGTAAGTTCTCAACCTGAGATTATTTTATCACTTATTCTATCACTTTGGTAGTGGTAGAGCCACGCTCCAGACGAATACTTTGTCAAGAATGGCATCATATTTGTCTGTAGCATGAATGAGCCGGCTTGCTCGGGGAAGTACCACACTCCCGCAGAAAACCGGCGTCTGAGTGGTCGTTTTAGCTGCTGCGCTTCGTACGGTGAGCGGCTGAGTTCCAGAAGCCTATCACCCTCTCCCTCCCCCTCCCAAAATGACACTTTCCTTAAAGGGGTCGGCAACGCTTCCGCACTGCCTATGGCGCTGCGGATGTCTATGGGCCGCGTTGATTGCTTTCCATTAGCCCATAAAAAAATCAGTGTAAACTACTAGTTGAATTTGGTATTGCTAGCAATTTTGTTTAAATGATTTCACCTTTGAATTGATTTGATGTTTAAATACCACCGATTTTATACATTTAAAAATGACCGACTGTGGTTTTACAAAGCGAAGTAGCTTAAACAATATGATGCATTCATGCATTTAAAATTAATAACAATTTGATCAATTTATCGTTTTTAATTCGCGTAACTTTGATATAATTGGTTACAAAAAGTAACATTTGTGACAAAAAAAGCACATTGTCGCTTTCGATACATTTTACAAAAGTTATTAAAATAGATAACATTAAGATACCAAAAGATTTTTTATTTTATGTTACCAGAAATGAGTAATACGAAATACATTTCGAAAATAACGTACGCTAGGGCAGGCGGTCTTTTCAAAAGAGGAAATACGAACCGCGAAAACGATTTAATACGGCAAAAAACCGCTTTGACGTCCATCCTTTGACCGTGACTGCGTAATACGGTATCGGGATTGCATTCGCCATCATCCCGCGCCGTGCATGTGGAAAAATATCCTCAGGGGGGCCGCGGCGCATGTTCGACTGACCATAAGGAGTATCCACATTTTTGTAATAAAATTACCTGTTTTAAAAGGACGTCACTACCGAGATTAAGGTGCAGAGAGATGTTGTTAGTTGTCGGCGGCCGATCAAAGGCGCCAATCGTCCAATCGCAACGGCACATTCAGCCTCGCTCCACCCATATTTGCAGCCACGTGCGACGCGCGCACGCGGAGCTCTAAGACCTGACAGTTGCTCCTCAGCCTCCGTCGTAGTAGTACTCGTTGCGGATCGATCTTTAAAATTTCTCGATATAATCGCTGACTTTAATTAATCGCGTACATTGTGAAGTAACTGTTTAAAACTGTGTTTAATTAGTACATATAGTGCTTAGAGCAGTTAAAGTTAAGTGATCCTGGTGTTAAGTGTACAACTTAGTGTTAAATGGATTGGCCGATTTGAATCGGACAGTGCAACGCGATTCGATCAGGTATTGAACTAAAGTTTGAAACATTCCGGTCGTGGGTAATAAAACTTTTTCAGTCACCGGCGTCGGCATCCCTTGACGGTATGCGAGCATTGTCTTAGGGGACTTGTAGAGTCCTCGCTTCCAATGTTTATTAGAATGGCCTCATTATTTTTGGTCCTTTACGCGACCCTTTTGTTCCCGTGTTAGTTGCTCGTTAATTCTGTGTATAGATTTATTATTACCGTTACTTTACAATGCTTTTGTTTTTTTTTTATTTCGCATAATAACATTGTTTTGCTTCTGTACTCGGACAAAACATGTCTCCTGCATTTTAGTAATCATCTCTCGTACTAGAGTTTTATTGTTTCAAGTATGTCCTATATACATATAGCTATTTGATATTTTATCTTTGTGCTTGAATAGTGTTATTTGTTAAAGAAGTTTTTTGTTTAAATGTATTTATTTATTGTTTTATTAATTGTCTCCCTATAAATATAACAATGTAATTAATTTTGATTAGAATTTGTTATACGTGACAAAAGAAAAGACATCAACGCGCGCAAAGATACTTCAGTATCAAAAATAACTTACTTTCTAAGTAGGTATTATTATACAAATGGATGGGAGTCAATCAAAAATGGCTACTCGATAATGATGCTTGTAAATAGAAACTATCTTGATCAACTCCATGACGAAGCTACCGCTTTGGAGTCAGTGATCGCGGATTCGGTTTCCTCATCTATATAAATAAAAGGTCTAAAAGGCCTTAACTACTACTTTTACATACATACACATCGTCACGCCTGTCTCCCGTAGGGGAAGTCAGAGACCACAGATCTCCATCCGCTATTATCCTGGTACACTTTCCTTGCTTCCTCCACACTCTCATCGTAGCGAAATGGCTCTCCGTTCGTCGCTTCTCGACCTTATGGGTCATCAGGACGTTACGGGTGGCAAACCACGTCGCCGTCATTTTTTAACAAATTAGGTTTATTAAAATTCGTCATAGTGAATCCCACGAGCCACAAGGGATGAAGGTCAATCCCACCAGAGCCCCGCATGCTAAATAAGGCACTATAGTACCCGGGGGAGCCCGATCCCGGGACTGTCTACGATATACTACTTTAAACAAGGAATATTCGACCTTTAAGCTAATATAATTATTGTCGAATAATCCTTTTTTGAAAGTAGTAGTTGAGGTTACAAAACTAATTCTGCTACTGGACACCTTTATATGTATGACCTACAGGTATTTATTCCATGTCTGAGTGCCACGCCAATGCGCCTTGAAGAAGCGTGGTGAGTTAGTGTATATTTTTCTAAAAATCGAAACTTCCCAGCAGTAGGACATACATGGGCTTTAAAAGAAAAAGAAATGTTTATTTTAATATGAATAACTTTAATTAAAATTATAGGTAATGCTTTTCTAGCCAATAACAAAATTTATGGGATAGGAAAGCAAACGAGCAGGCGTGTCACCTGATGGAAAGCAATCAATGCCGCCCGTAGATATCCGTAGCGCTATAGACAGTGATGAAGCGTTGCCGACTTTTAAAGGAAAGTGTCATTATGGGAGTGGGAGTTGTTGGTCCTCCGGAACTCAGCCGCTAACCGTACGAAGCGCGGTAGCTAAACTACCACTCAAACGCTGGTTTTTTGCGAGACTGTGGTACTTCTCCGGACGAGCCGGCCCATTCATGCTACAGACAAATAAGCCATTCTTGACAAAGTATTTGTCTGCAGCGTGGCGCTACCACTAATGCTAACATTTTCATTTATAGAAGTAGATGGAAAAGAGTATTTCATCCATGCGGATTGGGCTTGATGATTATTGATTTTACAATAACCCTTTTAACATCATATACGGTTAATTACCATACCTAAGTCATAGTCAAGACATAGTCTTCCAAGTCAGCAAACAGGCACTGTCCTGGTCACATTTGTCTGAGGACTCAACATCGCTAGAGTGAAGACCACCAGTAGTGTGGGACACTTCTCTCCCTGATAAAGCGGCGATCTGCGCAGGGCGGCTAGTAGAAAACTGAAAACGTGAAGCCGAAGCCCGGGCTAGGTAGCGCGTCTTGGGAGACGCCTTTGTCCAGCAATGGACCTCCGCAGACAGCCAAAAATGACGATAATTCTGGTACAAAATTAATGTTTCTAAATTCATCAAATGAAAATACATATAACTTATAACAATATCTTAAAAAGTAACATGGCAGTAATGTTGTACAGTCTATGTTAATACGTACATATCGTCACGCCTGTTTCCTGTAGGGGTAGGCAGAGACCGTAGATCTCCATCTGCTACGATCTCAGCATTCTATCCCTACTTCCTCCACACTCAACACTCTCCTCGTGCAAGCCCGCTTGTTAATTATCATAAATAAAATAGTCTGAAATTGATGACTGTACCTTATACACGTACCATTCATTGTATCACTTCTCCGAAATAAATATGCTAAATAACCCATTTGCAAAGTTATTCATTGGCAGTTATTTATACCCGACAACCGCTCCGCTGTCGATTCTACCCAGTAGCTTTAGGATACTTTATCGTATTCTTTTTTACATGTATACACGAAGGCTATCTAAATCATAGTATCCGATATGAGAACGCGCCACTGGTTACACTCTTGTGCAATTTCTTGTCAGTTTTTAGCTTGAAGTTCAAATCTGTGATAACCATCTCTCCATCGATACCTGGGGCGACCGACCGGATATAGACCGATCTGTGGTCCCTAGTATCTCTTTTGGTAGCTCGACTTTCTTCCATCTTCTAGCCCAAACAAACGGAATCTATGCTCCGAATATGTTGGCGTCGGTTACTAAGTCTTCGAAATCTGAATTTTTAGGATTTACTCACGTCTATGTCAAATAAAAAAAAAAAAATATTATATATATATATATATATATATACATATATACATATATATATATATATATATATATATATATATATATACACACATATATACATATATATATACACAGTGTAACCTCCATGTAACGTGGATCGATTTAACGACAAACTCCCTAAAGCGTCGATATCACTCGGCTTTGGTTGCTTTAGCTTGTTTCCCATACAATGATACACTCTATATAGCATTACACCCACTCTCAATAACGACAGCAATTTAATAATATAAAGTACTTTTTAAGTTGCCAAAATTAGTAAAAACTGCGCAGCTGTGTACGTTCTTTTGTCGCTTTATTTTCCAATTTCCAAAAAAGGAAAATTTACAGAAAATCTTCAAACCTACATCGAAGTAGACGACTGCCTGCTTACAACGGCATCAATCACAGACAAAGAAATTTTGGATTCGGTGAGAAAAACCGAGTATCAAGAACAAGGAGATGAAGATGAGATGGATGAACCTGAGCCTCCGCCGAGCATTAAAGAAGCTCTGGAAGCAGCTAAATTATTGGAAAAGTACTTTCTTTATCACCAAGATGCAAGATGATATAAAAAGCTAGTCTGCAGATATATTTGTATATATTAATATAAATATTGTTCAAATAAGTTAAGGACATAAAGGGTTATTAATATTATATAATTATCTATTAAGTATATCGTTTTAGTGGTAGTTTATTATTTTAATATTGGCGTAGAAAAGAATAACTTGTGAATCTATTTTGAAAAAATAAAGACTTTTATGAGTGCACGTAGGAAGGAAGTGGCATCGCGAACCTACATTTCATTAACCCGTTGTGAGCCCCGGTGCCGTCCGCACGGCACTCACTCCGCGTCGCATAATCCCCGTCACATTAGCGCCCCGCTTTTGATTTAAGCAAACTCGGCGCTTTAAAGCTGAATAAAATATCGTCATTAGCTACATTATCGCATTACCGCTGTCCGTTGCAAAATTATACAAAAAAGCCCTCATGAAAGCATAATGCTGAAAGGTAAAAGGAGCTGAAAGGGTGCGCACGCGGCGTCTTTGAGACACGGCCCAGTCTCCGAGAAAAGCGAGGATCGCTCCGTGCTAATTTCCAAACTCGGTTTCGCACAGATAAGGATAGAGTCGGGAGAAAGGTGTCTTTGATGTAGCCGCCCGGCCCTCTGACTCCGGGGATGAGAGCTTTCAATGAAAGGATTTTTTTCATCTTCTTTCCCTTTGTACTTAATTTAAATTTCGTTTATATCAATGCTGCGAGTTTCCTTTTGGGTGTGTTTTCTCTTTTACTTTGTCGCGTTTATCCTCTTCAATTTGTTATATTCGAGTTCGCTTTGTAATTAAATTTAGTGTTCGTAATCTGCCCGTTCCTTTTTTATCTTCACTCCCGACCCCGCCTACTGCCGGTGTAATTGCAATTTATAAATTAGGTGACTTTTTTTCATTTTATTTACAGCCAACATTTAGATGTATTACTTACGTCTGTTCTTACGACGTTGTTGTCATTTCTTTTGTTTTAATTTTTTACCTTTTTTAGCCTCGTGGGCTCAGTAAAAGCCTCCATTATCAAACAAAACTTTTTTTAATTTTTGTTTAATTATTTATTTTTATATTGTTATAACATTAATCGACCTAGCAGAGCGATGATCTGTGGCATCTGCGCGAAGATCGAACTACGTGGAGTGCCTTGGGAGAGGTTTATGCCAAGTCGTGAACTCACTTATGCTGACATGATAACTGTTATATTATATCGCAAAAAATTTTTCGAAAGTCTTAATAGCTTTTTTGGTTCTTGTAGTTTTCATTTTACGGTTTTTTTCTACGTTTTGATTGTTTTTGCGTTCAAATTTAAAGTGTGACGTTCTTTTTTTATGTATAATATAATTATTCAAAACCGTTAAAACTTATAGCACTATTCATTCATATTAATAATTTACTTATTTATTTATGTATATATATATATATATATATATATATATATATATATATATATATATATTCATTACTATATATTTATAATTTAATGTAGTGAATGCATATTTCAAAATAAGCGAGTTGCTTATGCACTTATTCTTCAGTTAGTTTTTCCACTGGCGGTGCTCGGTGGTCGGAGCCCGGGGCTCCATCTACGTCCTTTCTCCCAAGTTACCCATGTTAAGAGGCCGGCACAAAGTTATATGGCACATGACCCGCATGCCCACCACAAAGACACGGCCCAAGTCTTTTTAGATTTAAACATCAAAGCGATAAATTCTTTTGATCTCAAATAAGTCGTCGATATAAGCAAATTGAGTAGTACGCAATATTGAGCCCCGAAATGTTGTTTATGCTGGGTCGGTCGGATCAAAGTCGGCCGGATGCCGGAGCCGGATCGGAACGCACTTTAAATATAATTTTTTTTTGTTTCATTATTTATCCATTAGGCATCGAATCCATTTCTTACCTTCACTTGAAGAAAAATTATTACATTTCCAGAGTTGTAAATTGAATTTGGATTTCTTTTTTTTATGATATAGGAAGGCAAACGAACAGTCTTGTCACCTGATGGAAAGCAATCAACGCCGCCCATAGACATCCGCAGCGCCATAGGCAGTGCGGAAGCGTTGCCGACCTTTAAGGAAAGTGTTATTACAGAAGTGGGAATGGGTTGGTAGAGGGAGGGCAGAAGGGTTTTGGTCCTCCAGAACTCAACACGCATTGAGTAGTACAACGTCACCGTATGAACACCGCGACCCGCGATCTTAACTAGACATATTTAAATAAAACTATCTTCCAACACGATTGTTCCATTCTTGCACACAAGCATATATTTACACCACTACTTTAACAGAAAATATCACTCATGTTGCACGGAAGGGCTGGATGTTCTACATCAGGGATTCCTAATCTATTTTGAGCAAGAGACCCCTAATCCAAAATGAACTGATACCTCAGACCCCAATAGCCAAATTACTTAATCCTATCTCTAGTTTCTTTCCTATTGATACAGAATACTTACTAATTTAAAAATTTTGCGGTTGGTGATACCCCAAGGGGTCGATATCAATCCCTTTGGGAATACCTGTTCTACATCGTTCTGTATGTGCCACATGAATCAATGGTAATGCGAAAAAACAATAATTTCTTTTACTTTTAAAATCACTATCATTAACATACCCTAAGACTGGAGACGAGAATTCCCGTCTTTTGTTTTCAACTGTTGGAGAAGGATGACGGAAATTCACAGTTTTTGGAATCTGATGCAACATTGTGTAATTGCAAATAAAGACATGAAAAAAATGAGAGTTGTAGTGATAGTAATAATAAAAAAAAGTGCGGGAACTGAGGCTAGACACTTTTCAGCGCATACTTCCTTCAACGTGTTAAGAAAAATAAGTTTATCAAAAAAAGGTTTTGTGTATTTAAATAAAAAGGCTTTATAAATTTAAATACATTAGTCAACGCATCACTACAGTAGCAACTTTATTCGGGAGTGTATTGTGAAGGCGTCGTAAGACAAAGAGTTTGTCGCGCGGACGGGGGGGGGGGGGGAGTCAGCGGTACACACTGCGCGTTTCCCGCTCGGCGGTGTCGGCTTCGGCGCTCACAAAGGCACCACTTTGCGGAGTCGTCTTTGACTTTGCGCCTCGGGAGTGTGTAACCTAACATTAATAACCTACTAATAGCTCTTCTTGTTCGCAACTCCGCGTCTACTTTGTGATGTTCGTATCGATCCCCCAAGTTTCGTTTCAGGCAAAGATTCAATATACTTCCGCCGGCGGTAGTTCTTTCGCGCTCGAGTCTCACGCCCTCTCGGCCGGCAGCGGAGCACTGATTTAATTTTTTCACATAATTGTATTAGTGACAGTGTAATTAGCGCGGCTTTCATCGCAGCCGCGCCGCTTTGAGTTGAACGTTTCAAATAGATTTCACAAGAAGCACTTTCAAAGAGAGAGCACCCCTAATAAGTACTGAAGAGTCCTCGCACGTGTTTATCAAAGACAGCCTTTCGTTACTCGCCGTCTGAATGGCCTCAAAAGAATCTCGTGTAAAATGCTTCACAAAGTGCTCTGTGTCAAAGGGGATGGCGGCGCAAATATCTGTTTCGTAAACTAGTAAAAACGACGCGCACAAAGGTAGAGTGAAGTAAAGGTACGGCGGCGCGCTCGCGGCAAATTAGGCGGAGTTAAATACAAGCGTCGCGCTAGCAAACGTACAACTTTGAAAGTGACTCCGCGCTCATTATTTATGTAAGACGTCGTAATCGTCAAAAGGCTCCCCTGAGATTTATTTTTGACAATGTCAGCCGGCGGGTCCGAGCGGGAGTCGCACACACTCACACATGTGCACACACGCGCACACGTCGCGCTCGTGTGTGCGACACGCATGTGTATCCATTTAATGCTCAATTCCCATATAATTTAACTTTGCGATCAAAGCGAAATTTTGCAAAGAGCTTCCCGGCGGCGGCGGGCCGGGAGGCGGTGCGAGCGGGACGGCTACATAGGAGTTGTCGAGATCAAATGCTGGGCCAAATTAGTCACTCTCCGTCTCTCTATCTCAAAGCCGATCCGTAGCAAAGTTTGCGCGAAGATGACATCAAAAGGAAACCACACACCGGGGTGGGTGCGCCCGCCCCCCTGCCCGCGCCCGACACCCCCCGGCCCCACACTCGAATCCGCCGTGTCTCTCGCTGGCTTATTGACACGCGACTGACAACTTGCAAGTCGCCAACGCCGTACTCTGTTCCAGGAGCCCGCTTTGCCGGAGTTATTTAGTTAATTAATACGGAATGCCCTATCCCAACTCCCGCTACACTGATATACACTTACACGGCTCAACTGTAAGGAAACTTTAATCGTGCGCCCATGTTGAGTGGAGTCGATCTCTTTAATAAGCTACACTGATGGACTAAGTTCCGATATGGAGCTCAAGCGACGAGCGGCGTATACTTACTGTACTATAAGTTTGCCTTTCAGTGTTCCGTATGTAAGCGGTTCAAACAGAATCTGTAATTATTCAATCTGTTAGATGTTTTCTTTTTCAAAACAAAATAATTTCATTACAAAAACAAAGAATTATATGTATGTTATAACATACGTGCTCTATTCACCAGAGAAGCCCTCTGAGCGACTTTGAGCTTGAGAAGGAGACTGACCATCAGTGTCCACGTTTCGGCACCGTAAGAAAGTAAAGTTAGTTAAACCCACTGGTTGAAGACTTATGTCTTTGTGGTATGGGCAACGAGAAGACTTGACGAAGTTTCCTAAATGTTGCCCAGCCCAACTGCATCCTTCTCTCGGCTTCATATTTCATATTCGGATATGGTCTACATTATTTAAAAAAGGTACCAGCGAATACAGAAAAAACCGACAGAAGAGAAGGGAAGAAAAATATGGGTATCAAATACAAATTTGTACATGCTCATTACAGGGGACTGTCTGCCATTTGTTCTCTACAAACCTGTTATGGCCATGTACAAATTTGTATTTTTTTAA
Source organism: Baronia brevicornis (assembly GCA_031353405.1). Taxonomy (NCBI): domain Eukaryota; kingdom Metazoa; phylum Arthropoda; class Insecta; order Lepidoptera; family Papilionidae; genus Baronia; species Baronia brevicornis. Next base: position 207,764 of record JASFAT010000669.1, on the reverse strand, counting down.
TCCTGTAGATAGTCTACAGGATTTACGAATAAATCAAACCAAATTACCTTCCATGATAAAATGAAAATGAAATCAAGGATCACTAACCTTTACATTACGTGGTTCGCCACCCGTCACGTCCTGATTCTCACGAGGGCGAAAAGCGACTAATGACGAGCCGTTTCGCTGCGATGAATGGCAGCGGATGGAGCTCTGTGGTCTCTGCCAACCCCTGCGGGGGATAGGCGTGTATATATATATATATATATATATATATATATATATATATATATATATATATATACATGTATCGAAGATCTGATTAAGATTGATTAATAGAGAATAGCTTAAATAGAAAATCTATTATTTTATCTGAATCATAGATATATTTTTATTGTTATATACAAATGGCGGTCTTATCGCTAATAGCGATTTCTACCAGACAGCAGGATGGACACAATGTTAATAAAAAAAGATAATGTAGGTTGGTGATATATTATCGTTATGACTATAGACTTTTTTTTAATTAATAAACAAAATTAATAGGCATAAGCAAATATTAAATATGCGTATATATAAATATGAGTTAACCGTAAATATTAAATGAATAAATAAAAAGATACATAAATATTTATAAAGCTAGTGATTTTAACCATCTTTGTATCGTATTATATAGAATCGTTATTACACTACCGTTAGTTAATGTCTTATTATTATTTGCATTTCATTTGACACAGTAGTTTAGAAGTTTTATCTAGCCGCGCTCTAAACGCCTATCAGATTAGAAATGAGAAATAATATTAAACAGAAGGTAAATTAAGTTTTTCTTCGATCTAGGGGTGGAAAGTGAAATCTCGTAACTTCGTGAAAGTTGTGAAATCTTGAAAACAGAATTTTTACTTTGAAATTGTTTGCTAAAGTTTGTAGTTGTATATTTTTTATTTCCTTAATTATTTTCGTTAGTTTAGTCAAATTCGAAATTGCTGTTTTATTCTTCCTTATCATTGACTATATGCAACGACGAATGCAATATATTTGGGAAATATGTTATCATGTTTAATGGAGTCAGGCGTTACTTTGTGAAAATCCATTACTATGTGGACAATTAAAACTTTTACTTAGATACGATCCGCCACAAGTAAACAACAATAGAAAGTTAATAATGTGTGCTCTCTAATCCTGCTGGATGAAGTGGATTTACATGGAACTTAAATCTTACCGAAAACGCCGTTTTTACCTTAGCTAAGTAAAAGTTTTAACTATCGAAATATGTTAGCACTCGTCGATACGACTTGATGTTGAGGATGGTGTGACGTCACGAAGGGGCATGCGGGCGTAGGTAGGCGCGCTGCCCCGTAGCTTGCCCTTCCAGGAACCGGGGCCTGTGTCGTAAACCGGCGATACAATGCCGACGCCGTGTTACTTTGCCGACGCCTCGCCGCCAACAGCGCAACGTTTGGATTCCGTCAACGATTTTTTGTGATCGAAACTCTCTAAACCGTTTTACTTCTAAATTCAAAAAGAAATCTTATTTTTTTTTAATGTAATTAGTCTTTTTCAAATACTAATTACATATTCTATTTTAGAATTCTAATGGTCAAGTTAGTTTTTTATTTTATAGTTTAGTCACGGTCATAAAGTTTCAATTCAACAAGAACTCATCCGTGATTTTTAAATGATAATTTGAAGAATACAAAAATTCCACATTAGGCTAATAAGTCTTCAACGTCACAGAAGAGTTCGTTTTAGAACATTTAACAAACTTATAAATATTAACAACGCACAAAAGAAATTGCTTTTAGGGCCCTTTTTAGAAAAAATTAAATAAATATATTGTTATCATTATATTCGTAAACAGGATGTCTTATAAAAGTGTATGTCAAAATCATCTCGTAATATGTTATCAAAGACGCAGTGCCCGCTCCAGCACTGGTCAACTCCAAAAAGTTAACTCGTTTCTTCAAAAGCTTTCTTCTTTAAAAGCCAACAACGCTTCTGCAATGCCTGTGACACTGCGGATGTCTATGGGTGGCGTTGATTGCTTTCCATCAGGTGACACGCCCTCGTTTGCCTTCCTATCCCGTTAAAAAATCTGTATGAGTATCTGTGCTTCGAGAAATGGGATTAATTCAGTTTATTAACTCGAAAACCTAAATAAAGCCTTCTGCTGGACTGATCTCCATCCTCCTTTGCGGCACGTGGGACTCACTACGACGAATTATAATATACCTAATTTGTTCAAAATGACGGCGACGTAGTTCGCCACCCGTCACGTCCTGATTCCCACGTGGGCGAGAAGCGACTAACGGTGAGCCGTTTCGCTACGATGTATGTGAGAGGAAGGATGGATTAAAAGATAGATAAGCGTGGAGGAAGCAAGGAAGGTGTGCCGAGATCGTAGCGGATGGATATCTGTGGTCTCTGCCTACCCCCAAGGGAAACAGGCATGACAATATTTGATTCTCTAGCGGATTACTTAATTTCGAAACTAAACGGGCTACACTTGAGGTTCCTTTTAAGTAATAGATAGACTGTCATATATTTGGCACCGTAAGTATAGGTAGGGCGAACATTTCGAACGCTTTCGTTGTCTAGCTTTGAGGTATGGACGATGAATAAAACTTGACGAAACTTATTTAAATGTACATTATGTAACTCATCATCTTTCTGATAAGTTTGTTTGTTGCCTTAGCACAATGTTAATTTATTTGGTGTAAAAGATACGCTTCTTATAAATACAGTGAAATAAGGCATATTTATTTTACATTTTATATTACATACAAAACTCTATTGTGTTTTCAAACCTGTTTCTAGTAAGAATTCAAAAAGCAACGAATGAATTTTGTATACATTATTTGCGTTAAGTAACTAAGCCAACACAAAATAAAATATTTGTCCGCAACGTGTAACCAGAATAGCAACAAAGCGTGTACCCGGTCTCGTTTCACTTTCATTAACAATCCATCAATCATATCTCCACCGTTTGATGCGTTGTCCGCGTTCATTTGATATTCTGCGTCATTGCCATCATTCAACTTTTTGTCCTGTATTGCTTTTGTAATGTAATTATAATTTTCTCGCATCTGCTATACGATTTTTTGATGGTGTATAAATTTGTACTCTGCGACTTTGGAAAGTAAGGTTGAGTTTTCATTGTGTGCGAGATTTGTAAAGCAAAATATCGGCTTCCATTGAGTGGAGACCGGTTTGAATGAGGAATGCCGTACTGCGAGCGGCTTTTTGCTTTGGTTTCGTGCGCGGCCCACGCGGCCGGCTGGGTTCCATCGGCCGGTCGGCGCCAGCGCTTCCCGCCTTCGCATTTGATGTCTGATAAAGGCCTTCTTGCAAATATTTGATATGATTTTATAGTCCTAATGTTAACATCATAACACCACTATCAGTAGCATATGATTTTATGACCAATTCTCTATCTCTAATAACCCAAGATCGCAGGTCCCCCCGATATAACTTATTTTTTGAAAGACGAAATGTGTGATGTGTGAAATAGTAGTGACTCTATGTACTTTAAACTTACGCATACCCGCTAAGATGATTAATGAAGTCAGACGTTACTTAGCGGAAATCCACCACTATGTGGACAATCAAAAGTTTTACATAGCTAAGATCTGCGACAAGCAAACAATATCTAGGTAATCCAGCAGGAAAACACACATTATTAATTTTCTATTATTGTTTGCTTGTCGCGGATCTTAGCTAAGTAAAACTTTTGACTGTCCACATACCCGCTAAGTTAGATAGATGGCCAATTTACAGGTGCAAAATGTGAGTAAACATTGGACTAACTTCACTTAAATTCTAGAGATGATTTTTATATATGACGTATAGAATATTATTAAAACATAATATTCAACACTGCCAGCCCCGTGGGCCAGCCTCCAGACGCTTTAAAGATCGCAAAAAAATAAACGAATTTCACCTATTTTCTGAGGCTTGATTTTTATATATATTTTATCAGGGGACTGTTTTAAAACTATATATATATATATATATATATATATATATATATATATATATATATATATATATATATATATATATATGGCATAAATCCTAGGGACAAAAAATATTCGCTGTATGAGGCGATATTACTCTATTATCTATTATATATCTATATTCATTTTTCATCATGTTGTATATTTATTTGCTAACCTCTCGTCTTGTGCATGACTTTACCTGCACACAAATTTTTATAATTTTTATATGCATGTCAAACACATGGAATACATTTCCCCTCTTGTTTTCTTACGTTTTTTTATCGTTTCATAAATAATTTTAATTCTAAATATGTTTAGAAATAACATTCTTTACAAATTAGATTTTTTATTCAATACAAAATGTGAAATGCTCTTCAAATGTATTTATAAGAGCGAAATTTTAATGCTTTTTATCGATTTGTACAACAAATCAATTCTTAAGTTGATAACAAGGTAGTTCTTGTAATCATAGTAAGCTTCCAAGTTTTTTTTAATGGAAAATGAATAATGTTGCACACTTACTGCTACAGAGTTCATTGTTTAAATGCCGTTATAGCACATATGATATAAACAAATACCTATATCCTGATCGCTCGCTTTCTTATGTCTCCTGGATCACTATTAGCTTTTCCTTTTGCTTTTTGTTATGCCACATCCTCCATCGTTTCTTTCAAACTTTTAAGATCGCTGACGACGATAGCTCGGAGATGAAAACAATATCTGTTTACATCTTTGAGCTATCGTCATCAGCGTCGATTTTCCCATTCGATCTCCGCGTCAAATTTGTGGGTGTTATGCTAGCTAGTTCTGACGAAATTATAACGGCCTTAGTACTGACAACGCTATTTCACGAGTATACAATTTTTTTTTTCATTTATTGCTTTACGCGTTGGGACTATCTCATATTTTAAAACCGCGTCAAGTGTTGTTTAGCTGTTTGGATTCAGTTGTACCGCCACGAGACCAAACAATCCAAGTATTGTTGTTAAGCAAACACGGGGTTCGGTGGTCGTCGGCGCGGAGATCTCGAGTGTGCGCGGATAGCACTGCAAATACTCCAGGATCATCTGACGCCATTAACTGATTGCCCGGATATCCGGTTGTTTATTTTCATAGACTAGGATTGACATCGGTATCTATGGATGAAAATGACACTTTTAATGTACCTACGGATATTTCGGCGATGACGGTTAGAATTAAAATGGATCTCGCCCCGTCTGAAATTCAGTCTTAATACACAAAATCTAGAATGGGAACAATAACTCTGACAATAAATATTAAAATAAATTTGCTCTAACATAGCAACAAAATATTTTTTAACAAACAAATGGAAATACTGCACAATACAATTCTAAAAATACAGCTCAATATTCAAATTACATATTTATACGAATTTTAGATAATTCTAAATGATTACGCACGCACGCACTCACACACACACACACACACACACACACACACATACATACAACCTGTAAATTGAATTAAAATAGCTTTAAATTTATAGCAAATATCTATATTTTTCTTCAGAAGATCCTATAAACCTACGATTTTTGACTTAGCGTAGTATTCTTAGGAAGTATCGATATAGCCTGAAAAAAAAAACCAGTCTTGTATAGACCTTTAAAGTGCACCACCTAATTAGATGTTTAGCTTAAGGGCTTTGTTTTGTTCGTTCAGAGGACCTTTTCCCAATCTGCTGTTGTTGTTTGGTAAATACCAAAAATAAGTAATAGTTAAGTTCTATCTACTTAACTGAAGTCTTTAACGAAAACTCTGGTAATGTCTGTCAATATTTATGGTATTTTCAAATCCTTAAAATATTTAGATACATGAATACGTAATGAAGATGTTAACACAAAAACAGGCTGTGAACTGATTTTATAAATGTCAATCAAATGTGTTAGTAATAATTATATCATGGTTTGTGTGCCTATAAAATATATCTAGTTTTCTGTTTAATTCAAACTGAAAACGTAATACTGATAAAGTAAATTAGTTTTCGCATATATAACTTTGACATATAAAAGGGACTGCAGTACAAATTTGTGCTCTAACGTTTGAATTCGGTTCTGAAGCTCTTTACAAAGGTAGAACTCGGGTGACAAAACTGTCACTACCGCGAATTGTTTCGCACGAGTGCCGAATAATTCGCCAAGTCACAATGGAGAAATCAGAAAACTATGTTCCCTTAACCTTTCTAAAACAGTATGTACGAAAAATGAAAAAATAAAAGTTTCATCCCCACCGTCTGGATAAGTGACAATCCAGTACGGTGCGCTTCTCCCGAAACTTCTTTTCACGCACCACCACCCTGTGGAACCAGCTACCTTTAACGGTATTTCCGAACCGATGCGACACAGGCACCTTTAAAACACAAGCCTACACATACCTTAACCTCTTCAGGGACGAATTTTTTTAAGTGAGAAAACATTGATAAAATTTTTCTTTTTATTACGAGTTATTCACCTTGTATCTATAACAAATCAGTAAGATAAGCAAAAACAGAAAATAGGCCACTATTTTCTGTTTTTGCTTATCTATTTTCTGTTTTTGCTTATTTAGCGTAATTTCTCTTCAAATAACTTAAATAAAAAAAAAGCTAAACGTACACACATGTGCCAATGTCCCTGAAGAGGTTAAGTTCCAAATAAATCCAAGTGGATTTATTTATTGTATGTATTTTTTGTGCTGGATGAAGTCATCCAGCACAAAAAATACACATTATTAATTTTCTGTTATTGTTTTGCTTGTCGCGGATCTTAGCTAAGTAAAACTTGACTATTTACATAGTGATGGATTTCCGCAAAGTAACGCCTGACTCCATTAATAATCCTGAAACATATTTGCAATGAATTTTTTTTAATATGTTATACATGTCATAGGGGCCGAGTCATCGGTCTACAAAACCTTATCAAATGTGTTAAATGAGACCATTATTTTCTAAGGATAGTTTGTAATTTCTCTTGAAATAACTTAAATAAAAAAAAGCTAAACGTACACACATGTGCCAATGTCCCTGAAGAGGTTAAAGGCCGGCAACGCTTCCGTTATTCCTGTGGTATAGCGGATTTCTATGGACGGCGTTGATTGCTTACCATCATGCCACACGCTTACTCTTAAACCCATAAAAAAAAGAACTCACGATGTTCTGATTGTAAGCCCGAGCCTTACCAACTGAGCTATTGCTGCCTTTCTGATTTTTAACAATTCGTATATGACCTACTATTGGGCACGGGGCATTCCCTATCTTTGGGAAAGGACATTAACCCACCACGCTTACGGCAATGCGGATTAGCGGTGCATCCAAACTAGGAGTAATACCTGTAAGCCTCAAATACGTTCCTCCCGATGCGGGAATCCAATCGGCAACTATTTCCTCCGAAAATGAATTATATTTGTTATGCAATTAAAAGGCGATTAAGCAGACATGCAATTAACGTCACCTATAGGCGATCTACATCACTATACCCTGTACAAGTTAGCTTGATCTTTTTGAAAGAACTAAATTTTTCTGATCGACATAACTTTGCAATGACGAACATATTATTATCTTAGTTTAATGATTTTAAAAATTGTAAAAATTTTAAAAAAATACATATAACACAAAAGTCCCTAAAGATTCAAGCGTTATCCGAAAATTTTAAGAGTTTTTATTGCTTCAAAGTAATATTTAATTAGGAACAATGAAAATAATAGACGCTTGTACAATGTTACATCGGTCTATACTGTACTGTATACTGCCTGTTATTCGTGCCCATCCGTCCGACCGATATAACATTGTACAAGCGGCGCATTCGGAGTTGAGGGTAACGGGTTTGATTGCCGCATTAAACGAAATGTTATTTATTATTATATAAAACTGCATTACCACTTACTACATATTATTGGTGAAGCTGTAAGAGATGGAGGGGGGGGGGGTAAGATTTTTCAGAGAAAGTGTTCGGAAGGGGCTCGAGGCAGAGGATTTATATCCAAACCTTGAGGATCAGAAGGTGTTACGGCCCACCTTAACCGTAACACCTTACGGAGTTCGCTCCTGAACATAAAATGGTCTAAAGTGCAAGTACGAGGGCGAGGGGAGAAAAAAAATCCGATTCGGTCGAAAAGAAGATACAAAGTGAATATCGCGATTTATGAACCATATATGGTTGGAACCTGGAATAATACTTATTTATTATATTCAAATAAAATTGAATGTAAAATAAATATTAGTTTTTGGGTTTATGTAGTTTGTGTCTATAGTACAATCTCTCGAAAATTCTTTCGAAAAAAGTTCGTTGCATTAGACAGGGGAGGATTCAAATGAGATATTGTGTTCTGTTGTTGCGAATGGGAATACTTAGGGCACTTATTAAAATATATTTCGTTCATTAAATCATGCTGTATTTCTCAAAATAGATCGCCGTAATCGGATTGGCTAGGTTTCTTCCCAGCATCGCTACTTTGTCCTACATTTGGCACTTTGCATGATCGTCCTTAATATTGTTTTTTCTTTCTTTTTCCAGGATGTTATTCTCCTCATACACGGCTCCGTTCAGCTAACCACACAAAGTAAGTACATTTTAATGTCTTTTCGTCGTTTCTTTTTATTTATTTTTTTTTTTTTATATATATTTACGCCTATCCCCCGCAGTGGTTGGCAGAGACCACAGAGCTCCATCCGCTGCCTTTCATCGCAGCGAAACGGCTCGTCATTGGTCGCTTTTCGCCCTCGTGAGAATCAGGACGTGACGGGTGGCGAACCACGTCGCCGTCATTTTCGACAAATTAGGTATATTAAATTCGTCTTAGTGAATCCCACGAGCCGCAAGGGAGGATGGAGGTCAGCCCCAGCAGAGCCCTGCATGCTGAGGTAAGGCACCATAGTCCCCGGGGGAGCCCGACCCCGGGACGATCGGCACGTTTTACGACTAGGCTCGCCCCTAGCCACGCATCCATTGGCACGGCAGACCGTGGATTGGCAGAGAGGAAGGGAAAGGATAGAGAAGAAAGGAAGGGGCGGGAAAGGAAATGCGGATTGGGGGGTTACCAGACTCGGAATAAACATTTATAAATCCATATAAATATTTAATCCGATGCGGGAATCGAACCCGCGACCATTGACTCCGCGGACGGAGGGCCCCGCCACTGAGCCAATCGGTCGTCGTCGTTCGTTTGTGTTTCTCTACGTTAAAGAAAAAAACAATCCGCCTTTGTTTTAATCCGTGTTACAACAGACAGAAGATACTTTGCTATGAAATAATTTCCGACACAAAGGTTTGACATTTAAAAGGCTTTTAAACACAAAGGGCTTTCAATCAAATGTAAAATCTTTAATGTACTTTATGTATTTATTTAGTAGTCTTGTGAAATATGAATAATCTTTTATGCCCTCTTATGTAAAAGAAGTTAATAACATCTCTAGTAAGATTGTTTCTCATAAGTACTTCGCGTCCCCAATAAAAAACTACAAGACCAAAAAAAATGTTGATCCCGTATGTTGTAGCTTGTTTTTGTTTTTGTTGTTGTTTTTATTCTTCCTAAAAACAATTTGAAACAACTACAAAAATTTATTCATTATCATCAAACTGCGCGTATGGATTCTGAAATATCGCTTAAGGTTGCATTGCGTGGTGCTGCGTGAAAAAAGTTTCAGAAAAACGCACCCTACTGGATCGCCACTCGTACAGATGATGGGGCTTAAAACTTTTCTTCAGAGTTATTTGTCTCTTTCTCTGATTCCTGCGGAAGAACAACTTATTGTTGTCTCTTTTTCGTGCCGTTGCACAGTTTAAATTCTTCTTTGTTACATATTGGATCGGTGTATCGCGAGCGGTGGCAATTTATCGCCCAGTTCCCGTGTGCGGAGTCGACAGTATATCAGGCCCCGCCCGCCCTCGCTTGTTTACTTCGTTAGCCCTGTAATAACGAGTCGCAACACTTTTGTTCCTAACTCGCCCCTTCCTGTTGCCTCGTGCTGACTTAGCACGTGGTGATTTTCGACTCGTGTACGAGTGAGTACTTTTATGTAATCACGATTTGGGTCAACCTTTTCTTAACAAAAACTGATTAATCTATCCAAGTTGTGACCACATATTTGTTGCTTTTAACACGGACGTAAAGATTTACACTCTTGTATGTAAAATTATTATTTTATGTGATTATCCGTGAAAACCAGCTACTTCCAGCGGTCTTTCCGAACCGATACGACATAGGAACATTTAAAAAACTACACACATTTCTTAAAAACTGGAAATGCTTCTAGATGCCTATGGCATGCGGATGTGTATTAGCGGCGTTGATTGGTTTTCACCAGGTGATACGCCTGCTCGTTTGCCTGCCTATCCCATAAAAAAAAAGATATTTTGTATAAAGTATTAGTAAAATACGCTAAATTCTTGGCCTAAACGTGTTTCGGAAAGTCTATAGTGGTATATTCTTTATAAATATTAGTAATGAAAAAATATATACCTAATATATGTCGTAAATGTAAAAATATGGCTCAGAACCAAAGTAACCGTCGTAGTTTTTTTTATGGGATAGTAAGGCAGACGGGCAGGCGTGTCACCTGATGGAAATCAACGGCCCCCTAGACATCTGCACTGCAGAAGCGTTGCCGGCCTTTAAGGATAGTGTCATTATGGGAAGGGGGAGGCGGTAGGGCCTCGATAACTCAACCGCTCACCGGACGAAGCGCGGTAGCTGAGCTACAACTCAGACGCCGGTTTTCTGCGGGAAGAGGTTCTCCCCGGGCAAGCTGGTTCATGCTACAGATAAATAATATGCCATTTTTGACAAAGTATTCGTCTGCAGTGTGGCTTCTACCTTCTAGTTCTTGTAGTTAACAAACTGAAATGACAATGGGCAGGTCACATTACTAACACCCGTTAGAATGGATGAGTGTGTACAATATGCGACCCCCCCCCCATTTCTCCCCTACCACGCGTTGTCTTACCTTAAGCAACAAATGATGTATTTATTATGTACCCGATAGCACTTGCGTTGCGATGAGGAAATTCACGTGTTGTGCTAGAAACACGTTACCTCTCCACGTGACCTTATCGTTCGGCTCTTTCTATCCAAACTTTAACTTTTCTGTTATTTCCCATTGCATATAAACATCAAAGGCTATTTATTACGTCGAATGAGAATTTATAACGATGAAAGGAAATCTTCTCATTTTAGAGGACTGTGTAGAGTCAGCCTTCACGCATAGTTAAAGAAATTGTAAACATTTTTAAAAAATTCAAGTCGTTTTGGAATATTTTTGCCTACATCATGAATAGGTCGCCAATACAGGGAACCAACCACACTCTGGAAGAAGACCTACTTCCGAGCTTTGTTACTGTGCTTCGATTGGTTAGTTTTGTTACTGCAGGCCCAACTCCTTCACCTCATCTCATCTTCCATCATACCCTTTCATTATCTTTCTCTATCATATCTTCTCATTGTACCATATTATTAGAACAATAAATAGACAAATCAAACGCCTTATAACTCTGTGCCGTATATGCTATCATAGAAACACAAAAATGACAAGGACAAACATCCAGACCTAAAATATTTACCTGTAGCATGTGTCCTGATGCGGGAATTGAGGCCACGATCCTTGGCTCAGAAAGCGTACACTTTACCCCTACGTCATTTAGGTTGTCATAAAACATCTCAAAGAAGATATCTAATTATTATTATTATTTCATTTGATTAAAACTGAAATGTTCGTAATTTTCTCAACAGCCCCACCGATGAAGGTTCCAATTACAACTTGGTATTAATTTAATTCCCCTATATATCCGCCCCAATAAAAAAACCAAAACTACCGATTTCGTAATCCCATTACTTCTACGCGTTTACTTTCAAAAGGGGCAACAGTATAACGTTATTCACGTGGCGGGGGAAAAAACGAGCGAATTTTTATATTAAACCAGCTCTCGTAGGCTGCATTCACCTGAGGAGGCCCTAGACGGCAAATTAAGTGACATTAGAGGCATAATGCCGGTCGAGGGAGACGTGAAAGCCGAGTGCCGTGGAGCACAACCCGCAGCGTAGATTTATTAAATCTGGCAATGCGGTACGCATTGCAATTTCGCCTTTCCTGAAATAATATAGAGCACTTAACGGCTTACGGAACACGGTTCATGCGAGATCCGATTGCGGGCGCGTGTGTACGCAACGCAACGGTAGTCTCAGTAGTGCTGCACCAGACGCCCAGGACTCGGCTGCCGATTAAATGCCGCGAAATATTGCAGCCGGTTGTGGCGGCAGTCAAAAGCGCTTTGTTGCTGATGAGTGTCGTTTACAAATAAGAGATTTTTTTTTAGTTTTTCTCGCTTATTAGGCGCTTCAAACACGTCGTCTTACTCTTCTTTAGAGTAACTCTCTAAAGAAATAGGCTTTATAACCTTCTTCCTTCGCGAACAATATTTTGACTACGCAAAGTGTATACCTTGCCTTCTTACCTGAGAGTACTAGTTCAAACTGTTAACGTAGTTGCTTTATGCAGATTTCTACAACAGCAAACGAATTTTTCGAAATCTATGATAGCCTTTAAACTTTCCCACTTTTAAACTTTAATTTCTTTTATCATAGTAGGTATTATTATATAATCTTCTTTTTTTGTTATTTTAATGGTATTATCTAGTATGAAATGTATTAATTAGCTTGTCACGTAACGTATTCATAAAATGGTTCCCATTCGACCAAAACCTTCTGTGGACTTTTGCAGTCAACTTAAAAGTTACACGATACACACATTTATTTCGTACGACTCAAAATATATGCTTTAACGTGCTATATTGTACAATAGACCACCACGATTAAACAATATATATATATATATATATATATATATATATAAACAAATAAAATAAAATATATAAAAACAACGTTACTTTTATAAGTTGGAGGGAAAAGTCCTTAATTAATTTTATTATAGTACTATAATCTTTTCTTTTCAATTAGTTATAACTATAATGACAGTGTTAAGTAAAATACAATAATATCCAATCTCTTGTCTAGTCAGCTTGTCTAGTCAGCATTTATTTCATATCACTTCACTTATAAGTCTTAATTGAACTATGTTATGTAAGATTATGAAAAATATAATGTATAATATAATATAAGATTATGAAAATGAAATAAAAACATAACGTCACTGATGTAAGTTGGCGGAAAAAGTCCAGTAGGTACTATAATCGTTAATGATATATTTTTGAATTTTTTTTGTTGGGATCCTTGTTCGCCAGCCAGTGATCCGCTATTAGCTTTTATACATTTATTTCACTTGCCAGATTTACTATATTTTATCTGTATATCGTTACTAGAAAATGAGATTCATCACACGAGATGGCATAGTCTTCCATCCACAGATCTAATTTTTAGCGAAACATTCGTCGAAGGAACATATCTCCCATAATCATATTGCGGATGACGGAGATAGGAGAATGCATATTTCTTCATTTAACCAGATGTTCTTTTCATTCCAATTTGTTTAGTTTCGTACATGTACTTCATATGTTATTACTTATTGTATATAGTTCATCACAGTATCTGTTTTGTCAGGGTTCCTTTTCACGAGAGTAATAAGATTGTGAGAGCTCTATTATTTGATCACAAAAGTCTTGCGTCCACTCTATGACGATACAATGCCTTTATGTTCTGCTTTATTATAAAATGAATGCGTTGCAAAGTCTATTATGTTTGGGCTGCACCTGATTAGATTTGAACGGTTCTATGAAATATATAACGTTTATTTTTTAATAGATTATTAAGGAACTCAGGATTTTTGAACATTTATAGTAAAGACAGAATTTAACAGTATATAATAATGTATACTATTCAATTCACCATATGGTTAAATACCAATAAAAATTTATTATTTTTAACATTATTAAAAAATAACATTAGTTCAATTAATGTTATATAATGTATACTGTTAAATTCACCATATGGTTAAATACCAATAAAATTTATTATTTTTAACATTATTAAAAATTAATATTAGTTCAATTAATATTATTTTTGTATAAAGTCTAAAAAATATTATTATTATTTAGATTGTAAATTATTACCACCAAATATTCTTACCAGGTAATCATTCATACATTGCAGAATTCAATAAATATCTCAATGATTGACTTATTTAAACCATTACTTTTGGTAAATTACGATAAAAATTGTGTATAATAAATTGACGATGTACGCCAATTTATTATAGACAATTTATGTGAAACAATTCCAAGATTTGTTCCTGAAGGCACTGGAAAAAGCTATAAGAAACGGATAATGGAGTTTTTATAATGAGAAACGCAGCTGTCTCTTCGAAATAGATCTCTATGCCAGTATAAAAATTGAAACGATACGGATTCGTGCTATTGTACTTACAACGAATTGTATTTTAGCAATGAGGTCGATAATTGTTGGTGGTTAATATGAAAATATTGAACTGTATTGAATGTTTTGTGTTTCTCATCAATTGTGCTGTGTATAACGGAAGGGTTGTTTTGTCAAAGACAGCCGTTCAGTTCATGTCTGTTACAACGAGCATTATCCTCACGGCTATGAATATCATTAATGTCAACTGCAGAGGTTCCAGCTCGGATTACGGCCGGTGCTCTGCAGGGAGCTTGTCTGGAACAGCAGTCTTGTTGTCTTTATCTGCGATTAAATTAGGTATTCTTTCATAACCTCTTCGACTAGCGAAGGTTGGCGGGCTCAGCATAACTGTTCGTGACTTTTACAAGACGAAACAATTCGGGAATACACGTTATCCTTGTCCACTCATTGATATTGTTTAAACAAGATTCCTTTGATTTGAGTTTTCTGTGATTAGTTGCTACAATACGTACTTGTAAGTAACTGCTTTTAGACTCAATGACCACAGTTGCGGTTCCCGTATCTGCGATCATTGAGTCGTTGTTTATTGAAATGTATTTTACAAAATATAATAATAATAAACAGATAAAAAAAAGGATTATTTTATGTCTGGTGCATTAGCTGCCAAAGATATCTCGGAGCGATTGCTATATTTTAATATTGAAAATATCAAATGTGTTCGTGTTATGGTCAATTAACATATCGACACAAAAAAGCGAAAACTCTGTAAATGACACAGATGTCAACAAATATTTAATTGCATATTTGGATCAACGAAAAAATACTGTGTCTTATGTTCTGAGTCTCACAGCATTACGACCAATACAAAATTTTATATAGCGTTGAAACTGATTGTTTTTGAGCAATCAGATACAGTAATACCCCGACTTACGCTACCTCGCATACATAGAAACGCGAATTCGGAGTTACACGACGTTTTTAATTTTCTCGTCTATTCGTTATTTGTTGCAGAGTTTGTTTTTGACTCCCCCCGCCCCCCAAATTGTACCCTGACATACGCGAATTCGACTTACACGGATAGCGCTCGGTCCCACCTATCGCGTAAGTCCGGGGTATTACTGTAGTTTAAAAATCCCGGCCATTCAAGTCCATATCTTTTTTATCTTTAAATATTTTTTTTAAAAGAAGACTAGCAATGTTTTTTATATTACTAGAATTCTTGTAAACCATTCCAACTAAGCTTACAATGCTTGTGCTAAGATATGCATTCACATCAATAATCCAGTGGAAGATACGAACTCACGACGTTCAGATGGTAAGGCCGAGGCTTACCTAAGCTATTGCTGAATAATGCTTTGAGAAATCTCAAGATTTTGCGATTTACTACGTTTTCGTTTTTTGGCGTCGATATATATAGGCAACAAATGCGGACCATAGGGGTTAGAATGTGAATATAGAATTAGAGTTAAAAATAAATAAATAAAGTATGAAACTGGTAAATATATATTTTTCGTTTTTCTATTTGCGTACAGTCAGTCGGATTCCGACCGCGTGCGGTCGACGTGTCAGCGGCAAGCGGGCCGCGTGGACGAGCATCCGCCCAATGAAGCGTTTCGAATTCCTACCGCTTTTTAAGATTGACATCGGTAATCGAATTGTCAGCCAATCACACTGTTGAGCGGGCCGAGTGGCTGGGAATTATCTCCTTGCTCATATTATAACTATACGTAATTTTTTTTAATGTATTTTTTGAACATTTCTGTTGAACGTTTATAAACGTTGTCTTGCCACTGACTAAAAATTTGGGATTGCATGTAATTAAAAAAAAGTTTCGGATGAGGAATGTGCAAAAAATACATAAAAAAAATTCTTATATTTTTTAAATCTCGACAATCGCGTCACCTAGGTCAAAAGTATGCTATCATTCAAGTTAGAGCTTTCCATATAGCAACATTTCATTGAAATCGGTTTGGCGATTTCGGAGATTAGCATTTACGAACATAGTGACACGTGTTTTTAATATATTAAGAAGATAACTTTTAGTTTTTATCAGTTAGATATTTTTTAAACATACATTAATATGTTAGAATTTTATCTTTATAACCTAGACAGATGACGGTGTAATTATCTTTAAAGGAAATTTCCGCGGAACCAGTTTACTTTATTGGTATTTATTATCTATTTAATGGTATTTATTATCCGATATTTCAGTAGCTTGCGACAAATGAATTTACCTTTATAAATTGCAAACAATGTGTTTTCTTAGAAACTCACTAAAACTACAACTAAAAGTTGTAGGTGAGCGACGAAGTAATTATTTAAAACACATTTGCTCGTTGTTTCGTATTCTTATTAAAAGAAAAACATATTTTGGAAAACACGTCTCTATTTACTACCCGATAGAGAATATAATACATACATATTGTCACGCCTGTTTCCCGTAGGCAGAGACCACAGATCTTCATCAGCCACGATACTGGCACACCTTCCTCGCTTCCTTCACACTCATCCATCTCTTCATCCATCCTTCCTCTCACACTCATCGTAGCGAAACGGCTCTCCGTTAGTCGCTTCTCGCCCTCGTGGGAATCAAGACGTGACGGGTGGCGAACCACGTCGCCGTCATTTTTAACAAATTAATTTTAATAGTAAACCTAAATTTTTCACCTCGCTTACCAAAAAAAAAGTCTGAAACGTATAGATTTAATATTAACATTTCCTTTATTTAAACATTTCTCTCTTAATAAGAATATTATTACTATAAAAATAATATTATTATTATAAGGGTTATTAATTTTTCGTGCCAAGCCATCCAAGGTTTTAGGCAATCAAGGAAAGGAACCTTCTCACAATCCTAGCCGTGCACAAAATGGCTGCTGTTTGAATTTAACTTACTTAAACTTAACTTGGACAGATGGGCGTCCAAATTTTTACCAATAAGTCCATTCGCGGAAACTACTATGGATACAATGACAATGGATTCAACATAGCACATGGCGAAAAATCATATTAACATTATTACCAATTTTTAATAATATTCACTAATACTTCAAAATTGAGCATATTCGCGCAAGCGGGCTCGAAAGGTTTTCAGGCCGTCACACGTAGACGGATCGCGTCGCTGAGTGCGCGGAAGCACCAACTAAGGGTGTTAAGTGCTAAGTGGGATTGTCCTATTTTTGAGGCACTAAGAACACCCATGTGCTGAGTGATTCAAATTCGATAGATGATTAAAAAAAAGTTACTATACGATTGTAAGATTGTATACTGTTTTTAATAATAATAATTCTTTATTTGTATAATGTGAGGTGTAGCAAGTTGAAAAGACGTTTAAAAGCTCCATCGCATTGCCACTTATGGCGTACAAATTTCATCAATTTCGACTCAGAAAACGAAATAAAATATTTTTTGGCTTTCGTTGTAGGCTTCCGTTTTGCGGTTTACTTCGTTTTCGCTTTTTTAGCGTCAATATGTACATGGTGCCTGTTAAAAAAATGAAGATTAGATAAATCTTAACGAGGAATTAATGTAAATATCGAAGTTCATTGTTCGCGGTATCTGAATTTCTTTAATTTTGTTATCGTGCGGTCGTACCAGCTCCTTTCCAAATAATTGAATACTGCATAATTGTTCGCATGCCTTATAATACACAAATTGAGTTGTATCTTTTATTCATGGATCCAATCATCCATGCCGCCGAGTGCTTTCGAAAGGTGCCGGAGAATAATAAAACTCCAAATCTGAATTGTTTCTATCCTCTCTTCCTATTAACAACGCTGTATTCGCGTCGAGTGAGACAGACAATGGTAAATTTACAATTTAACCGCAAATTATTGGCTTAGTTAACCACTGTTTCCATTTAATTTCGCATTTATCAGACAATTTGATTTATAAATTTTGTATTCTGCGCAATAAACGTATTCAAATTTTATTTAACGACGTTGTTCCTTAATTATTTTGATATTTTAACAACGGGAACAAGTTTTAGATTTTGGTTATTTTATTTTTCTTTATTTTTATTATTAAACTCCTCCAAAAAGGACGAGAACTCACTACTATAGCGTGCCAGCCGTACTGCTTACGGCAACACCCGGGATCTTTAGCGGGTTTTACCTTCTTCAAATAAAAATTCTTCCAAATGATATTAATTTATTCTTACGGGTGACATGTCTATCAAAAAGTCATCAGTCGAACTAATGCATTTTGTTTTATAACAATTTCTTTTTCATTTTAATTTTGAATATTACGAATGTAAAAAAAAGTAATATAATATTAAAGGTTTTAATGCATTAGTGATACATTTATGAATGTATCACTACACTATCTATATTCCAACCTAAAATTATGAGATGCATTTTCGGTACAATACTGGAAAATGAGAGATAAAGAACTCGGTATACAAAGAGCCTAATATTACTAAATTGTGACATGTAACCCTATATACACTTGTTCGCAAACACACAATATTATTTTTCTGATTTGTTTTCGCGGATCTTAGCAAAGTGAGTTTGACTATCCATTTTCGTAATAGATTTCCGCAAAGTAACGCATGACTACATCAAGTAATTCAATATGTCTAAAACGATTACAAATATGTTGTGTGACTGCCATGGACCGATGAACCTGCTTGATTGACGCTTGCGGTGCGGACCTATCGAAGTTGTCGATTAAAGCATTTTTGTTTGAGTTTTGAAAAGTAAATCAGTTTTGACCGCAGCATATTGCTGTCAGCCGCTGACAGATGGATTGACTGCTTGTGGCTTCTCGGTTCGGGGCTTTTTGTATCCATAACACATGTTAAGCAGTAGTGAAGTTCGACAATTTTCATAATATCCTTTTGTCATGCGTAGATCAATTATTTTTTTATTTTATTTTATATGGCACGTAATTGTGTGTCTGCAAATCAATGAAGAGGTTCTCCGACAATTTAAGCAAAAATGTGAACTTTTGTAGACCGTCAAAGGTAGAAAAGTTGCTAACTTGGGTCACATTTCGAAATATGACTGGTACAAATTGTCGGAACTGATCATGATGAGAAAAGTCGCGAGTAAAGGATAGTTTGGTCGGAGTCGGAAGTGTTTGCTGCGTAATAACAGGGATTGAGTGGACCGGGATAGCAAGTGCTGCGCTCCAGACACCCAAGATCTGGAGAATTGTGCTGAATTGGCTGCCGACCTTCGCTAGTCGGAGAGGTACTCTCAGAAGAAGAGGAAGAAATTGTATAACAACGATCAATTAGCGGTGGGACTGTCGCTTACAGAGTCAATGGTCGCATGTTCGATTCCCGCATTGGAAAAAATATATGTATGGCCGTCAGATATTTATTCCAAGTCTGGTTACCGCACTAATCCGCATTGGACAATCTTAGTGGATAATGTTCGTTCCATTTGCAGAAATGGGGAGGTCCGTGTCTAGCGGCAGCAAAATTTGGTAAAATTAAATAAATATGAACAAAAGCGAATAAAACATCTATCCATTTTATCTCATAAGCAGCAATAGTTCAGTTGGTAGAGCTTGCGACTACGATCCGCATGTCGTGAGTTCGTATCCTCCACGAGACTATTATTGTTGACCACTTTCTAGCACAATCATCATAAGCTTAGTAGAATAGTTAATGGTTAAGAAGAATTCTAATAATGTCAAAAACATATTGCTTCTTTTAAAGAAAAATCTATTTATTATTTCCCCGTTAACTTTGTTTTTATTTTATTGAATACCCGGTAAATATTCTCATCTCGCAGTTTCCCCCTTTTCAACTCATTCGCGGCGGGTCATTGTATGCAAAACGTCGCATGCAGACGAGTTTATTGTTCCCCAAGATTAAGGCGGGGATCCATTATTCAAGCAACCCCGGCCCGCTTCGTCAGATTCTATTCCACGGGTGATTTGGCTTGGATTTGTTCACGTCTACCTGTGCGGACAACTCGACGGGCCGTTTAATCAGCTCTGTAATCGAAAAAACAATGCCGAATGCTAGATTGGTGCGGCTCAAGTCTCGCCCTCCGGTTGTTTACTTAGGACGTTTATTGAGCTTGACGGTTAGGTACAAAATCAACGTCGCTCTTTATGCGCTGACAACCTACTCAGTTTATATTTATACGCGGTTTTTAGATTGTCTCAATATGGTGTTAACCCCTTGAATGGAAATGACGAGTCCAGCTCGTCATAAACTTTCCTGAACAGTCTGACAATGACGAGCTGGACTCGCCAGAAATTATTGAGGTTCGATGCTTTTTATGAGAGCACTATCTGTAACTCGTATCGAGTCTATTGCTTTGATATACTTGTGTGCATACTTCTAGTTACCGTTAGAATGTAATCTGTATGAATCGTCTGCAAGAGCAGTGCTGGCTGAAAATAAATTATCTCTCAAGGGGTTAATAGAGTTATATTTCTTTTTCTACTTTAAAGGTTGGTAAGTTATTTGTTGGCGGCGACGTGGTTCGCCACCCGTCACATCCTGATTCTCACGAGGGCGAGACGCGACCAATGGAGAGCCGTTTCGCTGCGATGAATGATAGCTAATGGAGCTCTGTGGTCTCTGCCAACCCCTGCGGGGGATAGGCGTGAATATATATATATATATATATATATATATATATATATATATATATATATATATATATATATATATATATATATATATATATATATATATATATATATATATATATATAAGTTATTTGTTTTGTTTAAAAATACAAGCAAAACTAACAGCGTAACATTACTAGAATTCTCGTTAACTACTTTAACTAAGCTAATTAATTTTGATTGTGTTTTGAAGAATACGGTTAAATTAATCGTTCACCATTTGTTACAATTGTGCAATCCCTAATCGTTAAGCTTCCTCTTCTAAGAGTGCCTCCCCATATTACAAAGGTTGGCAGCCAATTCAGCATAACCCCCCCTCCTTCGCGAGGTGCAGCAGTTCTGGAGCACTCGCTATTCCGGTCCACTCCCTGGATATTACGTCGCCAAGACTTTCTTCTCCGACCAACTTATCTTCTTTGTAAAGCTTTTGTTGCTTAATGATAAGATTCCAGTACTCAGATGTGATGCATGAACAGTTTTTCTTCTTACTTGAATTTTGTTTCTAATGGGCAATAGAAAATTAATTGTTATCATCAGCATAATCTATATGCTAATGATAACTAAATATATAATATAATAATTCATTAATAAAAATTGTAAAGGTTTATTACGATTAAAATATCAATAATTGCTTGTTACGTTAGTTAAATATGCCTTCTTTTTAAAATATTAATAAGCAATAAAATAAGTGATAATATTATTATTCTTTTTGTAAAATTAATTATTATTATCCTATTTATTCGAAGATATTATTCAATAGAATAATCACTATTGGTCTTCCTGTGATCGAAATTCTACCGATCTTCATTTAATTTTTACAGAAAAAAAGAATTGTCAGGATGAGGTCAACGGAAATAAACTCTATTGTTAATTATTTTATTTTCTTCCATTTTGTATTTCATCTTTATGCGCTCCTTCTCCATATCAACTTTAACTATAAGTAACCTCACACAACTTTGTGCGCAGTGTGCTTAGAAAGGAATACGATCGTTTCGTCTTCTTTTTTGTGCAAATTGTAGTAGTATAGACGCTGAATTAATTCTGGAAGGCTTTATCTACCAGTTAATCTTTAGATTAATGGTAAAGTATTCTTACAAAAAACCTGAATACGACAAAGCTGTTAAAGGCTACCAGCATTAACATCTTCGAATCCAATAATAATAATAATAATCTTACAAAAAAAAATAATAATAATTAGCTATAAAATCAAATACATGAAAATTCATACTCACACATACATATAATACACAGATGTGGGCAGAACCCCATTTCAAGAAATATATAGTTGTATGCAGAAGATTCACAGGAAAAACTAATTGATTCCGTGATCGTATTTCAACGCTTACTTCTTTCAAAATGTCTGAGCTAATGTGCAGCTCGGGCAGCTAGATCACAGCCCCGTTTTATGCTCAGGTACGTCGTTATTTATGTCCCTTATACCACCCTCGTTATTACTACATTATCGTGATGATGGATGCTTTCCCAGTAACGAATGAATACACTACAATTTTAAATCTATCACCGACACACATGACTCCTTCCGATATCGTTTGCGAACATTTATCGCCCATTTTTTTTACCACAACTGAAGTTATTTACTGATTTTGTATAGTATCATTATTAAACGCCTTCAAAAAACAAGCCTACATATGGCCTACATTGGCACTTTTATTGAAATTACTATTACATCTAGAAGATAACCAATACAACATTGGAAAAATTAGTAGCTAGGTAGCTTTGTGAGGCCGTCATTAAAAACAAAGGTGGACATATCGATGAGTGTAAATTAAATAACTGCACTAAGTATAATGTCTAAAATATTGGTAATAAATAGTTCAAATGATTATAGTTTCACTCATTCAAAATTTTACAAATTATATTTTATTTGGTGGTCAAATACTTTTGAGCGGTAGTGTATTTTAAAGGCCATCAACGCTTCCTTAATATTTATGGTGTCGCGGATGTCAACAGGCAATGTTGATAGTTTTCATCAAGCGACACGCTTGTCTGTTTGTCCTCCATCCCATAATATATGTATTACAAAATTGTGTTAGAAAAATAAAGATTTCGATTGAAATAAATACGTTAAGTTATGATGATTAATACAATTCTTTTCACAAAAGTGTGGAGAAATTTCGTTAAATTTTTTTTTGTTGGTAAAATACATCAGTATTTGATATAATAATGTCTCTCTTTATAAATATTATTATCCTTATAAGAATCTTAATATTTACTTTTATATTCATATCATGCTGGAGCCATTAAGTTCGGCAACGACTAATGATACAAAATTAAACGCGACTTCTGAAGTGTTTAGCTACCAGGCTGGACTCTCAATGCCGACATAAGTCGACATTTACCTAGAGGTTTCGCTGTGTGGACCGGAACTCTTGGACACGTGCGGCGATCAATTTCCGCCCGCCCTACGTGAATGAACAAATTGCGTCTTTCAAATGACGACGACACGTATGCAGCCGATTCGAATGCTTTCACGTGTGAAATTGCTACGGACTCTGTAGACCTTATTAAATGTTTTACTCTTTACAAGATTTTTTTAAGAGTTCTGTTTAATAGTTTTCCAATCTAAACCTTCCTATTATCTTTTTACATATTGTTTTTTTTCACAGCCCATATATGTACATAGGTCCAACTTCTCGCCACGGGTCACTGTATTTATGAAGGAACAGACATTAACCAACCACGCTTGTCCAAGACGAATTGGCCGCATTCAGACTTTAAATAAATAACTGTATGCAATACATGTAGTGTGGAGCACATCAACATATTTTGGACTTAGTATGCATCGAAAAAAGAAATAAAATTTAACAGCCAAAGAGTATTATATAAAAGACTAGTTAAAGGTGGCAACTCGCTGTTAGTAAAAATCTTTCAAGCCCATCTTCTCGATGAGCGATGATCCAGAAAGATGTGTTTTGTCGAAACTTTCTGCCTTCGGCGGTATTCCGACCCGATAAGATATTGGAATTTTCAAAAACAAGCCTACTCATATCTTAAAGTCCGGAAACGCATTTGTGATGCCTATGATCTTGCAGATGCCTGTGGGTGGCGTTGATTGCTTTCCATTCAATGACACGCTTAATCATTTTCCTCCTTATTCAATAAAAAAAGATTGGGAAAGCCTGCCTGCCCCTGAGCCAGTAAGGTTGTCCCACACATTGTTCAGGCATCTAATCCGATACTACGGTCGCACTGAAAATTCTCAGTTGGCAGTTATGCGGAATGTCTGCATAAATAGAAATACGTGGACGGTATCGGTCTACATGTGCAAGCAAAAATCTCGCGTGATCGGTCGCGGTGCTCGCGGTTCGTTCGGACCTCCCGACCTCCCGACGGCGAGGGCTGGATGCTTCAGTGCGCAGGCAAGACATCTTGGAATCTCTTATTCTTTATATTAAACATTTTTATGTTTTATCGGTACGCGTTGAAAACTCGACAGTTGGTTTCAAATATATTTTTTTAATTTTTTTTATACATTAATATTTTTAGCACAATAAATTATTTACCGTCCTCGTCGTCTTGTCTTTCACTTTTTTGGTTGCCCGCTTATTCATACCATGAATACATACATACGTTCTATGAAAATTACAAAAAAACTGATTCAGCTATATTTTGTTTATGTTTATGTGAAAACAAAAATGGCGCAAAATTAAAAGACAAAATACATATTGACAAAGACCCGGAATAAATAATCGTTTTCCAAAATAAATTTACAAATGGAGTGGCTGAAAATTAGCGGCTACAGATGAATCCCTTCCACTTTTAGCACAAGCTGAGCCACTTCGTTTACCTAGGATAACATTATATATAAATATTTTATATTTTTAGATTATAACATATTATGTATTAATAGTTAAGTATATATTATAATATATTCTTATTTTATTATTTTAAATGTTAAAATTGAAATACTTGCAGACTGAGGGAACGGTATACCACAAAAGAGGGAACCCTATTGTGGGAACTCTTTTATGGTATATAAAGTTTTTTATACTACAGAAAATACAATGAATCTGATTGCCAGGCGACGTATCATATTGTCACAGAAGAATGACTTCTTATTAGCAACTTCGCATGTAGACTTCACCCCGTAAGGGGCTACCACCATCTACCTATCAGGCCCTACATATAGGGTTGTCTACTACAATTTGATGGTTGTTTGTCAATCAGATTATTCTTTTGGCTTTAGGTAGAGTTTTGTAGCAACGCGCTACGTCGTAGGGATCTTTAGGGTAACAAAAAAGGTAACTACTCCAAATATATATATAAATAAAAATCGTGTTTGAACTGTATCACTATTTTAAAACTTGATCACACAAAAATACACTTAGCTTCACTGTACAACACTACTCACTTGAGTACGCGGGGACAACATTATAGACAGAAAAAAGCAATTGTCTTTTATATTTCAAATTATAGAATTAACGAAATTTAAAAACATAGTTTATTAAAAAATTCTGAGCCAAGGGTTCATGTTAATTTTTGGTCTGGTTTTGGTCTGAATTGCATCGAAACTTTCGCTCTGCTTATATTGGATAAAACAAAACGTTGATCCATTGGATTTTGACGAGAGAATGCTTTCTATACTTGCGCATACACTTATGGCGCTTCAATATTATATAATCTGCGTAATTCTTTCAATTGCGAACACTTCCTTCAATTGGGATATCTTAGAAGAAGTCTATGTAGCCGAATCGGCTAGGAGAAAATAACATACAAGCAGATACTTGCTTACCTCCCACTTCATGTGAACATGTTTTCCTCCACTACATATATATACACATATGGCTCGAAATTTTTAAGATGCGCTGTGCTGCACTTCCGTGGGTGTCGAGCGGTGGCAGAAAATCAGTTTATCTGCTCAATGAGTGGAAATTTTTACTGAGCAATCCATAGCCATATGTAGAAAACTTCAGTCGTGTATGATTTATAATTTAATATTTACTCATCATTATATTTCAAAGTTTCATTCCTACCATCTGGATGAGTGGCGATCTACTACGGTGCGCTTCCCTCGAAACTTCTTTTCACGCACCAGCACTCTGTGGAACCAGCTACCTTCGGCGGTCCTTCTGAACCGATACGACATTGCCACCTTCAAAAAACAAGCCTACATATACCTAAAAGGTCGGCAACGCTTCCTTAACTCCTGCGGTGTCGCGGTTGTCTATGGGCGGCGTTGATTGCTTTCCATCAGGCGACACGCTTGCTCGTTTGCCCTCCTACTCCATAAAAAAATACGTCGTTTATTTTTCAGTAAACAACACCTGGATTTCCTGATATAATGTTATGGCTATAAAACTGTGTTCACAATGTTATTTACATCGATGACTTAGTTTTCGCGGCGCGGTGCCGTGGTTCCCAGTTAGTCACCAGCGCTGCAGCCGTTTTGTATTCAGCCGTTATATGCTCACGGAACGCTACGTTAATGAGGTTAGTGCTGGTTAACGAAGGTAATTAGCTTTATATGCCGGCGGTGTGCCACGCAAAATGGTCGACGC
Organism: Baronia brevicornis; assembly: GCA_031353405.1. Taxonomy (NCBI): domain Eukaryota; kingdom Metazoa; phylum Arthropoda; class Insecta; order Lepidoptera; family Papilionidae; genus Baronia; species Baronia brevicornis. Next base: position 181,363 of record JASFAT010000669.1, on the reverse strand, counting down.
ATTGTGTTTACGTACCTATCGGTAATATTGTTACACCTGGGTGTAGGGACACCATGTATTCATTTTCTTATTCAGGATAGACTACAGTTAGGGCTTGCCAATTAAAAAAAAAATTAAGAGACGAGCGTATGTGTTCACAGGAATCCGGCAATTTATTTAAGATTCCTCCAGTGTTGCGGATGTCTATAGGCTGCGAGGATCACTTACTATCAGGTTTCCTGCATGCCAGTTTACTGCTTCGCTATTTAAAAAAATCTGTGATCTTTGTTTTCTAATACGAACACCTTTATTTAAATTGATTAAGTAATAAACTGACATATATCCCTTATGTAATATTTAATTTATTTAACATTATGTATATTCGAAAAAAAATTGTTTAACCTTTGTTTATTTTTTAATAAACAAATTCTTGAATTTCATATTTGAGTACTTTTTTTTATTTTACTGTCCTCAACTGCAAAGATTATTTAAATATAATGCAGGTGTAACATTAATTCGCTTTTCTAACTTGTTGGCGTTTTTTTACGATCTGTTATATATTTTACGAACATATAAGTTTTTCTTTACGTTAAATAATTATTAAAAATATATGTAAAATTCAATATTATGATGAATGATAGATTACTCTTTCTATCAGGACGATTCCACATTTAAGTGGTAGAATGGTAATACTATTGTGAAGCGATCGAAGCTTGCGTGTTTTGTATGTCTAAGTTTTGCGGTAATTACGCGGCAGAAACTTAATTAGGATGCCGCGTACTTCGTTCATTTGTTAGTTAAAGCTTTTACCCGCGGCATCCCTCGAATACGACACGTCGTTTACACATTTTTAAATATGTAAAAGCCACGCGTACTAAATAGTTGGGACCGGATGGCGCGGAAGACGACAAAATACTAAATCAGCTAATGATGGACCCACGTTCTACTTTAGAGTTCATGAGTAAAACAGCTCATTAACCATATCCTGAGGAGGTTCTCCAAGTAAAGGAAAAACGTTAACTTTTCAGAGCATCAAAAAAAAGTTTGTATCTGGTTCATATTTTGACACATGACGGACAGAAACTAGTTCTCTATAAAACCGAAGATAGGGCTCCGTGGCGTGGCTTAGAGGGGAAGGCCTATGTTTAACAGTGGACTGCCGCAGGCTGCAAACGATGATAATTAATGATAAAAAACAAAACCCTGTTATTTATAAAACTGTTGGTAGAATACAGAACATTTTGAAGTCCGCATAAAAATAATCTTACTACTAAGAGAAGGTAGGTCACAGAACATTTTGAAGTCCGCATAAAAATAATCTTACTACTTAGAGAAGGTAGGTCACAGAACATTTTGAATTCCGCATAAAAATAATCACTTCTTAGAGAAAAAAAAATACGTGTCTTGATGTAACGTGCTTTCTTTTGCTCGCCTTGTAACAGACGCGAACTCTTGGAATGTTTGTGTGTAATTGGTCTCGGGCTTGGGCAAAGGGAAACAGACACACTTCAAAAGATGAAAACGTGAAGTAGTTACAAGGTTGTGACACACGGACCGAATATATGTACTTTGTGCGCAATATAATGGTTATGATTGATGAAGTATGGCGTTACTTTGCGGAAATCCATTATAGAGTTAAAATTAATAACAATAATAATATATTTATTGTTCATTAACACGTTTACAATTAAAATTAAAAGTTAAATTTTAATATACGCGAACACAAATTGGAAAAGTAATATTGTGTGTTTGCACAGCGTGGAGACTTCACGGTTGTCTTTCGTAAAGTCTTGTACACCTGAGGATATTGTATGTGCAGTGATAAATGGTAGTGTGTGTTTGACGTTGTCAACGTTAGTGAAGTGCTGCACTTTTTGCTGACGGTCGTATCTCGTTAAAACTAAGACTTGTTATTCTCTATATACTTCTTCGCAAACACACAATATAATTTTTCTGATATAATTTGCTTGTCTAAGCAAAGTGAGTTTGACTGTGCATCTTCTTAATAGGTATATATCGACGCAAAAAATCAAAACTTATCAGAGCCAAAAACCTTAAGATTACTGAAAAAATTGTATCTGATCACTCAAAAACAGTCAGTTTCAGATCACTCAAAAGTGTGGGAATTAAACCCTCCAACCTCAATGGCTATGGTGAAGTTGACGCTTTTGAAGTAAATAGTCGCGGACTCATCTTTCTTTTTGTCTACGTGACTGCAAAAGTCTACCCTCTTCCATCCTCATTTATACTACTATTGCAGGAGATTTGAGGTACAGTGTCATCAAGACACAATAGATACACACAATTATACATATTAAACACGTGAAATTTCAGAGGCCTGAAATGTCATCAAAACAAATTTCACTTTCGAGCAGGATATGAACCGGGAAACCTTGGCTTGGAATTAAGTTACTGTAACCAATGAGCTAAGCGGTTGTCACAGTTCTAAACATAAGGTCTGACTTTGACAAGTGTGTGCGCTCGCTACACTTATCAAAGTCAGACCTTACGTTTACCAGTGATTCACTCCACGGCGGTATGTGAGTTGTTCTTGTTTTGTTCTGCAAATGGATATGTGTCTCCGCACTCAACGCTATAACTCTTTCGCTGTTAGAATTTTTCGACTGCTCGATGTCTCCGCAGCGCCGGAAGACGCCACTTAGGGGTTAATTTAGGAACACAGTGTTAAATACCTCTGAATTGTATTCCAACAATAAAACTTGCACCCTTTGCGTTTTATTTATGTGGGTAAGGGGAGATCCATAAATAACGTCCATGTTTTTGGGAAAAGCAAGAAATACGCGTGACGTAATTCATGGATGGCACCTTGCCTACTTTCTGGTTTTTGTCACACGTGGTCTCATTTGTTAGCCCCCTCCCTATTGTAACCTCACTTATTATTTACATATGTCTATTCTTGAATATTGATAGAATTGGTAATATTTAAAATTTTTTCGATGGAGTTGAAGTTAAGAGTCTTAGCACACTAATTTATATCTACCTGTAACGTTACGAAGCTCATCATGACACGTCCACGAATTGTTCGGAATAATTTCGGCCGTTGAATTTCACTTCCGCACAACTCACCGCAAGGAAAAGTTACATCCCCATCATCTGGATGAGTTGCGATGCACGTACGTTGCGTTTCTCCAGAAACTTTTTTCCACTCACCAATAATACCCTGTGGAATCAAAAAACAAGCCTACATTATTCTTAGAGGCCGGCAACGCTTCTGCACTGCCTATGGCACTGCTGATATCTATGGGCGGCGTTGCTTGCTTTCCATCAGGTGACACGCCTGCTCGTTTTCCTTCCTATCCTATAAAAAAACATATATATTTCTAAAATAAAAAAAATTAATAATCCTCTAAAAGTAATTATCAAAATTGGTATTTAGGCTATCATTGAAATATATAGTTTGTTGTTAAAAGTCTGGAACATTTAATTTCTGTCACTAAAAGCCTCCTTAGCGAAGCTTCATTTCGTTCGCGACTTCGATACGTAGGCTTCTCGGGCAAATAAATTGCCCACCTCGCCTTTGAGAATTTGATTCTTTTGATCATAGCGAAATCAATTTCGTCACCCCTACCATAAGTGCGATCAGTTTATAACGGACAGTTGGATACAATTCATTTATTTAGATACAACCAAAATTATAATAATATTATTAAGAATATCGACGTGAAAAAGCGAAAACGTAGTAAACTGCAAAACGAAAACTTACCACCAGAGCCAAAAAATTATAATATATCTGAAAAAATGGTATCTGATTACTCAAAAACAGTCTGTTTCGATGCTGTACAAAATTTTCTATTAGATCGGTTTTGCTTTTTAGCGTCGATATATTTCTAGTTTTAATAGTGTTAGAGGTACACATGAAAGGTCAGGTTTAACAGGGCAAACACCAAACCCTCACAGAACATGAATGATACCATTTTTAGTGTAACTGCGTTTCGTACGGTGATTTTTGAGATGAGGCCCAACTTCTTTCTCCTAACTTTACTTTCTTTTTCCGCTCCCATTAAATCCTTTCTAATATTGCTCGTTTGTCTTCTTATTCCATAAAAATTAAAATCTTCACAATTGTTATATCTCAGTCAGATATTTTTAAATGAAAAAATTTAAAATAGATTCTCTCGTATCAGTGAAATAAAGTCTAAACATTAGGTACACTTTTCACTATATATAGAGGCCATCTATAAATTACGTCACATGACTTAATGATTTTCAAGCCCTTGTGTGACCACAGTGGAGTTTTTAGAGTTTAAGAACTTTAAATTTATGCATGTGGTACCACAAAGGTAAAAACTCAACCCTCTTATGTCACTCGATGTCACGTTTTGTTGACCATCTTTCTACCCCCCTTAACGTGTGTCGTAATGTATGGCAGTTCCCTTATGAATATGTTAGCGTGCGCACACGAAGAATGCACATAAAGTGTAAAAGAGAGCCACACCTTGACTCTTCAAGGAAACTCACTAGCACTGCGGTCACCAACCCGTCTGTCCAAAGAGCTCATAGTGGCTAAACTGGGAAAGGCTCACACCATGCAGTACACTAATAAAGCTCTAAAAATGATATTATTTCGGTTATTACTTCTTTATTCACGCATAAATAATACCACAAACACTCATAAAGTAAGCTAACATAGAATTGCTTTAAGATTAGTCTCATGCTGAACCTTAGTTTCAAAATTGTAGATTGTATTCCATAAAGGCATGAGCTACACAGAAAGAGTTAGCAAATGAAGTCATTCAACAGATGCAATCAGGGCTGTAATTACAAACTTTATTCGGGGAATTAATTGCCTTGAGAGAGCTTGGAAAGTAATATTTAAAATAAATGTTCAAAGATTAACATTATTTTTAATGCGTCCAGCATACATAGTGTTGTTTTTTATTAAAACATATGATTAATTGAGTCAGAAGTTACTTTGCAGAAATCCATTACTATGTGGACAGTCATGAATTGCACTTAGCTAATATCCGCGACTATCAAATAAAAATAGAAAAATAATAATGTGTGTTTTACCGGAAGAAGTGGATTTACGGGGAACTTAAACTAAATCTTACCGAAAAACTACGAAAGACAACCGTTAAGTGTCTTGACGGTTGGTTTTCGTAGGAGTCTAATATACCTGATGATGCCTCGTGTTGAGGCGAAACACGTGTCGTGTACGTTGTGGAAGAGTGGTGGTATGTTTAGTGTTGTTGATAGTGGTTGGGGAGTGGAGATTTGCTGACGGCCGTTTTTCGGAAAGATTTAGTTTAAGTTCTCCGTAAATACACTTCTTCCAGTAAAACACACATTATTATTTTTCTATTTTTGTTTGCTTGTCGCGGATCTTAGCTAAATTAAAATTATGTCTGTGCACATAAAACATTATATGCAATCACAAAATATGTATAATATATATAAGTATGTTCGTATGTTTGTATGTATGTATATGTAACTTATATTTAAAATAAACCTATTTTATATTTGTAAAATGTTTTTTTATATATAATGTCCTATTCGATATCATAAATTTATTTCTGGCCCATATATGTCCCAATGTTGAGTACGGGTCTCCCCATTTATGGAAGAACGGGCATTAATCCTTCTAGCGGGGTAATTATATGTGGGTAGGTTCGGAATAATTATATGTGGTCCCATACATACGTACATTAATCCCGATGGGGTATTGAACCCACGACTCGATAGACGGCAGCCCCGCCACTGAGCCAAATTAGTAGTCATATCACAATAGATATAAATTATTTAATATTATAAAAAGTCTCATAGTATTGTTTTTTGTTTGTCTTAAAATGGATGTGAGAAATGTATTGTAGCTTCTTTGTAATTTATCAGATTTTTAATAAACTTTACTAAGTGTGACAACCCTGGACAAATACAATCTTCTTTGCATGTAAATCATTTCCTTTCGTTGTATTTTTTGTTGATAGCTAAATATGTTTAATCCCGCGATTATATTACACGAGACCGTACGTACAGTAATTGTAGACTTAAAAGCCTTTTGCAATGTTCCTTTTGAAACAGGGTTGTCATGTATTGCACAAGTCATATTATACGAATGTTTTTATTTAATTTAACTAATACATATATATATATATATATATATATATATATATATATATATATATATATATATATATATATATATATATATATATATATATATATATATATATATATATATACGCTTTCGGAGACAATGATCGAAGGTTCCAATCTCGTATCGGGATACACATCGGCCTTACATATGTTTTTATTTATTTTTTATTTCTTTGTTTAAAAGAAGATTAGCAATGTTTTTAATATAATTAGAATTCTTGTTTACCATTGCAATTTAGCTAATAATGATTGTGCTAGGATATGGTTCACTTCAATACTTCAGTGGAAGATACGAACTCACGACGTTCAGATCGTAAGGTAGAGGCATACCGACTGAGCTATTGCTGTTTAATTTGGCCTACAGGTACTTATTCGAAGTTTGGGTGTCCCGCTAATCCATCTTGGATAAGTGTGAGTTAATGTTCATTCTTCCAGACATAGGGGAACCGTGTCCAGCCGTGATACATTTTTTATAGTCCACATACATATGTCCCACTGCTGGGCGCGGACCTCCCCATTTCTGAAGGAACGTGCGGTAACACATGTCCAATGCGGATTGGAGGGGTAACCAGAGTCTGAAAAAATATATCTAGGCCATAAATATTATTATCTCGATGTGGATGTCAAACCCGAGACCATTGACTCCTTGGGCGGCAGCCACTCCACTGTGTCAATTGGTCGTGGACAAGGGACGTAAAAAATGAGTTTGTCTCATTTTTTACATTCACATCAAACTCTATTTAGATGCCGTAAAAATTTGCGTCAAGCCAATTACGCAGTTAAACACAACCTTAGCTCCAGACGGCCGAAGTGCACTTTGAGCCACGCCGCAGTGACTGCAAAATCGCCAATGCGCAAAGACTCTTGAACAAGTGGTGGAAAACATTGAGCGCTGCGTTTTATCCACGCCAGAGATAGGTAATGTTGGTGAGGCTAATTCGTCAAAGGGAGCGCGGCCCTTTGTGTCAGCTTATGGTAATCAGCGCGGTGGGGAAACGCGGAGTTGGAGGGGGGGGGGGTGACGGCTTTAAATTTAATGACTAGATTTAACAACTATAAGTCTGAAAGGAAATTTGCGACGAACTACAGGTAACATTCCCCATAGTTTTGCTAATTCAGTAGTCTGGGACTAGCGCACTTCGACATTAAACGTAACCAACTGGTCAACGAATAATCTTTATTTCACCATAATGAGGTGCTTGTATCTTATTTTTAATTATTTATCATAAATAAAGTAACAATGCAATATAAAATATAATAAATTTTAATGCTGGCCAATTAGAAATACACGTAATGCCACTGGCGTTGATAATTGAAAACAAAAAAAAATAAACATTTATAAATCTAATCTCACTCAACTGACCGTGAGCTACTCTGTTACTATTTAATATCCAAATAATTTTCAATTATAAAAAACTTGCCCAATTAAGCTCCAAACTTTTAGCTTTCTTACATTTATGTGTCCAATATGTAATTGTATAATCATTCTCCAATATCAAGTCTAGTATTAGTCTTAGTAGTATCCACTATAAAGTTTCCTGATCATAGCTTATAGCCGTGCCCACACCGTGCATAGGATGTAGCCATAAACAAGTATGGTCGATATTAGACCGAAATTTAATTTTACTACATAAAATAAAATCATGATGTGGAATCATGATTGAATGGAAAGCAAGGATTTAATTAATTATTTTATTTATTATTTTTATCTTTATCTATATAATTTTTTTTATCTTTATCTTTCTGCACTCCTGCATATAAACTTTATCTATGGCAAGTACCACAACTTTCCGTAAAAATGATATGCTAATAAGGAAGTAAAAAGTTTTTTTTAATACATAGATGATAAATGTTGATATGGATAGTAAATATATCTACGAAAAAAAGCGAAATCGCTGTAAATGGTACAAATGAAAGAAAAAATGCATATTCACATCAAAAAATATACTGCTTCGAATGGCCCAAGTCTCATCACTATACGAACAATAGAATATTACGTTCAGCATTGAAACTGACTGTTTTTGAATGATCAGATACAAATTTTTCAGTAATCTTAAGCATATTTTCCGTCAAAATTTTTATTAGTAATATATGTAGTGTTTTTTAAAGGATAATGATAACCCTAGCAAAAGTTGTCGGAGGGCGGGTGAGGTGGTGCGACAATCGCGGATGGTTTATTGTCCAAAGCGCAGGCGGTGTCCGCGCTTCAAAGGGCGCCGACAAAGCGGCGCCGCGGCGCTGTGCGGACGGCATTAGCGGGCCGGTTTGATACCTCCACCCCCTCGCCTAGGGGTGAACTCGCTTACAAATCTCTATTGAAATAATATGTCGCACACGACTTTGTACCGTTTAAGCATTACTACTTCGACCAGCACTAGCGGGATGGCAGGTGGCTTCAAGTTAACTTCCATTACTTTAAATCTTAATAAAATAAGCTTTGAAGCTTTGGAATGACATTCCTCTTGACATTGAAAAAGCTCCAAACAAATTCATTTTTAAAGTCAAAGTCCGATATTTGTTTAAGTCCTGGTCATAAAGATGAGAGTACTTACTGCAAGGTAAATATTTCTTTTTAAGTATTTTTTATTTTCTTTTTCTCTTGTGTTTGTGTACGGTATTCGAGCGTTGCCAGAAAGATGGGCAAAATTTGTGTCTAGCGATCGGCAATAATATATATCTAAGCATTTTTGCATAATTATTAAAAAAAAACAGCGAGAAAAGAATAACACGATTATAAATTAAAAGTTATATTTAAAATTAAAATACTATAAAAAATGGTGAAAATAAAGTACGCATTATCAAAAATGTTATGCGTGATTAAATTAACCCTTTAGTCCGGAAACACTTCTGCAATGCCTATGGCACTATGGATGTCTATGGGCCGCGTTGATTGCTTTCCATCAGGTGACACGTCTGCTCGTTTGCCTTCCTATCTCATAAAAAAATAGACGAGAAGAAGCGTTCTTTACGGATGCCGACCACAGTCGGCGGTCGCGGGACGACCTGTGTATTGCTTGCTAGACTAGAACACTTACAAGATAATTATAAAGTGGCGCCGAAAGACCGCCGAATATCGAAGACTAAAGACGTCCAAAGTGCACACTTCGCGGCTCGGTGTATCGAAAATGCTGGTAGTGTCTTAATTTTATCATAGGAAATATATCAAGAAGCAACAACACAATATGGAATATTGTGTCTTGTATAGATTTTTAGTAATAAGGTTAATCGGAAACAACACACACACACACACAAACACACACATGGGCACACATACAGATCACATCTTTAATAATTTATTGTATTACTTAATCAATTTTTTATGATCACTAGTGTTAAATTTTTTTTTTACAGTTTTGATAAATATCACAAACAACGCATTACACCTTGACACGAGGTATAATACATAAATGTTATAACATAAATATGTTATAACATTCATGTATTATTTATAAAGGGAAAAGTCTACTTTCCCACAAGACGTAGGGTATCGTAGTGTGGGACTTAGTATCCTGTAACATATGGAAACATTTTGAAAATAAAGATATATTATATATTTAAATTATTATATGTGTACCAGTTGCAACTGGCATGCCTTGCAATGCTACGTAAAAAGCAGCTACGTATAAATGACAAAAATACAAAGAAAAGTTCTCTTTTATTTAAATTAAACATTAATTATAATTATGTACTGTATTTATTGAATACAAAATTATTTTAGTGAGTACGTTTCGCTTGTAAAATGTGGGTAGCCAGGTGAGAGGATGCAGCGATATGGACAGCCCTGGTCCCCTGCCCCATCTCAAAGAGAGTGTGTGTTACTCTTTAACCTGCGCGATTCGCGGACCAGCTAAACTTACCACTCCGCTAAATAAAGTTAAAAGGCTCCTCGAGCTTTGTCTCGGTTCGCCTTTGATGTGCGCCGAGTACAACCCCCCCCTCACCTCTCTCCCACCACTTCACCTCAACCCTCCCGCCGCCCGCCGCGACTCTCACAAACAGCTCACCACAAGCTGAAACTATTGCCTTTAATGTCTTTCCAGATTGGATGTACCCTCGTACGATTGATTAGAACGTTGCGTGGGTATTTCCTAGAAATCGGTCCGATCAAAGTGGTCATCTCCTTTTGACGACGACGTATCTATGAATTGGAACAACCCTTGTCAATTTGATCTATTCGTACGACGCTGCTTGGTATGTACCACGGCTGCTGAAAAGTCAAAGGCCACGTCGTGCGGTCAATCGGTGTAACGGTTCATAGCTTTTAGGTTTTTCATTAGGTAAAGCAACGATCGGGCCGCCTGACGTCGAGAGTTCGTATTATTCAGTGGACTATTGATGTAAATCATTACCTAGCACAGACATTATTGACGTAGTTAGAATGGTTAGCAAGATTAGAATTTTTGTAGAACCATTGCTAATCTTTATTGAAAAAAAAAATAATAATTTAACACTACTTATGATATTGATACTTCGATGAAAATAATACTATTTGAAAATATTTAGACAAACTTACTTTGCTAAAATCCGCGAACACAATTCAGTAACATTGTGTTGTTTTTTATGGGATAGGAAGGCAGAGGAGCAGGCGCGTCACCTGATGGAAAGCAATCAACGCCGCCCATAGACTTCCGCAGCGCCATAGGTAGTGCGGAAGCGTTGCCGACCTTTAAGGAAAGTGTCATTATAGGAATGAGAATGGCAGAGGAAGGGGGAGGGTGTTGGGCCTCCAGAACTCGGCCGCTCAGCTTACGAAGCGCTGTAGATATGCTACCACTCACTCAGACGTCGGTTTACTGCGGAATGTGCAAAATGTTTAAACGTAATTGTAAACAAATAATTATAAACACTACTAAGCTATTTAAATCGAGTCGAAATCGATTTCCCGTAGTAGCAACGCACCGGGTATTAACATAGCGGTCCGAATCCGTCCCCGTGAGGCGGCGCGGGCTTTGCGAAAATTCAATTAGTGTAATAACAGCACAGTTCCATTATAGCAATCAAAGGAAAACGGAAAGTTTGTGCACATCAAAGGGTCGCTTAGCGTACGCGCTCGGCTGATGATATCGTAGTGACGGGACCGTGCCGTACGATGGTCGCCTTGGTCTACAATATTTTTTTTATGGTGGAAATAAACAAACGAGTAAGCAAGTCACGTGATGGTAAGAAACCACCGCCACAGATAAACAGACGCAATACCAATGGCGAAAGCTATAGGTCTGTTGTCTGTCCGAGATGTGAATAAAAGGACTTAATATAAGAGGAAGATTTAATAGAAGGATAAATTATACATTGCAAGTGCAAGTGCGTGGCCTACCTTAGGATTAAAATGTGAATATATAAGAGGAATTAGGATTAGATCGGGGAGGAAGGATATAATAGGAAGGGAGAGAAGATTTAATAGAGAGGGAAAAATAAAGATGGGGGGAAAAGATTTGGACATATTTCTACATTTCTTAAAGGCCGGCAACTTTTCGGCAATGCCTATAACACTGCAGATTTCTATGAGTGGCGTAGATTGCTTTCCATCAGGTGACACGCTAGCTCGTTTGTCTTCCTATCGCATAAAAAAAGTAAAATAAATTGTTTTTTAAATTCAATTTCTACTTTTATAACTTATTCTCCAATATAAAACTAAAACATATATTTTTCTTTGCTTTGCCAATACCGACTGGACTAAAAGCCACGAATGTTGTATGCACTATAATACTAAATGTATGTGTACAGCTCGATCGTATATGGTAATAAAGTAATTCTTAAATTTATAAAAGAATTAATATAAAACAAAAAAATAAAGTCTAGCCTACTAAATTTTTATATTAAAATTTAAATATCCTGAATTAAAAATAAAACTAATTAAATTCAAATAATGAATTTATATTTGAAAGAAAAAGTATTTACGTTAAGTTTCATCCACTATAAGTTTAAAAAAAAAGTATTTGAACTTGAGTGAATGAATAAAAAAGTATTTTATTAACGATTAAAATTTATAACTATATACAAATATTTATCTGGAGAGTGTGTGTCAACTAAAAGTAGGAATTAAAAAAAAATCGGAAGTAGTTTTGAGGAGGATATGAATGAACTGTCCGGTACAACCAAATAAAATCATTACAATCCCGAATCGATTTCATTGAGTGCTTTTGATACATTTGCAACCTTTCTACGAAGGCAGTAGTTTCGCCACTGAACCAATTAAGTCGTCCTTCTCCCTTTGCATGTTTTAAAACATATATTATTATTATTATTATTTATTTAAATAACAGTTTACAGTAGGTATATATTGGGTTACAATGTGAGAATAATTCCTACACGGCGGGCTAGTGCCTAATAATACCGCATCGGTCATTATTCATATATAAATATAAATATATATATATATATATACATATATATATATATATAGAGAAAAAAATACATTCATATATCTATGAATGTATTTCTATATAGAATTATTATATATAGAATTATATTCTATGCATAGAATTACGCCTGTATCCCGTAGGGGTATTCAAGGACCACAGACCTCCGTCTGCTACGATCCCGGCACACTTTCCTTGCTTCCTGCATACTTATCACTCTCTTCATACAAGCTCGTCGGTTAATCCCTTTCCTAAAAACTTAAGTAATTTGATTTTTTTTTATGGTATAGGAGGGCAAACGAGAAAGCGTGTCGCCTGATGGAAAACAATCAACGCCGCTCATAGACAACCGCACAACCGCAGGAGTCGCGGAAGTGTTGTCGGCCTTTTAGGTATGTGTACAGTAGCCGACCTCATTTTACGCAACTTTGACAGCCAAGGGCTACAAGGTGACAAAAATAAAGGGCCACTGCACACACTGATTCCGGCTCACTTTCTTTGCGTCACTCATCACCCTCTTCATACAAGTTTGTCCGTTTACGATACATTTGACCTGTTCTTTCTTGAGATATTCTAGATTTTTAGTTTTATGGTAATTGAGACCAAACCAAATGACTCCCCATCTTCCACTGTCCCATTTTTAGTTTCTTGGTAATAGAGACCAAACAAAATGACTCCGCATCTTCCACTGTCCCATTTTTAGTTTCATGGTAATAGAGACCAAACAAAATGACCCCGCATCTTCCACTGTCCCATTTGCATCATCATATGAGCAGCGATAACAATCAAAGAGTCAATAACACATCCGATAGCAATCGACGGGTGCGCGTTGGATCAACCAGCCCTCCGCCTCCAAGTGTCGTCCGTACGTTGATGCTAATTAGCTTTCAACCGACGTGTTAATTTTTTTTAAGAAACACCGCCTCATCGCTTTGATGACGTCATTTGTTCTAACCTGTTACTTCTACCTTATTGTTGATAGTGATAATTTTTATGTAATATTTACCAGTGTCAAGACAAAAATAAATAACGACGTCTTAATTGGGTACACAGTGGCAATACAACTGCTTTCCGAATCATAGGTCGCGGTTTCGATTCCCGCATCGGGATAAATATATCTATGGCCTACAAATATTTATTCGTAATGTTCCTTCCCCCGTAAATGGAGAGGTCCCAACAGTGGGACATTTATAGACTAAAAAATAAAAGTAAAATAATAACATGTATTCTGAAATGTACCAGATTAACTAGTAACTCCTCCATCTCACAATTCTTCGCGCGCGCAATGTTTTAAAGGTGTAAAACTTTTTCTTCACGCATAAATTGTGATGTATGTTAATATACCCACATTTTTATAATTTGTGGGTTGTCAACCCGGAACCCGCAGAGAGAGAGCTCTCTCTCTCTCTCTCTGTGCGATTAAACGCCGTAATATAAAGACGTGTTTTATTTTACCTGACTGGATATTTTATATTATGAGAAACTTATTAATAGTATAAATATTTTACATTAATAAATAGACTTATTAATCTTTGAATATATTACCTAAGTAAGTTTAATAAGACATTCGCGACGGGACCTGAATCCGACATAGAAACAGTTCTCTTTCATATAACAATGAATATATTTATTTATAAATAAATTTATTAATTAGAATAATCACCTTTTTATTAGATTGACACCGGCGTGTACAACCGGCAGCTCATCCCGTCCCATGGGACAGGCAAGAATGTACCACCAGTGGTACACCCCGTCGCAAACGTGTTTAACTTTTCAAATTCAGTGCGATCGTGTACCAATGATTGAAATGATATGTTGCTTATACGAGTTTACCCGGATGATTATATGGAGGTTAACGTTACCGAGATTATTGAAACTAAATTTCCGTGATCCAATGTGAGAAGTGATGTTCAGTCGTCCATTTTATACAAGATTACATTGTATGTTTGATCTTTCCGAAGGAAAACGCAATATATACCATTAATGTTAATAATTAAAAACGAGGACTTGACTGAGTAGACCAGCCCAGCTATTGGTCGGCGGTTCAATGGTCGCAACGTCGATTCCCGCATCAGGATAAATATATGCACATACGGCGTATATAATTATTTATTCCTAGTCTAGGTATCACCAAAGCCCAGCCGCGGGACATATATGACCTGTAAAACAAATACTAATAGCGCGGTTGATATGGTTCAAATACTAATAATTTCAGTTATTTATTGCATTAATTATCTCTCCAAAGAGAGATTAAAGTCTGAATATTGTTGTTTCAGATAAATTCCCTTCAAGCAAAGTGATTCCACAAACAAAGATGCAGCGGCGTTAAGCTGCCACACAGGTATTATTTAAATATATATTTTTTATAATATATATTTTTTACTTTATATTATTTAAATATATTTTTATTTTTTGACGACCGATTGACTCAGTGGCGGGGCCCTCTGCCCGCGGAGTCAATGGTCGCGGGTTCGATTCCCGCATCGCATATATATATATATGTGTATATATATATATATATACACACACATATATATATATATATATATATATATATATATATATATATATATATATATATATATATATATATATATATATATATATTATATATATTATATATATATATATATATATATATTATATATATAATATATATGTGTGTGTGTGTGTGTGTGTGTGTTTATTTCGAGTCTGGTAACCCCCCAATCCGCATTTCCTTTCCTGCCCTTTCCTTTCTTCTCTATCCTTTCCCTTCCTCTTCGCCAATCCACGGTCGGCCGTGCCAATGGATGCGTGGCTAGGGTCGAGCGTGCCGACCGTATCGGGATCGGGCTCCCCCGGGTACTATAATGCATTACCTCAGCATGCAGGGCTCTGCTGGGGCTGACCTCCATCCTCCTTTGTGGCTCGTGGGATTCACTAAGACGAATTTAATATACCAAAATTTATTGAAAATGACGGCGACGTGGTTCGCCACCCAACACGTTCTGATTCCCACGAGGGCGAAAAGCGACTAATGGAGAGCCGTTTCGCTGCGATGAAGGGTAGCGGATGGAGCTCTGTGGTTCAGCCAACCCCTGCGGGGGATAGACGTGAATATATAAAAAAAAAAAATTATTTTTTGGAACATATATGTTGATCCATTGTTTATAATAGTTTTATATTTTATCCAATATTTGTTCTATTTATCTAATGATAATTTAATTTTTATCATAAATGATTACAAACCCTAATATGTCATCTACTGACATCTATTGAAACTTTGCGACAATATGCAAATTACAATTTGAAGCGGTTAATTTGTAGTGTCGAGTTTCTCCGCTAGATGGTACTAGTAGTGTGTATCGTCTGTCCGTCAAATATCAAACCTTCAAGAATGACAAGTGTCAAACTCGTGTCGCTGTTGTATACAAAACCAAACCGAGCCAAGCTAATCTATTATTTATTTCCGAGAAACTTTTCATTTTTATGTCCTCGCCTCATTTGCGAAAGAGAGTCTCATCTCGCTGTAACGAGTAAGTGTATTAATTTTCGTGTAGTGTTTCACTCATTAATGTTCCATAAATATAATCCTTCCGGGTTTCCGAGTAAGATATCTGTGTTTACAACTACGGGATCTGCCCGGGACGCTGTGCTCTTACGAAATGCTGAAAGGCGTTGCATTATTTTGATATTGCTTACAGTTTTTACGTTTATTCGTTGTATAGCGACGATTTTAACGACTTTTTGTCTTTGTTTACAAGTTGTTTCCCAACTTTTTAGTCATCAGTCATCACCCACAAATAAATTGAATCTAGCTGCCCACGTTTATTCTCAGATTTTATTAACAGAATATTCTGTTATAACATAATATGTGAGTATTTTAAAAAACTAGTATATATCAAATAAATTTCCTCATATAAATAATTCAAAAAGTACCAAACATTAGCAATAAATATTTATCTAAAAAAGAATGTGAAATTTAAACTAAATAATTTATTGTTGTTTTAAATCTCAGTTTATGATAAATCCCACAACAACTTGCTATTTTTAAACTCTCACAATGCTTACCGTATCTAAAGTATTTGACTGTCGGTTATTGATTTTATGCTTATAATAAACCCTATCAAAAATATAATCACAACGCAATGTATAAGGGTCCAAGCAGTGTTCGATCCATGCCCATTGTATTACACATTCAGCATCGGACTCAAGTTCTTCACTCGGATCACTGGCAGTGCATTGCGCAGTCGTGCTTTCTTACTTTTACTTTTTCTACTATAAATATTAATAACCGGTAATAATATAGTAAAAAATTATCTTTTCACTCAGTGTACTTTGAAAGCATTGTTTGTTGAAATACAATGAACATGGTAAGGTCTTTCATGGTTTTTTGTTCCCGTTTTATAATAAATGGTTTATTGAACTGTGAAGTTATGATATAATTTGTTATGACATGTTCTTATTGTGGTCTATCTTTTTTGTATACCACAGTAAGAATTTATTGAAATTGATTTTATATACCTATTTTTTTATATTAATAAGAACTGAATATTGTGTGTTGCTTTATAAGTTTATGAAATTTGATATATTCTCTTTTTACTATACCCTTAATTTGTTTTGGTTTGATGTTAAAGTTTTTTGGTTGGTTCCGATGTTATGGTTTTATTCAACACGGATCGATGACGGAGACTCTTGACTTTGGACCGCTGCCTCATTTTGTCTTCTCTCTCTTTTCTACACATAACAGTGTAATGAAATGCCCTTACTTCATCTTTTGTGTTTGCCTTATTGATTTTTTGAAGCTTGGGAGTTTTCTCTTTCTATCTCGGTATGGTACAACTTATGGACATAAAAAATTATTATCACTAGAATGTTTTACAATACGGCTCATAAAATTAGAACATACCAAACTTTATTTCTTAATTTTGTTGTACATTAAAAATAATATAGTATTTACTTTAAAACTTCCATATTTTGCTTTTTTCATGCCTTAGCATTTATTTTATGTATATGTGATTTTTTAAAATGTTATTTATTTAAATTAATTTTATATATATAACATCTAAAAAACATACAATAAATTATTTTAATAATATATTTGTATTGTAAAATATTGTAAAATAATACATTTTTCTCTCTTTTATACATTACATTCAATATCTATTTTAGATTTTAATTTTTGCATTAAGTGTCTGTAAAAAAAGGTGTCACTAATAAACATTTCTATTTTTATTTTAATCATAATTATCAACATGTATATTTATATCAAAATTAAAATATCTGCGTTAAAATATTTTTACTATTTATATATTTAAATAAAGTAGTGTTGCTTTAAATTTTTTGTATCAATTGAGAAATACTGCCGAAGGTGGCAAGTTCCACAGAGTGGTGGTGCCAAAAAGTTTTGGAAGTTTTTTCCAAAACTTTTTGGCAATACTGGACTTTGCCATTTATCCAGCTGGTAGGAATAAAATTTAAGGGTTGTTGCATTGGTGTTCGTTAAAATTTTTTCAATATCTTTTGGAATAATAATAATATTTATGTTTATCCCATAGTTGGTGTCTCGCCATGCAGCGCGCGGGTGGGAGCAGGGCCTGTGCGCCATGAGCCACACTCCTATAGGCGGCCACCCGCAAGGTAAACATTTAAGTTTATTTTTTTATCGAAGAGATATACACATTATCAAGCAGATCATCTCATTGTAAGCAATGAACGCCTATGAATATCTACAACACCAAAGTAACTCCAGATGCATTAACCTTTTTGCTACAACTCGTGACAAAATATTATCTCTGTGAACAAAAAGCATTACTATTCGACACCGAGATATAGAATGCTACGACGAATGACAAGTTATTTCTCGTTTTATTTTCTTTTCTTTTTAATTTAAAATTATGTTACGTTCTTAGTACCCGTGCGTTCGCTTTACGAGAAAGTATTGTATATATACGCTTTTTGTATATCAAAGTTCATTCTTCGAGAACGTATATATACGCTTTTTTCGATGAAAGGGTAAAATCAATGATGTGAATAAAATGAACAGAAAAAAAAATAGATAAGAGAAAAGGAATTGGACCTCCAGATCCCTGAAGTCGCCGTAAAAATGAATTGTAAAATCTAAACACTTGACGCCGATATTCTGTTAAGGTGTGGAGTTCCCCGATCAAGTCGGGCTATTCGTGCTATCGTGACTGTATCACTATTGAACATTTTATGGTCGTACGCCAATCAATCTTCATTATGGTGGCCATTTTTAAAGTGTTGTTGTCATAATGCATTCAGGTTGGGAGCACAAGCTTGCTGACAGGTCGTCGCTGCCGCCAGCTTCAGGGGAGGAGAAGAGTAAATCTCAGTCCAAACATGTGTTCACACAGCCACATCTATCTAAGTGAGTATTTAATTTTTGCCAGTTTTTTTTCTTTTTTTACAGCTCTTTATTTCGCACTGTCGGCCATGGAGCTTTACGATTACTGATGATAATGGAACATTAGTCCCAGCATGTTTGTCGAAGGCGAATTGGCGGGACATCCAGGATCTGAAGGCCATATATATTTTTAGTTACTGTGTCATTAATCGCTTTTGATTTTATTTCAATAAAATTCGTACAAAATGTGGCCACATTCTATTAAGATGCAATGTACATAAAACATTCCTAAAATACACGTGAAATAAGAACCTTAGAATTCAGAATGAGAATAATACAGTGTCACGGCAATTAATATTACTGCAATTCTTTATAATTAAATGATTTTTTTGCAATTCTACCATTGCAAATACAATACTATGTACATACAATGGTGGAATCGTAAGGTTAGCCAAATTATTTGACTATTGGTAGTTGTTTGTTACCAAATTAGTTGCTATCAATCATCATCTATAATTTTATTTTGCGTAGTAGTAACGTTTTGTCTATAATACTTTTGGTTGTGTTTATCAGGATGGGTATGGCAGCGTGGCGCGAGGAGACGGAGGGCTCGTCAGGAAGCTCCCTGCGTTCACCCGCCTCGCCACCCTACATGCGTTGGGCTAGAACGCTGCATGACTTGCTCGAGGTATGTAACAACTCTGTTGAAACCTCTACAAATTCAGTTTTTGCATTTGACCTTTAAAATTAATTTTAAAGGTGAAATCTCGTGATTATGATTATATGACATAATCATGAGTCGTTGTGTGATAAAAACATTTCATTTATCCGGCTCCAAGGACCAAACGTGCTTCACAATTTAAAACAAAGGCGGCATATAAAAATGAAAAATAAGGTTTATCGATTGTTTTTTTGACGCGAAGTGGGGTTGATTAGATGTATGTATTGATACTGAATGATTGAAATTTGTTACCTTAGCGCAGTGGTCGGCCACCTTGTCATCCAAAAGAAACAAAATATAATCAATACAAAATTGAAGTTCATTCGAAGAGCCATTTTTTTAAACTTAAACTTTAGTAGAGATATTTTTATGGCAATAAATTAAATAAAATTAAAAGTATTCTCGCTTGTCTTCGTTAAATATGTCCTAGTTTAACTAATGGTACATTAAATAAGACTTGTTGTCATATTTATATAAAGATAATATTAAAAATATATGTAACTAGTTAAATAATATAAAAGGTATCCTTAAAAAAAGATGGAAATGCTCCAGTAATGTGAACAGTTACACACTACAAATAGTAAAACTATATGTCGACGCTCAGAAATTCGACGACGATTTGACACATGTTTGTGAGCGACTATCCGCGCTATTGTTGCTGTCTAAACATGTTCCTCTTTTCTGTAGGGTTGCTTTTCCATAATATTTACTCGTCTCCTACAAGGCAAGTTAATAAATAATATTCCGTACCTGCACTACTTCTACTGTACTTCGTGGAAGAGCCGCAGTCAAGTAGGTTAAGGTAAGGCTCGCGAGCCGTGGTTTGCCGACCACTGCCCTGGCGTATAAGAAGAAAAATACATTTGTGCGCCGTACATATGTATTACTATTATAAACTTAATGTTGTGTGTTAAAACATATTTAATTTTTATGGTAATCCCTTTACGACTGTACAAACTTTATTCGGGAAACAAATTATTTTTATCTAAGTTATTATAATTAAATTATTTATACTATGATATATATTAGTAATTATAATAAATTATTATAATTACTAATATATATCATTTCATCGTTATTGTGATCCTTTATTGGCTATATTATATGATACTAAACTGTTATAAAATAAAAAATTTATATAAAAAATTGTGCAGTGTATTATTAGTGTATATATAGTGAATAGGATTTTTATACCTATATCACTGGATTGTGACAGTTGTTTGTTACTCAGCGGGGCGTGGTATGCTATATGTAGGTCCGGCCGTCTTATGGTATAGGTATTGACAGTCGAAGTCGAAGTCAGGGTAACACCCATATTTCTTGATTTTTGGTCGTTGATACTCAATTATAATATAATTAATTTTTCTTCTACATTTATTGTTTAAATATAATTTTGTTCGCTCGTATTATTCATGTTTTTATCATTTCATTATTACTTCCTGTTAGGTTTATATTGACACTTGCTATTGTCCGCGGCTTCGCTCGCGTGGAATTTGGTCTGCCACATTAAGTGACGGATCATTTTATATACTTCTTTTACTTAATTTATGGTTTACAATTTTGTTCATAGTGGCTTTCAAATAAAAGGTAGATATATGCATTCATTTAGAACTATTCAAGACAAACAATTCTACGGTATCCATCTTTGGTTTAGGCAGCGTACGCTAAGATAGCTCTCAGAGGCCAGATTTTTTTCCGACTTAATTGACATGTATCGTTATATTACAACCAAAAAATTACATTAAATCATTACAAATTGTAGCCTATATGTTATTCCGACGTATAACCCATATTACTGTAAAGTTTCATCCAAATCCGTCCAGTAGTTTTTTGTTAAAAAGTAACAAATATACATCCATAATCACAAACTTTCGCATTTATAGTATTACTGATTTTTGAATAAATAACATGTACTTTATATTTTGTTTTTATTATTCTTGATTTTTTTATAAATAAAGTAATCATTAAAGCATTTTTTATTTGACAATTGTGGCAAACTTTATTTTGTCGCCTTGTGGCCCTTGACGGACGAAGGTTGCCGGCCGTTGTGCTAGAAGTATGTTTGATGCGTAAAATAAGGTCGTCTACGGTAGGTCAAATCGCCGAAGTTTTTAGGAAGGCCATGTCAAGAGTACCCTTAACCGACAAGCTTGTAGGAGGAGAGTGATGAGTGTATAGGAAGCAAGGAAAGTGTGCCGGGATCGTAGCAGATGAAGATCTATGTATTTATGTGTATGTGTGACTACGGTGACAGGACGCGGAAGGAGTGCGTCTCTTTCGCAAGTTCGTCGGCGGCGCGGGAGGACTCCACGTGGACCGGCTCAACTTCTACTTCGCCGTGCAGGGCCTCCGCCAGGAGACCGAGCCCGCCAAGATACGGCAGGTCGTCTCCGCTATATACAAGTGAGTTCAACGTGTAGCTAATCTAATGTAATCTAATGTAAATCTAAGTCTAATTATCTAATCTCATGGTCATATTCTTGGGTTTCTTATGATTTGAAGCCAAGAGACATTGAGTGTCGTTTTTTCGCCTGTGATCAATTACTCCAGCGGCAAAAAAAGGAAGGATTTCCTTCATCACATCGTGACGGGTGATGAAAAATGGATTCATTACAACAATCTAAATAAAAGAAAGTCATGGGGACTGCCCGGTCATGCTTCTACTTTGTCGACTCGGACACGCTGCGATGGTTACGGTGTTGTTTTTCATGAGCGGTTAAAACCAAACCACCAGGAAACGGTATCGACTTCAATTGATGCGACGATAAAAACAAAGCTAGAACTTAGTTGCGCACCTAATAATACTTTGTTGTAGGAAAGTCTCTTTACTTTTGAATATTTCTATAAGGGATCAGTATCTTTTCAAGCCCAAGGCACTCTCCGGTCTACTTCTATATGTTTTGTCTCTGAACGATAATATTTGTCCTCAGTATAATTTCTAACATATACAATATCTTTGTTTCCACTCTTATGGCTATTAGCATTGCCTTAATTAATAGATAAATACAAAATATCGTACATATTCAATGGGTGCATTATATTTTATTCTTATGACTCAAATCCATTCTCATGTGTTTTTATGGGATAAGATAGTATAGCGTGTCGCCTTATGAAAAACAATCAACTCCAGACGTAGACATGTTCAACAGAAAATAATATTATCAACCAAATATTTATTGTTCTACTTTACCTGTTGAACACTTTCCAGGTGTTTAGTGATTTTGAGGTTTATATAATGGTGGATGTTCCGGCAGATTCCTACGGAAGTCTCAGCTAGCGATGCCGGAGGAGCTGAAGCAGTATGTGAAGCAGTGCCTCAAAGATGGTGCCAACATCGAGAAGACCATCTTTGACAACATGGAGCAGGAGGTCAGACGAACTTTCTCATTGCATACATTTTGAACTAATCTGAGTAATTAGTGTTGCTGAGTTGTCTAAATTAGTTTGCAGCACAAACCAATAGCTAACAAGAAGCATACCCCGTATTGCGACCTACTTGTATCGTCTAGATCAGTGGTACTCAAACTTTTTAATAGGGGTCGCAAAAAATAATTAGGTTATGACTTAGGACTTAACACAGTTGTGTCATGTAAATTACCAAACAAGTCACGACCGACAAACAAAGCGACACGTACCTACATGGAAGTGTGGAAGTCAAGGAAAGGGAATTCCTGCGGTCTCACCCGCTCGATACGGAACTAAAAACGTCAAATTCTGATATGGTCATGGCACTATACGCGGATTATCAAACACTCGTCTGTGAATTAACAAGTAGATGACGTTGTAACTTGAATCTCCAAGAGATCGAAGCTCACAGCATCTTATTATGTGGAGATGGTTAGTATAGGATTACTTTAACAAGATCCGCGATAGCCAATTAATAATACCGCGTGTTGAGGAACCGATAGATAAGTAACACCTGACATACATACATACATATCGTCACGCCTCTCTCCCGTAGGGGAATGCAAAGACCACAGATCTCCATCTGCTACGATCTCGGCACACTTTCCTTGCTTCCTCCACACTCATAACTCTCCTCTTGCAAGCCCGCCGGTTAAAGGTACTCTTGACCTGGCCTTAATTAAAAACTTCGGCAATTTGAACAAGGTATGTTTTCCGTGGTCTTCCCCTAATTACCCATCCATCCACATCCGCAACGTAATTTTTTTTTGCCAGTCGTCTTTCATCGATCCTCTCCATGTGCCCAAACCATCTAAGCACCTGACTCCATCAATTATTATATTATGTGAGTATTATACTTCGCATTATAAAAAAGGGCAACGCTTTATTAATCATAGGCAACCAAGTATGTCTGGCCATTGCAGATAACTATCTGTACAATTTCAAATCTAAGTTGTCTAACTTGGGTAAATCATACCACAACCAGAGTCATTTAAAGAGAATTGTTTCCAAAAGTGGAGATTTAAAGGTGATTGAGATTCACGTTTGTATGAGAGTTCTTTCGGTCGTTCGCAGAAATTCTTTACAAAGATCATCTATTGTTTTCTAAATTATTTAAAATTGTTAGAAATTATAGGAATCGAGAATAATCCGTGACTGGATTGTTGGCAACGGCGGTAGCTAGAAATTAAAGTTGGGTTCAAACTTTGACAACCGCAGTTGCCATCGAGCGAGGTATCGGTACGTTAGACCGCCGTTGGTCGTTGACTGAGATGGCGGGCTGATGGTTATGATCTGGTTCGTGGGTTGCAGGTGACGCGCGCGATCACAGAGTCGACGTACCAGGCGTTCCTGCGGTCGGAGGCGTACGTGTCGTACGTGAGCGCGGCCACGCAGCCGCTCTCCTCGCCCGACACGGAGCCGCACGCGCGCGACCTTGCTGTGAGTTCTTGCTACACTACACTACACTACACTACACTACACCGACCGGGATGCCAATACGTTTCTCGGTTAAGAGATATCTATGTTTGTTAGTGTTTAACCCCTTGCTGTGTGGACATTCAAAACTTTTACTTAGCTAAGATCTGCGACAAGCAAACAATAACAGAAAATTAATAATATGTGTTTTCCTGCTGGATGAAGTGGATTTATTTGGAACTTAAACCAAAAACTTACGGAAAAACGGCCGGCAGCAACTTTCCACCCGGCAACCATTAAACACAACATCAAACACACACTACCACTTGTAAACGACACCTTGTAAACGACACGTGTTTCGCCCCAATACGAGGCATCTTCAGGTATAGTAGACTCTACGGAAGACAACCGAAAAGGTGGAAAAGTGGTAGTGTGTGTTTGGTGTTGTGTGTAGTGGTTGGTGGGTGGAGAGTTGCTGACGGCCGTTTTCCAATAAGTTTTGATTATTTAAATACTGTAATTTAAACGATGCGAAATATATTATAGCATTAAATTATAGTAAAAAACAAATCTATTATAGCATAAGAGGCCATCTATAAATTACAGATTTTTCATGATTTTGGGACCCTCTCTCTCATCTATTCTTGACAAAGTATTCGTCTGCAGCGTGGCTCTACCACTATCAAAATGTATGATGGACACATTAAGTATTTATTTCACATGGTTTTGCCATCCCTGGACTGCAATTTAGCCTCACTTGTGTTCAATTCGAATGACTTCCTCTTTAACGAACTGTAACTATCTGTACTTGCAATACAGGTATCAATATTTTGCAGCCCATATGTTCCCAGTGCTGGGCACGAGGCTGTCTCATTTCTGGAGAAATGAATATTTGGGGACATTCATAAATTATATCACATGAATTTCATCAGAGGGGGGGGGGCTCGCTTTGTCACACGTGAAGTTTCGAGTTTCAGTACTTTGAATGTGTGCATGTGATGCCACAACGGTTAGGATTAATTCTTGACTTGTCACGATTCCCCCTTCCTCCCCCTTAACTAATAATAAAATAGTTTATAGATGGCCCCTTTACCTACCACACTTGCCCAAGGCCGATCGGCAGAGCGCCCAGACTCGCATAAATACTAGTAGTTATGCGGACACTAAAACCTTCATGGTTATGACTTATTGAATCAGAATCGATATTGTCGCCACTGTGGCAATTAGATCGAAATGTATCCTAATAAAGCATTAATAATATCAATAATTTATTTACATAATGTGAGTATGAATAAGACTCAATTATCCAGACAACTGCATGATTTGACAACCGTCGTAAAATATACCTTATGGGTACTGTGGCGTGCCTGCCTTACTTCTTACGGCGACACCCGGGATCTTTAGGGGGTTTTACACTTCAAATAAAATTTATATGCCGGAAGGGTGACATGTCTATTCAAAAGACGTCAGTTAGACTAATACTTTTTGTTTTATAACAATTTCTTTTTCATTTTGAGTTTGAATATTACGAATACATAAAAAAAATGTAATATAATACAAAAGGTTTTAATGCACTAGTGATACATTTATGAATGTAGTATCACTACAGTACCGTGTTATAAAGTGTAAATTTCATTTGACGTTAGAGCACGGTGGGTGGTCTGGCTACGCTACACGAGGGCCAGGAGCTGGCTGCGGCGGCGCCCGCGCCGGCTCGCCTCACGCACGACGCTCTGCTCGCCACGCAAACTCGCCGCTTGCACTCCGACGCCGCTCTGTGAGTTACACACACGTTATACATCACAGCTGATTTGTTTTTTAAATTAACTTCGAACATGGCTAATTTTATTCGTTTTTTTCTTTTCGTTAATGGCAATTAGTTATAAATATTATGCCAGTGTCAAGTAAAATACATTAATATTAAATCTTTTGAAATGTAACTAGTCAGCTTGTCACGTTACGTCTTGGTAAAATGGTAGCTATTCTACCAAAACCTTCTATGGACTTTTTCAATCAACTCAAAAAGTCACGATACACGCATTTATTTCATATCACTTTACTTACACGCCTTAATCAAACTATATTGTATAATACACCACCGCAATTAAACAATATAACTTTATTTGTTATTATTTACACCAAAATCTTAAGAGATATTGAAATTTTTTAAAGCTGTTTTGCAAAGATGGAAATTTAAAAGAAATTTGAATTATATCTTAGATTTATTTATGCAAATTCTAAAATGTTCTTTTTATTTCAAAATTTTTCTTTATTTTTTTTTAACCCAATAACAAACTAGTTAAAAGATACATCAGCTAAATCAGGCAACGTTTTACAGTTAAAAATTTTGTATTTGTAAAATGTTTGTTTTTAAGTTGTACGATTGAATATATTTTTAGCGTATTGATTTTGCTTTTAATAGTTCAGTAGGGCTGATAAACCAGCTAAAAAATAACGTTCGTTATTGCGTGACCCCGCATTGCATGAGCGATGACCTAGCGTGTAATATCATTTAATTTTTGATTTAATATTTTGACCCTTTAGCAGCTTTACTTATGTTCCATGTATTGTTTTGCCCCCATGTTTGTCTCCCCGCGCCTGCATGTTTGCCGCCTTCGACGCAAATCTATACACGCAACGCTGTTTTTACCACCTAACCATCATTCTTCGATTCCTTTCCCAATAAACCTATATACATCACAAAATACACATTTACTTCTATAATTCTAATTAAATATTTCGTTTAACGTCATAAAAATAATATGGCATATTATTATCAATTTTTATCTCTACTCTTGTAAACTTATCAATTATATGATAAATTTATAAATTTTATAACGAATTACAATAATATTTTTTACGATTTTTTGCATCGTCCGTATATTCTTTCACCTTCTAATATTTTAACGAATACTTGAATTCCTTTCAAAATACATATATTATTCATACCTATTATAATCTCTTTCCTTTATCCTCCATAATTTTAATTTTATTGCACACATTATTCCTTCAAAACCAACTCGGATACATGCTTGAAAACTACATACAAAATGTTAACCAATGAACACCAATCCGCATTGATACATTTCCTGACTCAATCCTGTTATTCCGCCATCCTTCGCATTTGATTCACATCACACCCTTCAATCCCTAAATCCCACACAATATGTCACTGGACATATCTCTGGTCACCCCACGCTCCCCCCGGTGGTAAGAGCAGTCACCGGAAGCGGTCAGTGTACAGCGCGCACGTCTCGTACGCCGGGTACTGCCCCGCCTCGCGGCAGGACTCGGAGCGCGCCAGTCTGAGCAGCGGACGCACCGACAGCGACGCCGTCTCCCTCTCCGGCAGTAGTGTGTAAGTGAAAAGGCAACAATACCCCCTTTGTATATTATGGTGGCGGTCCAGATTGCGTGCGTAACGCTGGCGTGTCGTTCACGAGGTACGTACGCTATTCTTCGTATTCTTTCTATATCTCCGACTGGTGAAGCTCGACAGCCAATTCAGCACAACTTTCCTTGTCTTCAGGAGCAAGAAAATTTACTATTTGCCATACGATGAGGCAAAATGTCTATTAAGTTCTTATATAACTAACACCATCTTTAATACTTATCAGCGCCATCGGACGTATGTTGTCTGCATAGATACGTAATACAATATCTTACGTAGCTGTCAAAAGTTTTACTTAGCTAAGATCTGCGACAAGCAAAACAATAACAGAAAACTAGTAATGTGTGTTAAACGACACGTGTTTCGCCCCAACACGAGGCACCTTTAGGTATAGTAGACTCTACCCACTTTTCGGTTGTCTTCCGTAGAGTCTACTATACCTGAAGATACCTCGTGATGGGGCGAAACACGTGTCGATTACGAGATGGAAAAGTGGTAATGTGTGTAGTGGTTGGTGGGTGGAGAATTGATAGCTGATTATCGGTAAGTTTTTGGTTTAAGTTTAAAATAAATACACTTCATCCAGCAGAAAAAACACACATTACTAGTTTTCTGTTATTGTTTTGCTTGTCGCGGATCTTAGCTAAGTAAAACTTTTGACTGTCCACATAGTGATGGATTTCCGCAAGGTAACGCCTGACTCCATTAATAATCTTACTTAGCTGTCAGGCTCAAATATCGGTGAAACTGGAAGCCTTTTTTACTAGATGGCGCTGCTTGCAAACCAATTGGTTGTTATATGTTAGAATACCTACGACATTTTCTTGCCTGTTCCAAGCTTAGTCTTACTTTTCACCTTCCATGTCCCAAGTGAGATAATATCTTTGGACCTTACACTTAGGTCTTAAAAATAAATATTTTACCATTTAGGGACCCTCAAATAAACCATAAAAATAAAACTTATATAAACAGCTTTCGTTATATTTACTGGTCTAACTGGAAGCTCGAAGCTCTACCTCTGCTATTTATCCTCTACAACCATAAAAAACTGCTCTTCCAATTACAAGAGCGTGAATCCCTCAGCATTGAAACTGAGGGACTTACATTGATAAAGTAAGTTTATTCACATTAACCCTTTGCACTCCAAGCTTTTTTCCATCGATTATTGGAAATCACGTTATAATTGATTAATCAATAGTTTCACATATTTAATTTTTTTGATATCGATATAACATACTTCGTTAACCCTTTCGCTACGCAGCGCTTGTTTCAAAATGTGATCGCCTGTGAATGGAACGCATTACTGAGTACTTGACACAGAAGTACGGAATGCTACTGAGTTATAACAAGTCGTTTCTTGTTCTTTAAATTTTACAATTATATTTATTATATTCACTAATATCATCTTGCTTTCTAAAATATAAAAAATTAAAATCATAAGTTATATTTTTAAATATTATATTTTAATGTTTATATAATAGTTTTTAATTCAACGAAATTACTAAAGCATTTAAAGTCGAACATGATATTAATAATAACACGATAAAGTTGAAAGAAGTTGTTCCATACCACACATAACCCAACATCACATTGTGAACAATAGTACCTCGACTTACTTCTATTTCATCGTTAACTGCAGACGACACATTTTATTTCATGATATTCAATTGTTAAGCGGGCCCAGTATTCGACAAAGCTGTTAAAGCCAATAGTCTACCAGCATTAACATCATCGAATCAATTTAATCAATTGTTTAATGCTAGCAGCGTTGTCAGATAATCGAATTAACTAAAGTATCTCATGTAAAGTATGAAAAAAAATATACGGTATGAACGTATATGTACGCTCTGCGTACCCGCTGGTATGAACGTATATGTACGTTCCTCGTACCCCCGCGCCCGCTTTTCCAAAACGTATATATACATACGCTCTTCGTATATGAATGGTCTTTCTTCGAGGGCATATATATACGCCCGTCAGAGCGAAAGGGTTAAGAGAAAGTACGAGAAGTTAAAATCAGTTTAAATTAAGATGGTAAGTAAAACTCACCGCCGGAGGTGATGCAAGGAATAGCATGGTGAGTGAGACTTCAACGGTGGAGTGCAAAGGATTAGCTTGCCTTTTACTACATAAACTGCATACCAACTCACATCGAGACCAACTGAATACGAGATTCGTGAATCGAGGTAAGAAATGTAGTGTTTATGTGCTATGATCTAAAAAAAAAATATTTTTCATAATATAAATTGTATTTCAAACGTATTTCTTCACACGCTCAATTCGTTTGTTTAATATAATCACATCACTAATTGCACATTAATGCACTTATCATTTAGAGAATAGTTTAACTTCGTCGCTGACCGTACCTAAGAAGATGATCTAGCTACTTTAAAAAAAATATGCTTTTGTTTATGTGATAGTTTAGAATGTGTAGTGAATTTTTTTTTACAAGTTTTTACTCAATTTTTGTTTATATTTGTGTAACAATGAAACATTTTGTTGTCTAGTAACATTGTTACATAAGTATTTTTGTTACTAGTATCACTGTTGTGATGTCTAATTATATTTTAGACAGGGTATAATCGACCAGACCAAGCAATATCAACGTCAAAAGTGGAACTGATGACTTTAGAGTCTATCTATCATCTCAAACCGATAAGGAGTCATCCATATATTACGTCACATGAATTTGAAGCCCCCATTTATGCATGTGGTGCCACAAAGGTTGCCACATTCATTCTTCTCTTGTCACCCATGTCACACTTTGTTGACCCACTCCTTCCCCTAAAGCGTGTGACGTGTGTGTCTATGGATGATCCTTTACGCTGCCGCCCATTCTCGACCTATCTCTGGTACGAATATCCTCATATTCAGGATTGTTATAACACCATTAATCGATTGTGAGAACCTCGCCCGCAGGTAGGCAATACACACACACCACAAATAGGTAGCCTTAGACGTCGTTGCGTCCTCTTCCACAAACAACATTTGAATCCTAAAAGATGCAACTAAACGTAACTTTAAACCAAAATTGCATTTATGGAATAGATGGGCAAACTAGCAAATGGGATACCAGTTGGATACTAAGCGCACTCAGATGCGTTCCCTACCTTAGGGTAAGAATGTGAATAATAGGAGGGGGAGGTAGGAAATAAAAAAGGAAAAAAGTATTGGGTCCCTCTAATCCCTTCTCTCATCGGCTATTAATTATATAATTACCATACTGCTATTAATATGAAATGGCTATTAATGTTATATGTCATCATTAGTCCACGGCTGTCCACTCGTTTGCGAAGGCGTGGTTTCTACTTCAGCATTCATTTAATCCAAAAAAACGTTGGCACATGTAGTCGAAATACAGAATTATAAACCTCAACTTCTGTTTTGGTTGTAAAGTGAGGACCACAATCAATTTAGGTAAAAACTATAATAGTTAATTAGTAACTTGTCACTTATCTTACTTCTCAGATGCTAACCCTATAAAAGACCCAAAAAGAAAACCAAGACCAATAAACTAAACCTAATGAAATAAATAGATTGCCCAGCAAATCATTTGGACTGTTTGTTTGTTGAAAAAATATATTTATAACAATACCATTTTTTTAGAATTTTAGACTTCGGATACAGTTGTATGTTAGTACAACTATATGCTGTCTAATAACTAATAAATTTCATCAGTTTTTCTCTAAATTAATTTAAAATGATGTCAAAATTACTTCTTGGGCAATCTAGCGGTAAATAAATAAAGTAAACCTTGAAATGTGCCTGAGCAATGTTATTCGTTTATTCCAGTGATGGTATGTCGGGAAGAGTCCGCGAGCCCCGGGAATCCCGGCATCGGCCTCGCTTGCACGGGCTAGATCGGCACGCTGTCATCAACAAGGAGCAGGACACCGCCATGGTATGAGGCGAAAAATATTGTAATCCCTAACCAAAGGTCTTCTGCGCTAATTGACGCAGTGGCGGGGAACCCCACGGAGTCAATGGTCGCGGGTTCGATCCCGTATCGGAATAAATATGTATAGCCTACAGATATTTATTCCAAGTCTGGTAACCCAATCCACATTGGACAAGCGTGGTGGGTTAATGTCCGTTCTTCCAGAAATGGGAGGCCTGTGCTCAGCATTGGGACATATATCGGCCGCGAAAAAAATCCAAATAAAAACAAATTCCTTGCCTCCGATAAGTGAGATATAATGGTAATATTAAAGTCATGAAACTTTGACTTATTTTTTTTTTCAGATTTCACTACACATTTTAACATACATTGATAATATCAAATTCGTACGTCTCCATAAATATGTTAATTTTCTTTGTTTACATTGCATTAATTAAATTCCTTACAAAAACAGAAAGGTATGCATAATCCGCTAACAGATGGCACCATCATACATATAAAATTAAGTTTTGTTTATTGCATAAAATATTAATTTTGCTCCCCTTCACGCTCGCCCACCTGAGGGACGTCCGCTCCCACGCGCAATCCTCCTGCCGCCGCCTGACTCCCGTGAAGGAAGAGGGCCAGCGACGGACCCAACGTAGGAATAGGTTCAGCCATTTCACGACGACGCGAAGTCGGTAAAGGACACCCAAAAGCCGCTAGGAATTTAGGATTTTTAGGATTAGGAACATTTAGGACCGGAGAGCGGTTGCCCCATTGAGTGGCTGCACGAGCAGTAGGGTTCATCCCCCAGGGCTCACACCTCTGCGCGGAGTGTGGATGATTGATTGATTGCATAAAATATTGAAATGATGATAGTAATTCCGATGTCCTCTCCATTCTATTATTTCCTTATCTCAATCGCACCGATTAATCTCCTTCGTGTCTTTATTCTCCATTCAACGTGACATTGACAAAATCATCCGTGCTATATTAGGCACTATTGAAAGCCATTCATTTAAATGAATGAATGAATGATATTAATTCTATTACGCTGACGTATACGAGTATATGTAATAACTTGTTCACAATACCGTTCAGATGATCCCGCGCACGCAGCGAGTCCAATCGGAGCAGTTGCGTGTGCTGCCCCCGACCGAGTTCGCTGCGCTGCTCACGGAGAAGCTGGAACGGGTCCGTCGCGACCAAGAGACCAAAGAGCGCCTGGAGAGGAGGCTCGCTGATGTACTGTTATATAATAATAAACTGCATGCTATGTATATAAGGGTTGATCATAGATTTTATGCTTATATGTGGGGTCGATCACACATATATATATAAATATATATATATATATATATATATATATATATATATATATATATATATATATATATATATATATATATATATATATATATATATATATATATATATATATATAATTGTAATTATAATATTTTATCTATTATTCTCCATTTGTATGCTTTGTGTGTTATTGAAGAATTTAAAACAATAATGACCCCATTTTCATTCATTGTTAATGTTTACAAAATATATGACAAATGAAATTTAAAAGAATGCAAGAAATAATTTGATTTTTTATATGATGAGAGAATAGCCTATTGTTATGCATATATGAAATGAAATTAGTTCCTTCCAACGATATAGAAACTTTAGTATTTTAGTGAGATAACATAATATATAAGAAATATAATAGTATAGTATTAAATGAATAAATACAGATGTTATCTCACTATGTTACTAATAGATGTAAACCACTCACACAACAAACACAATATTCACATATGTTTGATTGGAGTATCAAGTTTAACATATTTTAATAGGGTGATGGTGATGACGCATCGACTCAAGCTTTACCACCTCAACTGGTTGCGGCAGCCATCCGAGAGAAACTCCAACTAGATGATGACAACGATCAAGATATTCTTGGTGAGCAGTGACGGCCATTACTAAATGATTACCTTACACAAATATTGTTTAATATGAAATTTCGAAATATTTGGCTGAAACGAGCTTTATGTATATTGTTTTTGCAGTGCAATAGTTTCCAGACTGACATTCTTGTGTGTTTAAAGAAACAAGAAATAATACTATACAGACAATTAATAACGTCCAATATAAAAAAAAATAATAATATTCTTCATTACTCTGCTCAAACGTTTAGAATTTGGCCTTTGTTCAGTTCTAATGGGCATCATGGCATGACTAACCCAAGGCCTCCATTCAAGCCTTCATGGGAGACTATATTTATAACAGCACATCCAATAAACAATATCACAAACTATCTAAACATTTTATATGAAGAACATGGTTTTTCGTTTATGTGTGTCGTTTCGAATATTAAGTATGGTAATTATAATTATTAGGAAAAACGCTGTAAAATTTCTTTTGGCAGATTTTTTCTGTAGTATGACATGACACTACTACACGATAGGAGGTAAAGAGCGTCTCACTAAGAGATTTAAGAAGGAGTCATTTTGTTTAGGGGTCGGTTGGTTACTATCGTGAAATAAAATCAGTTTTGCAAACCACTGTGCACATGATTAGAAAGGTCACTTGGAATGATAAAATAAGGAATGAAGATATAAGAGAGCGATGTGGAGTAAAAGAAAGTGTCGTGACAACATTTGAGAAAGGGATGCTTAGATGGATTGGGCGCATAGAGAGGATATATGAAAAAATACGTTGCTGATGTGGATGGAAGGGTCAGTAGGGAAAGACCAAAGAAAATATATCTTGACCAAATTGCCTTGTTGAAAAGTTTTTAGGGTAAGCCAGGTCAAGAATACCCTTAACCGGCGAGCTTGCCTGAGGAGAGTGATGAATGAGGTGGAAGCAAGGAAAGTATGCCGAGATAATAGCAGATGGAGATCTGTGGTCCCTGCCTATCCTTTGGAGAAACAGGCGTGATAATATGTATATATGTACGTACATACAGTCCCTGGCCAAATTATTAGACGCACTGTATTTCTTTTAATGATTTTATGTTTCTTAAGACATTTTATGCAATAATGGTATATTTAAACTACAATATTATTGTAGTTTAAATATACTAGATTGGCCGGATAATAGCTCTGATATGAACCCAATTGAAAATGTGTGGGAGCTGATGACAATCCATTGTATTTATATCAGATCAGCACGTGTCTCGGGTGTGGTCGGAGCGAACGCCGGGCACGTCGCCACCGGGCGGGCGGCGCGCTCGCGTGCGGCACGGCGCGCACGTCACGCACGCCACGCACGTGACACACGGCGCGCGGCGCGCCGCCTCCGCGCTCTCCGCCGACTCCGGCCACTACGACGCGCCGCCCGACTCGCTGCATCACCCGCATTCGCTCACGCGAAGGTACGTTACACGCGTTGTGTCTATGCTTCTGCGTTGTTTATATACTATTAACTTTTACCCGCGGATTCGCTCGCGTGGAATTTGGTCTGCCACATTAAGTTTCGTGACAGATCATTTTAAATAAATATATATTTTTTTTTACTTAATTTATGGTTCACAATTTTGGTCATAGTGGCTTTCACATAAAATATGCTGTCGCGGACTTTTATTTAGAACTATTCAAGACAAACAATCCTCCGGTACATCACCTTTGTGTAACTCCAATGGTTTAGGCAGCGTACGCCAAGATAGCTCTCAGAGGCCAGCTTTTTTGCGACTTAATTGACATGTATCGTTATATTACGACCAAAATTACATAAAACCATTACAAATTATAGTCTATATGTTATTCCGATGTATAACCTATGTTACTGTAAAGTTTCATCCAAATCCGTCCAGTAGTTTTTTCGTGAAAAAGTAACAAACATACATCCATACACACAAACTTTCGCATTTATATTATTCGTAGGACGTTGTCTATTCTACATTTAAAATAAAAATAAGGATGTGGTGGCACATTTACTATAGTTATTGTAGTGTACTCACACTTATCACTTTGCAGATTACACTCATCATTTAGTAATCGAGTATTACCTAATTTCGCAATACTCTTTCGAGACGTCTTAATAAGACGGGAGCCACGACATCACTCCCCGCCTCGCAATTCGGCCACAGGCATACGCGAGACAGAGACCACAACACTTACCTGTTCTCTACTGCGCACACGCTACTGTTATTTCGCAAACAAAATCTAAGGCTGCAATATTAGGGTCTTATTATATGCGTCTGCGCGGCCAAGCAGCGCGACCGCTATACAGTGAGATTACACAGTATCATATTTATCCATTTATATAAAGCGGACAGGCCGCGCGACTGAGCGCGCTTACAAGTTGTAGCGGACTCCACATTTGAGTGTTAAAACATAATTAACTAGAATAGTTCCCAGTACACAACGGCATTACCGTTTAGCTCCGTGAAAAAACCGCCGTCATAAAGTTATAAAGTAATTCCTTTACAACCCCCTAACGGGGGCGCCGAAAAAAACTATTGCTAATCGTAACGTTTATACCTATTTAGTATTTCCGCGGCCGCTTCATACAATGCGCAAAGCGGCGGAGTCGCGGCCGCTGTACTTTGCGGCCGGGCCGCGCGGACGCTCCGCTTCACCTATTTAGGCACTTAATGTCAGTCACAGTTCAAATAAAAAACTTTATAATTTAATTATATACTTTATAAAAAGATATGTTTAGGATGCCATGGAGCTAAAATACTCCCTTAGATTCAATTTATATCAATAAACATGAATCGCCGAGGTGTATGTACGCACATAACTTCAGAACAACTGCACCAAATTAGATAATTCTTTTTTTCCATTGTTTTTATTATTATCTGGACAAGGTTTGTATAAAAGATAATTTTCAAAAAATCATACGGGTTAAGTCAGTTATTACTCACGATTTTAGATTAACTACTGTTCTAAGGAAATACCTTAAAATGGGCCATCCATAAATTACGTCACACGTTAGGGGAGGGAGGGAAGGAAGGAGGGAAAGTGTGACAGAAGGATTAATCTGAATATTTGTGGCACCACATGCATAAATTTAATGTGCCATAACTATAAACTTCAACTTAATCATAAAAATTTTGTAGCGTAATTTATGGATGATCCTGAACAAATACCTACACTGACTGCAATATTACTAACACTTATTAAGTAGATATAATACACGTTATCATTTGACTTGGACACTGCACGTAATAAAACAATAAACAAAATAAGACTATTTAAAAGTACTCTAATGAGATGAATAATCCAAATGTTTCAAAAGAAAGAAATGTTTAAAATCACACGATCACACTCATAGCCTCACACTAAGATTTCCGGTGTCGTAGGTGCCATTGGAACACATAAGAGGCCGTCCATAAATTACGTCACATCTAAAGGAGAAGGACCGCTCCTCATCACAGGTTCAGAAGTCAAGAAATTCGTGCAATTTATAGATGGCCCTAGAGACAAATATCCAGATTCAGAATAAATACGTGTAGACCATAAAAATATAAGTGCCACAAAATGATTCTTACTCAGCACAAGACGGTAGCAACCCAACCACTTATTTTTGTAGGCACAATTGAAAAAACGAGTTTTTAGTTAGCAACATAACAATGTATATTTTACTTCCTACATCTAGATAATTGATGGAGTTAGGTGTTACTTTGCGGAAATCTATTATATTACAAAGATGGACATATGGACGTCCAAAGTGTGATGTTTCATTATTCGAGTATTCTCATAAAAATACTTTAAAAATATTTTTTGACTATCACTAGTTCGTCACGTTGATTCTGCGTGAAACAATTAAAAACCTCGTTAATATTTCATGTTACTAAATGAGTTAAGTTTGAAAGGAAATTATTATTTTTTCAATGTTACAAATGCAATAGATATTATTATCCGAAAAATTTTGTAAAAGTATTCGATTTTACCCAGAAATATGGAGTTTAAATATATTCGATTACTCAAGATATTAATTAACTTGATTTCGAGAGAATTGTAGTAAACATATCTTCTCATCTTTTTTTACGATTCTTGTTTCTTATACAATTATTTTTTTCGTTATGATGCATAAATTAAGAATCGATAGTTTGGAACATTCAAAATTATCGATTCATTCGATTACAATTCATTCGCATATTTTATGCACCAAAAAAGGGTACAGTGTTAAGTTGACAGGTTTTTAGAACTTACATCTGTATGGCTATATAATTTTTCTTTGTAAATGTTGATAAATATAATAGCATTATTAATGGAGTCAGGCGTTACTTTGCGGAAATCCATCACTATATGGACAGTCAAAAGTTTTACTTAGCTAAGATCCGCGACAAGCAAAACAATAACAGAAAATTAATAATGTGTGTTTTTCCGTTGGGCTAAGTGGATTTATTTGGAACTTAAACCAAAACACGAGGCATCTTCAGGCATAGCATACTCTACGGAAGACAACCGAAAAGACTGTGTTGGGGCGAAACACGTGTCGTTTACAAGATGGAAAAGTGATAATGTGTGTATGGTGTTGTGTATAGTGGTTGGTGGGTGGAGAGTTGATGGCCGATTTTCGGTAAGTTTTTGGTTTAAGTTCCAAATAAATCCACTTAACCCAACGGAAAAACACACATTATTAATTTTCTGTTATTGTTTTGCTCGTCGCGGATCTTAGCTAAGTAAAACTTTTGACTGTCCATATAATATAATAGCAGACATAGTCTGTCACTTGGAAATGCCATGACTATTTATTCTCTTTTTCAGCGCTCTCAGTAATTATTAAACCATCGTTATCGCAGCTAATAACAACGTACGACCTTCACACGATCCAACACGTTATAGGTGATTAAAATGCAAAATGTCGTAAGCGCCGTGTTTATTTTGCGCTTCGTTTCGTGTAGAGGGGTTAAGAAATGAATTGAGAGTCACGTTATTATTTATTTTTTCGTTACAGCTTTTAATGCGTGTTATTTGTTTGTATGTAGATTGTTCACATCCTTTTTATTAATAATGTGTTAAGATCAATAAGCAAATGACTACGTGATTTTTATACGTACATATAGTTACTTAAAGTTATATCTTGTGTATATAATTATTAAAATATAATTAATTGTTTAACTGGCATAGATTATGCATTTAAGAAGCTTCATCAAGGCTTATCTTTCATCGAGCCCCTCAGACCCCGAAGACCAAATTCTTTGACCATTATAGACTGCATGTACTCTTTTACAATGCTGAAATGTGGACACTGACAGTCCGTCTGCTTTTCAAGCATAGTCACACTAAGAAGGCTATCTGTGCTCGGAGTTTCTTAGATGGATATTACTCGAAATAAAGATATCCGTGGCAGAACCAAAGTGACCGACACAGCACTACGAATCAGCAAACGGAATTGGCAATGAGATGGTGCGTTTGTTGGCGAACCGACGACCGTTGCGGTAGACGAGTGCTTGAATGGATACCGCGTCTTGGTAAACTTGCTGGTATAGAATGGCCCGCGATAATCTAGGCACGGTGACTGGCACTGGATGCATGAAGCCAAATATCGAATTAGAACGCCTATATCGAGCAGTGGACTGCTGCAGTGCAGTGTAATACAGGCTATTAATGATGATGATGATGAAACATACATTACATTACATATAGTCACGCCTGTCGCCCTGTAGGGTTAGGCAGAGACCACAGATCTCCATCCGCTAAGATCCCGACACACCTTTTATACATCCTTCCTCTCACATTCATCGTTAGCGAAACGGCTCTCCGTTCGTCGCTTCTCGACCTCATCGGGAATCGGGATATGACGGGTGGCGAACCACATCGCCGTCATTTTTTAACAATTTAGGTTTATTAAGATTCGTCACAGTGAATTACATATTTTATATTTAAAAAGATTTCAAATCTATTATGTCACATGTAAAGTTTTAACTTCCTCAAATCAATCGAAGCTTGTCTTGAGAGTGTATCTTAACACAGCTATGAGTGTGTAAGTTTTTTAGTAGAAAGATTAAAGTCATTATTGCTTTTAGTGGCTTTCTATCAATAGCAGACTCAGACAGATCGGATGTTTATATATTCATGAACATTCCGATACAGTACCCCGATTAAAGAACTCATATCTTAATCTCAATACTTCATAATGGTCTAAAAACGATTGCCTTGACTCGTCTTAAAGTCATTTATAAACGATGATACAATTATTTTCATTGAATCTAAACGTTAGCGTGCATTGCTTGCAGGCGTGCATGGGTTCGTGCATGCGTGCATGTTTGCATGCTTTTTGAGTGTTTGTCTGTATCTATATGTGTATTTGTTGTTCTCGGAATATTTGAAAAATTTGTAAATAAGCATGTACTGTCAAATTAATGGTATTAAAAGGAATAAATTATCATTGCATATCGAAACTAACATTGTTTTAATTTGATAAAAAAAACATGCAGACAAAAGCTCGAATAGGTATGTCTCGCCAGATGTATCTTTTAGATTAAAGAGGTTTTAAAATTAAAGACGGTGTCCTCTTTATATCAAAATCTTAGATATCATTCATATAAATTAAATAATAATTCATTCACATTAATTAATTCCGTGATTTTAAAAACATATTTTTAACAAATTATTTTGAATCATATAAAAAAATTGCGTTCATTACATAAAAACTGAGGTATTGTATGGGCTTCCTAATAAAATGTACCTAATTCTCTTTTTACACTATAAAAATTCGTGTAAAAAGAGAATTAGATGTACCTAATCAATACTAAAAAAAAAATTGTTTGAGTTACTTAATAATTTATTTATGCTTATACATTTTGATTCATTAAATATATTATAAAAAATAAATTATATTTTGAAAGAAAGAAAATAATATCTGGAATTTATTAATATAAAAAAAGTAAAAATAACCTAAACATAACACAAGTTTATACATTGCCACTTTCTGACAATAAACGCATACGTTTCCGCAAAACTTAAACAATATCATTAGAATTATTTTGTTTATCATCTTGCGACATTATTTCTGGATGATGATCTCTAGTGTTCTGTGTTGATAGTACAGTAGATTTCTCTTTGTCTCAGAGATTTTTCCTAAGACTAGTTTAAGTCGAAATATCTCGCTCTATTTGCTCTGAGATTCAAGAAAAATTCACAGGATATTCAAAATCTTATTGAAGCAAAACAATTCGTGTAAAAAGAGAATAAAGTGTATACACACAGTTGTAATTTTCAAGTATGACGCATCAGACGTAATGACATATAGGGACGATGTATGTGATGTGGGTACCTCTCCCCAGGTCGTTCTCTAGAAAGGCGGTGACGGAGTTGACGGACAGCGGGGTGTCGGTGGTGAGCGAGGGTACCGCGAGCGCGGTCAGCGCGGGAGTTGAGCCGCGGATCCTGCTGTGGATCGCCGAGGGCTCGGAGCGACTGGACCGCCGGGCGTCGTCCGCGGAGCGCGACGAGCGGCGCCGAGAGCGTGCGCAGCGGGCGCGGTACGTACCCTTGAATACTTGACCGTTTGAGTGCGAAATGATTCTTGTACCGTATCGACGTACCAACATTGCGGGAAGTGCTATTTGTTTTTTCTCCTATTTGTTTTCTCATTGTGGTGTGTATTCAAACTGGTTGCATTAGCAGAGTGTACCATTTCTGTGTATTTAAATAATATAACAGTTTTAAATTTGTTATTTTACAACCCTTATTTTTATAGAACGGCAAAATATTTTCTGAAAATGTTGTTTTCCCTATTGTTTTGTTTTTTTTAACACAATATTTATGATCAAATTTTTTTAAACTTATCTCGCTGCTGCTACAAACCCAGCTTTACAGGGTTCAATATGACCTTAACTTCTAGATGATAGCGAAACTGGACGTTTAGAAAAAAAATTAAAAGAAGAAAAAGAAATACTCATGACGTACTGTATAATTTATTCAGGCCTCGCAAAATTTTTGAACCCAGCCCCGCAGAACGTCACGCCGGCCCTAACTACAGCAACTTTTAGTATGAAGCTCTGAGTTTAAAAAGTTTATTATTTTTCGCAGCGTGGGTGGCGGCGGCGGTGGCAAGGCGAGCGGTGAGCACACGGTGGTGGTGGTGAGCTTCCTGGACGAGGCGGTGCCGTACCGGTTCAAGGTGCCGGCCGCGCCGCTCACACTCAAGACCTTTAAAGAGTATCTACCTCGGAAGGGCAACTACAGGTATTATACATAAAGTGACTACACGTTCCGCTTTGGACCGGACTGTCTCTTTTTTCTGTCCTGTCAACAAACAAAAATCCGGGACGCCCAATAGTCCCGATTTCCGAAACCGCGCGATAATTTAAAATTATCACATCAAACGACTGACATAACTAAAAAAATATGTTGCATATAATTTATTAATAATTCCCCGTGTCGCCGTAAGCAGTACGGCGGGCACGCTACACTATCTAGTTGTCTATGCCCAAGATTTTTCAGCCTTTAAAATTTAGCAACATTCTCTTTTATTCTAGATATTTCTTCAAAACGGAGTGCGCTGACTTGGACAACACCGTGATACAAGAAGAGGTTAGCAACGACGGCGACACGCTGCCCATGTTTGAGGGGAAAGTGATGGCCAGGGTGAAGAACATCGAATGAGCAATCGCGGACGAGCTGATTTATTTGCGTAGAAATTATATCTCGTATTTAGCAGGTCGTAGGCAGAAGAAGAAGAAGCGTGAGTCATACTTTTGAATATTTCGAAAGGGGGCGTGGCTACGGGTAATATGGATGGATGTCTTACAAGTGAGAAATATAAATAGATGTTGGACAAATGTGTGCGTTGTTATGGCATTGGTTAAGACAATCTAGTAAAATGGCGTACGTCATTTGTGTAAAGGAGAACGGTTTCCCCGTGAGAAGTACGTTGTTTACGCGGTATTCGCGCCAACTCGACGCTCTGTCTGTGAAACTGTGTGACTATTGACAATTTATACCGTTATTGATGTTACTAACATATACACCAGTGATATTTTATTTTAATAAAATTAATTTTAACTTATGTTCAAATAATGAGAATCATTTATTATGAAACCAAAACTTACAATACCTAATTTGTGTGTTCAGTATTCCTTGAAAACTTTTCTTTACCTGTCTTTCTTTTGCTCTTTCATTTTTATGATCAGTATAGAATTTTCTTGTCATTTGTTTTTGTTTTATAGTCTACAAATACTTCACTTTAAATTTTTTCTATAAATGTTTATTTTTTAGTGTATTTTTTTAAATGACAATTAATTTATAGACAATACAATTGGATGAAAGTCATTGAATATTTTTTAAAAGTGTAAATTGTTGAAACGCTGACAAAATATATTTGATATGTTTTTAAATTTGTTAAAAATAAAGAGAATTATATAACTTTTTATATGGAAAAGAAAATGAAATACGCATGTTCCTACACATCTCATAGACAGGGCGTCACTAGACATTTTGTAAATTATTTATTAAAAAAAGTTATGATACAATTAATGTAATAGGTATAAATGGCGGATATTGTAATATAAAATCGGTTCCTCGACGTCTGTTTTAGCTTTTTATTTTATTTTTTTTTATTTGGAGCTAGTTCAGTACGCTTACTATTATACAATACTTTTTTAAACGCAAACCGGTATGCAAGGTTTGTTTTAATATATCTAGAGTTATATATGAATGACTGCTTAGTTTGTATATTTCTTCTTTAAATTAATACTTAGGCGTAAATGAAGTGTTACGTTCAAATTTAATTTTCTTCGTTGAGAGTGGAAATTTGTAAAATTTTAATAGGCATAAGTTATTATCATGAAGTTTATCATTTGGTACAGAAAATGCTGTATTCAATGTGTACACATAACACATGAGTCGTGGTTGGTTAACGAAAATTCTAGTAATATTAAACACATTGCTGGTTTTTTTTATCCTATTATAAAATGAAATGAATTTACAAATTATTTTATTAGATGAGTTATAATTGTTATTATAATTATTTATATAACCTGTGCATTTCGGTGCGATTAGATTACAAACACGATTGTATCGAACTCTACTGTCAGCCACGTTGACTTCATCCTAACACCAAAATTGACATCGCACTTTAGTTTTCTTGGCTGTCATCTTAATTGTTTTAATTTACATTTATTCTGATGATATGAGAAGTATTGTCACATTTTTGAAAATTATCCAAGATAAGTATAAAATGTGAAGAATTGCTTCATATCTTCAGAACTTTCTCTATATTCAGTATTTTCAATTATATTTTCTTGTTTCATGCGTTTGTCCAGTATTTTCTGTGCCAACATTTGATCCGAAATTGTATAAAGTAACCCTTCCAATGCATGATGGGATCTCAATCAAATATCACTATCAATAAATGTGTTAAGGGGTTGTTCATAAAACACGTCACCTACTTTTTTATATCCCCATCCTTCCCGTTCCCCCCTTGTCATACAGCGAAACCCGTCTCTTTATTAGCGAACGTACTTTATGAACGGCCCCTAATCTAATGAAGTATGTGTAAGTGAAAAGTGTGAATATAATTTCCGTTCTGCAGCTGTGAATAGATCTACTTAAAGAGATATAGGATAAGGTTAAATTTTTACCTTTGTACTACACACGACCAGTCGTTAAGTGATGCGACCAAGTTTGCTGCATCACCGGTTGAATATGTTGTGATGCGATTATGATATTTACCTTGTAACTAATACAGTGCATAACTCTATGGGGATGTTGACTATTTATGGAAATGTATTCAAAACAATTTATAAATACCTAATGTGGGTAAAAATATTTAGAATTACTTTTTTTATACAAGTAATACTCTAAAATTCATGAATTTTAAATTATTAACAATAACCGCTAACCGCTAGCCGTTATCGGTACATGTGGACAACTAAAGTAATGCACTTCGATTGGCGTTCGCCGTCAAATGACTTGCGAGGTATATGCCGTATTTGACGCCATATAAGACGCATCCTTATTTAGGAGGCCACACACAAGGGAAAAAGAAAGTTAACCTGTGTCCTTCACGTATAAGACGCAGGTGACTTTTTTGAGACCTAATTAAGGAAAACGTTTATATTCATCATAAATAATGAAAAATGTTTTTTTAGTATTTCTATTATGCAAACTACATCGTATCTCGTCCAAATGATTGAACAGTGAAACCGCGTTAATCCGACAAACGTTTTGCAGGGCGATGTCGCATTATCGAATTTTTCGGATTATATGTCTCTCTCTCTCTCTCGAGTCCTAAGTCCCCCTGTTGGGGCATAGGGCAGACACGACGTTTCTCCATCTCGACCCGTCGTAAACATGATTACTGAAACAGACACAATGATACGGATTATATGTAGTCCGTTTTTTTTTAATAAGATAAAGAAAAACTTTCTTATCCGTAAAATTACAAATC
Organism: Baronia brevicornis; assembly: GCA_031353405.1. Classification (NCBI taxonomy): domain Eukaryota; kingdom Metazoa; phylum Arthropoda; class Insecta; order Lepidoptera; family Papilionidae; genus Baronia; species Baronia brevicornis. The sequence goes on along the minus strand of JASFAT010000669.1, from coordinate 136,405 downwards.
AAAGAATCTATTTGAACTACGAATTATGTACATATACAATATGAATATGGAATTTAGCAAGTTAAACCTCACAATGGAGAACTAACATTTTATTATACAAATAACATCATCAGTGCTACAGATCTTACAAAATTAATTTTATTAGGCGTGTAGGGATTACAGGGCGATCGCCGCGTTAGACCGGGTTCGGATTACTGCGGGCCCACTGGAATTAAAACACAGTCAACATCCCTATTGTTTCCAACATTGTCAGCTTGTGATGTAGTGAATTTTGTTGTTGTCCGTATCGAAATAGTTGTTCCTCCGGACTGAGTTCCCCAAACAACCAAACATCAAACTACTACAATAACTAGTCCGCGGCCGCGCCGCGCTTGGTCCCAACGAAACCGTTCGCTCTTGTTGCGTGTGACTCACTACTGCATAGCGTTTCGATGATGCCACGCGCGGCACGACCCGTCCGTAATAGTACTTATTTTTGATTAACATAAGGTCTAAATTAGCTTGTCACATCCGATCCACAGCGAAAGTTTAAAGTGTAGAGGTTCGTTGGCGGCGAGACGAGTGCAGCACCGACGCATGCACAATATTGAGAATAGGGTGCGTAAACATGTGCCTTCAATGTTGATAAAGTTTTCATAGTTGATGCTTCTAAATAGTTGTAAGTTAACGTCGTGTACATATAGACTTAATGCTACCACAATTCGAACTCTTTATATTTTAATTATTTAATTCGTTTCGTTTTATTTATTGCCTAACTATTGTATATGGACGACTCGGACCCGCGACACGCGGATATATTTTGTAAATCAATTACATTAAACCCTCCTATAACGCGGTACTCTTATAATGCAATTTCATGACCATACAGTGTAACACGCTGTAGCGTCCCCGCTGTTAGCGGGGATTTCCCAAGACATATTTATGCTGTGAAATTTATAAATAATTTTGACAGTTCATGATCAACTTTGTTACGTTTGCACATCTGTTGTTATAAAATTAAATTATTAAGTTTTTTCCTAGTTTTTGAGTTTTAGGTACATTGATTATACATACAGTGCTCCCTCGTATAACGCGATTTTCTTTAACGCGGAACCAATCTACCGCGTTATAGGAGGGTTTACTGTAATTCGTAAACAGCAACATAGGAAGGCAAAATGTGTTACTTTTTTACCTCATGAAACGATCTCTTCACGTACGTGGATTACGTTTTTCAGTTATATTTTATCTGGAAGCGGACTGATTGAATCCGTGTATGTTGCGGCCCGAGTCGTGAACGAATTGTCCAGTTATATAACGACAGTGCAAGACGGCGCCCGGCCGCCCGGCCGCGCCGCTATGTATAAATAGATGAAACTATATCGTTTTTAAATTATACAATAAGGCACTTTCAGTACACAGTAGCGTCTCAAAGTACCTTATCTTGATAATAAGCCGTAAAGTCCATGTGGACTCAAAGTATGTCGAAGTTAAAATTGCTTGTTAAAATTACGAAATGAAATAAAAAAAAAATAATGTTGTTTGACAAGTTTAGAGTGTATACGTGGACAAAATAATCGATTTGTAATAAGTAATAACTAGTATTACCTTCAGCAGTGTCTCGGTCGTTTGTGGCGAAGAGCTCTCTGTGGCCGTCGTACCGAGCCGAATTTGACTCGAAAGTTGCGAAACAGCAAAACGTCTAATCCAACTAAACTGTGAGACAGATATTTTCCATATACAAACTCACATTAATTATTACACATACGCCATTCGATCAACTTTCGATACATTTACGGCTCGATTGTAAAAGAGTTTCACTAATCGGACTGTATTATTTTTTTATCTAGCACATGTAACATAAAAAAAATAAACTGGAACTGTGCCATATATTCTCGTTTTTCATTTACAATACCACCCTATAGACAAGTCGCAGCAGGTAAAGAGGTATGATGTTTGGGAGTACATTACTGAGGTACTACTTTTTATATTACGCCATCAACTGTTGAACCAATTATTGTCTATTACGGTCTACCACAGGTGGGCAATCATAAGAAAGAAAACTTTATTCATAAATCCACAAAGCATTAAAGAAATAGTAAACAAAGAATATATGTACATAAAAAAATGACTAAGATTAAAATTATAACATATAAAAAACTAAATCATAATAACTGTAGACCTTCAGTTAATTATGTTACCTAACTGCAGTATGGATTACGAAAAAGTCCACACTTAGCAAAAAACCGCGGGAAGCCACAGCGCTGATTGTCAGTTCAGTCTGTTTTCAACCTGGTAACCACAGATAAAACTATAATTTACATATATTATAAATATATTAATTATCTATGTAAGTATAATTAGGTAATATACATACATATTTATTAAACAGGAAAGGAAAGTATGCAGTGTAGAAAAAGAAATTATTTTCTAGCGTTATTTGAATTTAAAAGGTCGATATGCTTACGTAATTTACGTTACTGACATAATTCATGTCAGTAACGTAAATTACATAAACATTATTTTCTTGCTCGTAGTTCTACCTAGTATGATAAATTCTAAAGTTATATTTGCTTACGCATCATTACAACTTGCGCATTTTATGTTGCGATTGTTTATATAGAGACTAATGAAAGTTCAATATTGTATACTGCCTGTTATTCGTGTCCCATCCGTCCGGCCGATGTAACATTGTACAAGCGTCTATTATTTTCATCCGGGATCGGCCTCCTCCGGGTACTATGGTTTCTTACCTCAGCATGCAGGGTTCTACTGGGGCTGACCTCCATCCTCCCTTGCGGCTCGTGGGATTCAGTAAGACGAATTTAATATACCAAATTTGTTGAAAATGACGGTGACGTGTTTCGCCACCCGTCACGTCCTGATTCTCACGTGGACGAAAAGCCACTAATGGAGAGCCGTTTCGCTGCGATAAATGATAGCGGATGGAGCTCTGTGGTTTCTGCCAACCCTTGCGGGAGAAAGGCATGAATATATAAAAAAAAATGTTTGTCATTGCAAAGTTATGTCGATCAGAAATATTTACATCTGTCAAAAAGATCAAACTAACTTGTAAAGGGTATATATAAACCCTATGTAAAGATTTCGTACAGAATTTTTTTTTTGATATTTCAATATTGTACATTCACGTACGATAATGAATCACTTTCGTACATCGAACGTTGGTAAGAAATTATTGTATATGTACGATAATTGTCGTACGGTTGTCAACAGTAGATCCAACTATTGACAGACACATCGTTTTTGTTTCTGCGGCAATTGCTTATAGACGTGTTATATCTACACGTCGCTGGCAGTTTTGGAACAGAAGCATTTCGACGCGCGTGGCTCTTTTTAGCACAAGTGGTTAAAAGACAATTTACAAACAGTAATCCATGTTTTCAGGTAGTTTTGTTTGGGAATGTGAATCAACACTAAATAATGAAAAAAAAAAGTTTGCTTGAAAATAAGTTTATTTTCAATTATTGTAATTGCAATATAACAAACAGGTAACACAATGTCATCTCACGTTTATTCTTTTTTGTTTGGAAATACACAAATACAGAACGTACACAAATTATCATCATGGTTAAAGGTTCCAGAAAGTTGGAGAATTTATGAAGTCACCACTAGAGGTAGACGGTAGATAGTAGAAGGTAGACGGCTCTTATTAATATATATTACAATTTTGTACATTCAATTAAATTTTATGCTTTATATATTATATGATCTAGGTGTGATTAGTATAGAAATTCTGTACACTAATATAACCTTATAATCTGCTTTATAATTAATATAAAGTTGACATTAAGTATGAGTTTTTGATGTACAACAAATTCATTAAAATAAGACACTTATTTAAATTTTAGGCCCATAAGGCTTAGATTTCGTCACTCTACAGTATACAGTATTTTATCAAATTAATAATTTTAAGTACACCACTTTTAATCACACAATTAATCATGGAAACCTTTGATGGCAATTAGCTATAACTATTATGCCAGTGTGAAATAATAACAAACATCATGAAATATAAATTCAGTTTACATCAGATTATTATCAGTTATGTTGTTTAATTGTTTATTATACAATAGTTCGATTAAGGCGTATAAGTGAAGTGATATGAAATAAATGCGTGTATCGTAATTTTTTTACTGAAAAACTCCATAGGTTTTGATAGAATAGCCACCGTTTTATCAAGGCGTAACGTGATAAGCTGACTAATTACATTTCGAGATATTGGATATTATCGTATTTTACTTGACACTGGCATAATAGTTATAACTAATTGGCATCAAAGAGAAAAAAAGTTCAGTTGGTCAAAATGGTGGCCGTTCTACTAAAACTGTATAGGTTTTAGTAGAACGACCACCGTTTTGTCAACTTTTTAATCACATTTAATAGACGACGCGTGTATCATACGCATTTAATTCATTTTAACTTCACTTCTACACCTTAATTAAACAATATTGAGGAATAAACCAACAGAATTAAATTATGTAACTCATAATAACATGAGACTATAAAAATTAAGTAAAACATCAAAGTCGCTGACGTAACTTGGCGGGGATCGCCCGACAATATTATAATATAAGTAATATTTTATTGATAATTTAGTCAAATATTTTATTACACTGGCCAAACTATAGCACTCATACGCTACGACAATCTCCATTTTTCATAATACAAATAAAATATTGAGTGTGTGTATGTGTACGATTGCGTGGGATATGTAATAACGTGTTTGTGTATGATATTAACGTGAATGTGGCAATAATATTTTTTATTATCTCAATCTAATTTATACAATTGCGTGCAATCAACAAGACAAAATTTTGTTTAAAGAACAAATCACTAAAAACCTCAACAGTTCCCTGTTCACTAGAGCCCATGCTCTTCATCCTCTACAAACTGTCGATAAATTCATTTTCTCAGCACTCCACTCACCTCCACTCGGCATGGTATTTAAAAAATAAATTTATTCGTACATTTTAATGGACTGAATATTTCTCACAATTTTGCGATTATTCAAAAAACCGAATCACTGTTATCTCATTGCTATCTTGCTAGCTTTCGAACTGTGCCTATGAAAGGTTGAAAATTTTCTATCTAAACACATCTCTGATGCCTTGTAAAAGTCGCCTTTTGATCGGATCGTCTTCGGCGTATCCCGCCGACTGCATGTGATGCGAGACACTGGATATGAGCTGCAAAAATAATAAAAACAATTTATTTCATTGACAAAAATAAAAATATGGATAACATTATGTAAGAATTCATTTGTTAAATTAAAAATATGGGTCACAAAATATTTCAAAGTTCTGCAGCCCACATACAGTACAGTACCGCTCCAAAGTATTTGGCAACTTACACTTGTGTTGAAATTACAAACAATACATCTCTAAAAATAATTTTGTTAGGTTTCATTGTTTGTATCGCACTGCAAAATACAGTAAACAGCCTATTGTTGTTTGCCGACTCCTGGTCATAAAACCAAGATAGTGTTACTGTCGGAGTTCCTTTAAAGTGGTAGTTTAAGTTTTAATTAAGCTCAGTAACTTAATTAAAACAAAACTACCGCTTCAAAGATTAGATTACACTAAAATGCAGTTATTCTACATTTAAAAAACCCACCACGTTTTTTCAAGGATTGGTGAGACACCTAGTCTCAGAATTCGGGAATCGAACCCGCAACTACTGCAACCGAAAACAATGACAACGCGACTGAGACCAATAAGGTCATCGTTGAAATGAATTCTAATTTAAAACGATGACTATCACGTCACCCGTGTTTGGTTGATAGCAAATTTTCACTCTAAGCCTTTTCAAACTAGGCCGCGTCACCCTGGGTTTACTGTCACCCAAATACGGGTGACGCGGCCTAGTTTGAAAATTTGCTGTCACCCAAATATGGGTAACACAGCTAGCATTACCCATATTTGGGTGACGATGATTTGACAACTTAGTTACAAAGGACTTTTATCCTCTAAATCTTCTAATATTTACTAATTCCTGTATAGCATCGGCAAAGCACTAAAGCAAGTTGCCTAATGTTGTGGCCTGACGGAGATTTCATTGCAAACACGAGTGGCAGTCAATGTGTTAATAACAAGGCGACTCCGAACATGGTAAGTTCGCAAAGTCAAGCCGAAACGGGGTGTCCAAGAACTCAAAGTCAAGCCGAAACGGGGTATCCAAGAACTCAAAGTCAAGCCGAAACGGGGTGTCCAAGAACTCAAAGTCAAGCCGAAACGGGTGTCCAAGAACTCAAAGTCAAGCCGAAACGGGGTGTCCAAGAACTCAAAGTCAAGCCGAAACGGGGTGTCCAAGAACTCAAAGTCAAGCTGAAACGGGGTGTCCAAGAACTCAAAGTCAAGCCGAAACGGGGTGTCCAAGAACTCAAAGTCAAGCCGAAACGGGGTGTCCAAGAACTCAAAGTCAAGCCGAAACGGGGTGTCCAAGAACTCAAAGTCAAGCCGAAACGGGGTGTCCAAGAACTCAAAGTCAAGCTGAAACGGGGTGTCCAAGAACTCAAAGTCAAGCCGAAACGGGGTGTCCAAGAACTCAAAGTCAAGCCGAAACGGGGTGTCCAAGAACTCAAAGTCAAGCTGAAACGGGGTGTCCAAGAACTCAAAGTCAAGCCGAAACGGGGTGTCCAAGAACTCAAAGTCAAGCCGAAATCCTGATTGTAACCATCATGGGAAAAATCAGAAAAAAATCTATTCCATTTTTCGGTTATTGTGGTAAATTTTTATTATTTTTGTTCATTTAAATCAACACAAGCGTATACGGAAAGGTGCGCAGTAGACGAATGAGCGAAACGTAGTGTCAGACTGGTAGCGTAGCCATTTGCTTGGTATGGCGTTTGTATCTGTTTCATTCATATGGGATAAATTTTTTTCTGATTTTCCTCATGGTGGTTACAATCAATCCTGTCACCCCGTTTCGGTTTGACTTTGAGTTCTGGGACATCCTGTATAATAAATTTTTAAACTTACCTTTTCTAAATAGGTCATGCCCGCTTGTGGGCACACGTCATTGGGCATGTCCACAATAAGGTCGTTCCTATCGGCGTCCTCCAACAGTAAGCCGCGCAGTTCCGAAACAAATTTCTCCAAATTACTCTCAGACAGGTCAGGCACTAGCTTTACGCTAAGCTGGTAGCCTGTTGGTATATCAGAGTTTATATCGGCATCATCTACATGGAAGCAGCTGTAAAAGTAAAAAAAGATAAAAATAATTTCAATAAAAACTGACATATTATCATCGACAATACGTTTGGCGAACTGATTTGAGCACTTTTTTTAAGAGATAGGAAAGCAAACGAGCAGGCGTGTCACCTGATGTAAGGTAGGGGAGGGTAAAGGAAAGAGAGAGGGTATGAGGATAGGAGGAATAGGGGAGGCTTCCGGAACTCGGCCGCTCTCCATACGAAGTTCAGTAGGTAAGCTACCGGTAGGTAGCTAGACGCCGATCTTCTGCGGGAGTGCGGTACTTCCCCGGGCGAGCCGGCCCATTTATGCTACAGACAAATATTATGCCATTATTGACAAAGTATTCGTATGCAGCGTGGCTCTACCACTATTAAAAAAAAATTTCATCCGTAGTCGCTTGTTTCTGGTAGAAAAATGAAAGGGGGATCAAAATAAGCACAAAGGTGCTCATTTGATCCCCCTTTCATTTTTCCCAAAAACGGTTTTGGTTCTATTGTGACACGCTATTAATTTTTACTATGGTACTGTGGCGTGCCTGCCGTTCTTCATACAGCGACACCCGGGATCTTTAGAGGGTTTTTATCTTCTAATAAAATTCTTGAAAATTATATTATTTTATTCTTCTTATTTCTTTTTACATTTATATCATATTCATTATTATATTTTACACTTTTTCAATTTACATTTTCATATATGTGCCGAACGGGTGACATGTCTATATATAAAACGTCAAACGAACTAATATTTTTATTTTACTAAAAAAGTATTTCTTTTTAATTTCAAATAAGGAATTTTAAAAGAAATAATATAAAAAGTTTCATTGCATTAGTGATACATTTATTAATGTATCACTACAACACTAATGCTTATGGTTAAAGTTTACCGTATAAAGTTATCTCACCGGTATTGTGAGGCCCGTCGCGCCCTCGGCCACTGTTGCGAGGTGAGCAGGGCTAGAAAGGGCGCGGTGCGCTCGAAGGCCGCCTGCAGGGAGCGCTGCGAGCGCAGGTCCTGCAGCGAGGGCGCTGCGGGGAATGCGGGATGCGAGTGGTGCCACGCGCACACACGCAGCCCCCGCCCGCGGAGGCGCTCCGCCGCTAAGCACTGCGAAACTAATCCGATGCGTTAAGCGCTATTCTATCTTATTTACTTCAGTGGTTTGACTGCCTGATTTCTTATTAAGCACTCCTTTATGAAAAGTCAGAATGTGTCTAAAACGGACCGACTGACGGTTCATCGGGGAGTGTTTGTTCCGACTCTGATGTAAGGCAAGGTAAGGAATGCTAAGATGATTTGGATACATAGAGAGGATGGATGAAAGACGACTAGCAAAAGTATATTACAACTGTTTCCCGTAGGAGTAGGCAGAGGCCACAGATCTCCATCTGCTACGTTATCGGCACACTTTCTTTGCTTCATCCACACTCATCACTCTCTTAATACAAGCTCGCCCGGTTAAGGGTACTTTTGACCTGACCTTTCTTAAGAACTTTAGCAATTTGGTTAAGGTATGCTTTCCTTGGTTGTTTGGCTTTATATCAGATAAAAAAAGCTTGAAAAAGTCGTGCATCCAATAATCCGCGATATCTACGTCACAGTGATGACACGTTGGCATTGGTTCTCGACCCACCACTCGTCACGGACGGTGAGGACAGTTTCCTTCAAACAAGCGTCTTTGCCTCCAAGTCCCATGTGGTGGCTACCAGCGAAGATGCATAATGATATATAATCTGTGTATTGTGTTTTATCGCACCAGGATCCATGTCGCAGTGAGTACGGGCCGAAGCGGCGGCGGCGCGGCAGTACGCCGCTAGCAGGAGACGCAGGTCACGCGTGTTTGAAGTGTTAGTGACGCCACCACGCATCACCTCTCCTCCCACCAGGCCCATCACCTCGCCGCGCGACGTGTGCGCGTGCGCATCCATCGCTATCAACGCCGACACATTCAACGACACTTCACATGGAGCCTGCAATGTAGATATATTCTTTTTTTATTATACACCAAAAACAATGTTATACAATTATTGATTGTAATATTGTTTATATACCATCGCTAACAGCGATTTCTTCCAGACAACAATAGGATGAATACAGTGTAAAAAACAATTTGATGTAGGTGATATATTACCAACCTATATCAAATTAGATATTGCCTATATATTACCAATTATGATGAACATCAAATTAGATATTGCCTATATATTACCAATTATGATGAAGATCAAATTAGATATTGCCTATATATTACCAATTATGATGAACATCAAATTAGATATTGCCTATATATTACCAATTATGATGAACATCAAATTAGATATTGCCTATATATTGGCAATTATCTTTCGCCGTAGCGAAATGATTAACATTATTAAACGTAGTTGTACAAGATTAATACTACGGCGGCCTCCTGACGCTGCAGGTATGCAATGGTAACATAAGACCACATAATCTTTAGCATTGAAACTAAGTCCTTTGCATCGCAAATAACTTTTGTGAAATTGCTTCAGGAAATAAAATTATTTGTATAGTAACATATTTTAATTAAACAATACAATTAATTTTTATGGCACACTTGTTATATTACAATGTGGTAACTGTAACAATATTTTTACTACAGTACACAACTACGAAAAATTAAGTATTTTTCGTAATAATATACTATATGACATTTTTGAATAGATATACACAAATTGACCCCGCAGATACATATACCGCCGCACATAACATACCCGCAGATAACATAACATAATAAGTATTGAATACTTCTATAGTTTTTTATGCATACCGACATTTTTATAACTTTTGAAATAGTATTTGTGTGAAATTAGTTCCTCCACTTTTCAACAGATGTCGCTTTGAAACGTGGTATGGTTTGAATGTTGCAAAGGAGTCGAATAACCTCATGGGAGTTTCACACACATCTTTGTCTTCAATACTGTATTCTATAGTGAAGTAAAGTGATGTAATTAAGTGTTAAAAAAGTTTTAATATGTAAATCCCTCGAAACTATAAGCCTGTTATCGTTATAATACTGTTATCGTTTTATGTCTAGTCATAACAACTGAAGCATTAAAGTCCAATTGCAACAAATGTGGGGAACAAGCTTACAGTAGTGGGGTAGAGTGACGTCTTGATGTTTAAATAACTTTAAAGGGATTAATCTTCTGTAAAATTTACAATGATAATAATAAAAAGGTACATTGAACTTACTGGATTTTCGGTATTGTAGAAACGACACTGTATGAGATGAATGGGAGGATTCTTTGGGGGACGCTCGCGACGTGGTTCAGTGGCTACTTCATACAAGTCCCCAGCATCGGTGTGCATTATTGTGCATCCACCTCCACCATTCTGTAACATGGAATAGACCATATGACCATATGAATAATAATCATTTATTTCGACATCACAAAGTTACATATATGGGTTATAATATAGAGATAGATTAATACTTATGAGGCGGGCTAGTGCCTGAACTAGGGGTGAGCCTCTATCTCAGGTCACTAGCCTTTCAACCCTAATTTCTTATTGATTATGTCTCCTGTTTGAAGCTAGCGATTGACCAGAAACGGTGAACAGAAGAGGTGTTGTGTTTCATCAATTATATATATAGTTATCAAAGAGAGCAAATGAGCATGTGAATATGTAATTATCGCAGGCTAGAAAGGGGATGAAAATTTCTAATATAGTATGCAAAAAGAAAACACATCTTTCCATAAAGGTTAAGTCTTTCCACGATAAACTGGTAGTGAAAAGCATTCAACTTTGTGTGATTTTTAAATTATTTTGTTAATATTATATCTATGATATTGATAATAAAAAAATACTTTTTAAACTGAACTCTCACATTTCACTATGGTTTAAAATTTGATTGACATTACAAAAATCTTGCAGCGACAACACTATCTGCATAAAATTATATATAACTAAACTATCATAGTAATAAAATGTGACATTAATCATTAAAATCACTTACTAAATTAATCTTCTTTCCTCTTTTGGGCATCGGTTCAAATTTTCTGAAAGGTACTGTAATAGGAGCTTCACCTTTCACATGTTTTAAAGTTTCATTATTCTGTTTTATTGCTATCCCTTGCGCAGTGTCTTCTTTATCACTGTCTATATCTATTTCTATATCACTTTCTGGTTCTGAATCTTTCCTCTTTTCTATTTTAATCTGTAAATTTTATCAAACTTTTTTATTTTACTTAATACAAAATAAAAATGATTTCAAGAAAGTAGTTTATTAAAATTTATATAAACTTTTGATTTACTTTAATGATAAGGCCGGTAACACTAATACCCATTTTAGCCGTTTTGTAATTTACCCTATATGCTAAATATATCTTGAACACACACTATATATGCTAACCAAAAGATAGGAATTACTCACAATTTGTTCTCCTTCTGAAACTGGCAGTGCCTGTCCTGATCCTAAAACAATCTGCATTTTTGGACTTTTGCAATTATCTTCTGATACACCTGAATCTAGCCTTTGTCTGCCTTGTGGCGATTTCAATATTTCTTTGCTACTAATTCTAACTTTACCTCTATCATAATTTCTGGATATTTTTCTTCTGTGATTACCAACCTTCTTTATAGATTTAATTTTCTCTTTCTGCTGCTTTGCCAAATTTTTTGAAACAAAATCAGTAGCATCTAAATCCGATCCAATAAACTCTGTTGAACCAACATTTAAATCATCTTCATAGAATATCTCAGATGTATCAATTTTGACTAGGTCTGCTTCATTATTGTGATTAGATTTCAAAGGTTTCAACAAGCTTTTTTTAGATAAAATATTATGACATTTCTTTCTAAAATAATCTTTGTTAGTGCTAGGTACTGTTGGACTTGCTGTAGTAACTTTGTTTAGTGTATTTTTAATGTTCAATACATCATCCATTACAATCTCTTCTTGGACCACTGCTGGGACATTGTCATAATCATCATGTTTGACCAGGCCTAAATCTGGAGGATCTAAGTAAACTCCATGTTCAGCCTCAATTAAAGCCCTTATTTCTGCTTCTGTCTTTGTTTTTAACGTTTGGGCAATTTTAGAAACATTTCTTCCATATTTTTCCTTGAAACAAAACAAATTTTAAACATTTACTTCTAAAAGGTTTAGTTGTATTTTGAAGAATAAGTATTAAGAGAATAAGTAAAACTGATAAATGAAACAATTTTAATTTTTTAAACGTAATATAGTAAATCCAAAATGATCTTACCATTTCTTTTCCAAGTACATCTCTTTCTCTTTGACTCCAAGTTGTTTGAATTTCATTTCTATTTGTCTTATTAGCATTATTTCCAGATAGCTTCCTATAAGGCCCATCCTTTAACCTGAAACAAGTAATTGTAACAATTGTTAGAGATGATACTATAGTTGTATTGTATGTAGTGTTGTATAGTACTATAGTTGTATAGAGATAATACATTAGCCTGAAATATTATTAAATACTAAATGTATTTTTGTTTAATATTATTAATTACACAAAATATTGTTTAATTTGTTTGGATAGCTTTAAAATATCCATATATTATAAAACTTATATAAATACATTTTAATTTAATGTACACAAGTAAAACCAAGACATTTTTTACCAATTATTCTTCAGAGAAAGCAGAGAAAAATATAAGGGTGATGTTGAAGGACAATAACAAAAAAGAAATAGTTGTATAAATTACTATAAACTAAGTTCTAAACCGTTAAATAGAAATCTAAAGTTCTACTACCTTGTAAATTATATAATATAATTAATCTCTATTTACCACATCCATGCAATGATTCTTAAATTATAAAGCTTACCTAATACGATCTCTATTCTGAGTATCATACCAGTTAGTGGCTGTCGAATCAAGTAACCACTGCGGATGTATTGTGTCTTCTCTGTTGGAGCAGGAAGGGCTGAAATTTTTAATAGAAAAATCATTAAGCGAACTGAGTACAAAATACTATGATTTTAACGTGACTTAATGTAGTGTTTCACACGTTATCAAAAAGCATTATTATAATATCTCACAATAAAACAATTTTACAAATATAAAAATAAGCAACATTACTAACTACGCAGCGCTATGATTCAGTATGAAATTTAAGCACAGCTACATAAATGTAATATTTAAGTCTAATACAATTTTAACTAATAAATATCATAACTTACATCCCCTGGTTGTTTTGAGCAAAACAAGAGTTGAATGAGAAATCTCCAAGAATGTCAATCTCGTCCTCATCCGCCATTTTACAAATTTTTATTACAAACAAATTATTAAAATATAACATATAACATAACAGTATTACCAACTCTGAAATTTAGACAATTGTAAATTGATGAAAAATACAGAGAATTTTTCTGCTATTATTTCTATTAAAAATACGATAAAATTACCATACTTCATTGTGTATTAATTAATTGTAACCTTTAATTATTACAACCAATCTTGGCGCAGAACAGTGAAAGAATTTATCTATTGCTAGCAAAACGGGTTTTTCTAACCCAACACGTTTTTGGGGGGTGTAGGAACAAGCATCGGGGGTAAACCCAACAACTCGTGCGGCATCTCAAAGGGGCAATCACTGGTACTACTGTTACCTGAGTAGGTAGAACCATCCTAATTGGGCCCATCACTCATGTGCCCTTTCCTCTTTGCGGGCCGGGTGGTGACTGGAGGAGCTCACGTGGGAGCGGGTGTCCCTCAGGTGAAGGCTTATTTATTGCAAAAATTGGCCTAATTATAAACATAAGATGGGTGAGGAAACACGCAGGTGGTGCTGCCACGCTCACGCGTCGCTATGGTCCAATTATAATTTATAACTTCGATTATTGACATGAGAAAAAAGGTTAATATATGTCATAAAGAAACAAATCATGCAAACTCTAATCTAAGGAAGATATAGAGGCGATATCCATTACTATTGGAGATTACGTTTTGTATGAAGGAAATGAAATAGTGATAGAGAATTTTACAAGTATAGAAAATAGAGAAAATTGAACAACGATAATGAAGTATTAACTCATATTCCAACATAAATTGTTTCATATATAAAGTCGAAAGTATTGAGTAAATCTGACTCAAAATCTAAAACTGATTCTATCGATCTCATTTTACGGTACATAAGATCAAGATTATCCCACCAAATAACTGGCAAAAAGTTAATATCTTTACCCTTTCAGTGCTGACAACATTAAACACTTCTATTTTCTCGTTCATTTTGCCTTCTTTTGCCGAAACGTATTGATTTTTGAGTTTTATGTTGTATTGTCTGGCATTTTTGATATTGTACAAGTCCGGTAAATATTTTCATTTAATATATAGTGATAAAAATTTGTAATAATAATGTTATTTTATCATATTATTGTCATTTTTATTTAAAATTTTCTAACGTAGGTAATCAGCATTTTTGTCTTTTAAAGTTTTTGTTAACTTTTAAAACATTTCTCATTACTGACTTATAAGGTTTATTAAACAGTAGTTTGTTTTAAGTATTGTTTCTGTTTTTTGTTAATGAAGTCTGAAGTTTTCAAGACCACTATGTATAATTTTTACGAAATTGCAAACCGTTGCAAAATTTGAATCTTCATACCTACTAAAATTAAATTATTAAGAAAGTATTTTAAAAATGTATCAACAAATTAGGTTTTTGGGTTACTGATTTTATTTTTTTTTAGATAATGTCTGATCACCGAGGAAGAGGCAGAGCCAGAGCTCGTGCTGGCCGAGGAGGCGAAGGGGGCGGTCCGCCTCCTCGACGCCCCGGTGAGCAACCAGGACCTTCACAACCACGGCCACAACCACCCTCAGCATGGGGCCCTCCGTCTGTTACTCCACATGTTCGTCCTGGTATGCCTGCACCTACAGTACAAGCAGGTCGAGCATTTTCACGAACCAAATCCACTAATGAACATCCAGGGGATATTGACATTCAACAACGCATACTAAAAATGGACCTTGGTGAGTGACTTCAATTTTATTCTTAATTTATATTCACACATGAATGGAAAAAGGTGGTAAGCACTAATTTTTGTGAAGGTGCATATTTTCTGAATTTTCTGAAATTATTTTCTACTCTTACAAAATCTCAAATTATACTCTTACAAAATCTCAAAAGTTTTGAGATTTTGTAAGAGTATAATATAACCAATATATATATATATATAATAACTCAATAATGAAACCAACTGAATTACATAGTTTTGGGTAACTTAAATACCTACTTAATATTTTTATTTTTGTGTATGTACATGTATAGCATAATTTTGTAGTCCTTGACAATAAAGTAAACCTACAGAAACTATCAAACCATTTAAACATATTAAATTAGTTGGGTAGTTTTTGTAGTAAATATATAATTATTCCTAATAATATGTAGGAATAATATAATTATTCCTATATATTATTAATATATGCCAATTATATCTATATATTTCTTTGAATTATAAACATCTTTTGCCCAGTTTTTTATAAAAAAGTATATTTTGTTGATTGATTATAATTACATAAAAGTAATTTTACTGATTTCCTGAAATTATTTATGACTATGCTGTATAATATTTATGGGTCTGAAATGAGTAAGTGCTTAATCTCATTCAGTAATGTTAATATGTGATGACATGATGCCGGTAAAAGTGAGTAAAAAATATTTTGCAGTGGTATGAACGAAGATCCTTGAGAAATGCATGTCCTAAACTAACAAACTCCCAACTTATTGTAGGTCAGCCTTCTGCATCTCCTGAGGGAGATGTTAGTTCTACTGTTGCAGGCCGTGGATCACGTCGTGGTGGTGGAAGAGTATTAACAGAGCCATTAGTCATTGTAAAAACACGACCTGAAAATATTGAATCAAAGAAGGGTTAGTATGTTTATCCATAATTTGAATACTACAAGTGAGTTTGTGAAATTTTGTATATTATTGGCATTTAAACCCAATTATTGATTTAAACTAATTATAAGTTATTTATTTAATGTACATATACATTAATATCTGACATTTCTTTTATGGGATGGCAAGGCAAATGAGCAGGCATGTCACCTGATGGAAAGCAATCAACGCTGCCCATAAGCATCCACAGTGCCATAAGTAATGCAGAAGCATTGCCGGCCTTTAAGAGGGTGGGTTTAGCATCAATTCCCAATCAATATCCAACAATTTTTGCCTGTTCCAAAGATGTGTGCGGCCTAGCATTGTCCTGGTGGAAAATGACACCTTTACGATTGACCAATTCTGGCATTGAATTTGTCAAGTTGCTGACAGTAGGAAGAGACAATTTATATTTAATGAATTTTGGATTTTGGAAAATTTAATTATATGTTTATAAAAATCGAAAATGGTATTTCAGGTTCATATGGAAAACCATTGGATCTCATAGCCAATTATTTTGCGGTTGAAACAACTCCACAATGGTGTCTGTACCAATACAGGGTGGATATAAATCCTGACGAAGATAGGACAGGTGTGCGCAAAGCGCTTCTGAAAATCCACAGTTCAGTACTTGGAGGGTAAGTTGACAATATTATATATTGATCTGCCACAAAATAAAGTTAACTCATATTTTTTTTCAGTTTCTAATTTTTTTCTTCTCAGGTATCTCTTTGATGGTACTGTTTTGTACACTGTTAAAAGGCTGCACCCAGAACCCATGGAATTGTACTCTGATCGTGAAATTGATGGTGAGCGTATGAGGATTATGATTAAAGTGAGTAAAACATATGTATATCTCTCTCTTCTCTGAATCTTTAATTATTTTTTCTATGAACCTTTTTTATATTTGTGGTAGTAAAAAGTGAAATAAATAGATATGAATCTTATGTTAGCCTAACATTTGTACATATAATATAAAGCCATATCCTCACTCTGGGGAGTTAAGTCGAGCTTTAAAGCATTAAGCAGTGACTGAATAAGTAACAACATACAATTACAACAATATTTTAAAATAAGTGTACATTAAGCTTATATTAAAAACATGCTATGAAAATTATACATTTAATACAAAAAATTGCATTTAATAAAAATTATTAACAATAACAATAATATTGTACTATTTCGAAAGAGTCGAAAATATTTAGTTCAATACAAAGAGCTGTACAAAACAAATTTATATCTCAATTTCATATGCCGGAAAGGTGACATGTCTATTCAAAAGACGTCAGTCGAGCTGTTGAATCTTTTGTTTTTATAGAAAACAATTTATTTCTTTTTTATTAATTTTAAATAATTAATTTAAAAAGAAATAATATAAAAAAAAAATTATTGCATTTGTGATACATTTATCAATGTATCACTACAGTATTTAATTGTAAAAATAAAGAAGTAAGCTGTATATCATTGACGCTACCACTGCACGACAATATTGATTTATTTTTCGTATCTCATTTACATTTCCATTGACCACGGTACAGAAACGTTCGATATTTTCAATATCAAAATACATCAATTAAAGCGATCGCTCCGTGATATCTTTGGCAGCCGATAGATCACAAAAGTATTGTTATTCTTCTTTTTTTATATTTCTTATTTTTTTTTTATATTCTATTGTCAAAATGTAGCCATATATCAGCCCGCGGCAGTCCACTGCTGGACATAAGCCTCACCCAAGGCGCGCCACCTAGCCCGATCTTCGGCTACACGCATCCAGTCTCTGCCAGCCGCTTTGCGCAGATCGTCGCTCCATCTAGCTGGAGGGCGTCCCACACTATGTTTTTACTCGGGGTTTCTCTGGTGGACAAAATTCGAAATGAAGAAATTCGCCGGAGAATCAGAGTCACCGACATTGCTCTTCAAGTTAGCAGACTGAAGTGGCAATGGGCTGGACACGTTTGTCGGAGAACCGACAATCGTTGGAGTAGACGAGTGCTGGAGTGGAGACCGCGACTCGGCAATGTAGCCATGCTGTGCGCAAATTTAAAGAGTTATAGTGCGGGCGTTGTTAAGTTTATATAATATCGTATTCTTTAAGACTAACTTGTTTTTGTGCCTATTAAATAAAACAAAATTGATATCTCACACTTTTTCATATTTATTTACTTGTCCAAAGAAGGGCGATATGTTATACGAGAAATGTCGGTCGATCTAATCATCATTAATTCGAAAAAACAATAATATCTTTATTTTTCAAATTTTAGAATAATGAATGTATAAAAAAGTATATAATAAAAAAGGTTTTATACTATATTCAAATAAAAAGTTTTTAAACAATCAATGTATCACTACAATACCTATAGTGTACTAATTATTCTTTTTTACTATTAATTGTATTAGTGAAAAATTACCTCTTTAAGTCTTCTTGTATTAAAGAAATTGTTTGTTAATAAAATGATTTTTATTCCTACAGCTTGTTTGCGCAGTGAGCCCCGGTGATTATCATTATATCCAGATATTTAACATTATCATCCGAAAATGCTTTCACCTGCTTCAGCTTCAGCTCGTGGGAAGAGATTTCTTCGACCCTCAAGCAAAGGTATTTACACCCTTTCATGTGTGGAATGTATGATATTTATATATTGATTTGCTTTCTTTTTCACAATTTATAATAATTTCAATATTTGCATGTGGTAAGATAATTTCAAGTCACTACACAGTTTAAATCAGGGGTTGCTAAACTTTTTTGATCATCCACCCCTACATAATTTTTTGAAATCTACATTAACCCCCATAAAAGTAATTTTCAGTTTATTAAAATAAAAATATGTGTTAGGTAAGGCATTTTGTATATTTATTTAATGATTTTAAACATTTATTAAAGTAATTTTACATTGTTACACAATTGTTTTATGAAAAATATCTTAATGTTGAAATTTTTAATTATAAATAAGTAACTACAGATTTATTGCATTTTAATCAGTGAGATTGGTGTGCCTAGTGTTTTTGTTTCACCCAAATAAATATGCATTTATTAATTTGTTTTCCATAAAGATACTGATATTAAGTCAGTTATAAAAACATTCATAAATTTTACATAGGTATGTGTGATTTGGGTATTAAGAATTGTTTTCCCTTCGAACTCTAATCGAACCCCTGGCTCAGATCAACCCCTATTTTTGTTAAATAGACCCCTGGGAGTCTATATAGACTCCCAGGGGTCTATCACTTCTTGTTCTTCTTGTCACTTTGGTGACCTCTGCTTTAAATCATTGTTTCCATTTATTAATTTTGAATTTTAGATATTTATTCTTAATAAATGTTCTATTTATTTTCATTATACACTAGCTGACCCAGCAAACTTTGTACCGCCTCAATAAATAAAAAAGCTGAACGATAATTGCAAAATGTTTCAACTTTAGTAAAAAATGTAGTCAAAACCTAACAGGAACAAAAAGAAATCGTAATCAATAAAAAAATGCTCGATATGAAATAGGTTTTATTATTATTTGTAATTACACATGATGTTGCTTGAAAAATTGTTGTCACAAAGGTTACAAAATAAAGTTTGTAGTAGTTAGTTGTAGTTCTAATTTGAAACTTGCTTACAATACAAATTAATATAATACCTTTATCTCGTTAAATACAACACAAATTAAATAAAGTTAATTAAATTTTATTATTATTAAATATATCACTTGATGTTACTTAAAAATAGTCACGTCACAACGATCAAATATTTGACAGGTAGTAATCGTTTGTAAGGAAAAAAGTAATTGTTGCTTTTACTATATTCCTAATATTTTTATCATGTTTACTCACCTTTTAAACCTTCCCTGGACTTCCAAAAATAATTCAAAACCAAAATTAGCCAAATCGGTCCAGCCATTCTCGAGTTTTAGCAAGACTAATGAACAGCAATTGATTTATATATATATATATATATATATATATATATATATATATATATATATATATATATATATATATATATATATATATATATATATAATTTTTAAACTGTTGTGATGTTTCAGGTGGATGTTCAACAACACAGACTTCAAATATGGCCGGGATACAAAACAACGATTAATCAATATGAAGATAAATTGTTGATGGTCACAGAGATAATCCACAAAGTAATATTTTATGTTTCAGCTATAAATACTCAAATATACACTTTTGATAACTTTTTGGCTAAGTTGCGAACTCAACATACAAGTTTATGTATATTATTTTATCTGTCTGCTGTTTGGATGAGAAATGATGATGACTGAAGAGAGCAATGTGGAGTAAAAGGTGTTGTGACAAAAGTAGAAAAAGGGATGCTTAGATGGTTTGGACATGTAGAGAGGATGGATGAAAGACGACTGGCAAAAGAAATTTACCTTGTGAATGTGTACCTTGTGGATGGAAGGGTCGGAAGAGGAAGACCACGAAAACATACCTAGATCAAATTGCTGAACTTTATAAGAAAGGCCAGGTTAAGAGTACCCTCAACCGGCGGACTTGCATGAGGAGAATAATGAGTGTGGAGGAATCGTAGCAGATGGAAGATCTGTGGTCTCTGCCTACCCCTACGGGAGACAGGCGTGACGATATATATGTGTATATATGTATGCTGTTAGGATAATGTATAGTGTAACTCCTGTTGATGGTTGATAAATAAAAAAAAAACCGCTTGCCAAGTCAATGGTCGCAGGTTCGATTTCCGCATCGGAATATCCGCCGCAGTCAACATTTTATTTTGTGTGCACTTTATTTTAGTTTTCACACAATTTAGTACAGATTAATTTTTTTCGATAACAAAAATTGCCAAGCACACCGTAACACATGTAGCCTTTATATCGATTAAAAATACATAACGGCCGATGATATCAACATATTTTTATTTCTATTTAATAAAAATAGTACACAAAACAGGAAATACGAAAAAAAATAATAGGAAAGAAGATGTACAAGGGCGAGCTTGACTCAAAATTGAGTTTTCTACCAGCAAACCCAGGAGTGAAAGAGAGATAAGAAAAGTTGTGAGGATAGAAATAAGTGTACAACAACAAAATATAATAATAATATACATAACAATACATACTATATAAAACCATACATATACAAAAATATAAATATTAATAATATATAATATAATACTATATAAATAAGAGGATACATATATATAATATACACATAAATATATATACATATATAAATATTTTATACTGAAAGGAAATGTTCCTTAATTCTTCTCTTAAATACATCCAGTGAGAGGCTATCACGTATAGTATGTGGGAGAGAGTTCTACAAGCGCACTGCGTGTACAGTGAATGATCCACCGTAACGGCTGGAAGAATGTGGAGGAATACGAAGGAGAAGGGAGGAGGACGTACGACAGAGCTGATCCCTGGGGAAAGAATACATATTAGTTAGTTAGTTATAAGGACATATGTTGGGAACATGCGTAACAACGTAAAAAAAAAATTGAAAATCGAATGTAAATAGCGCGCGAAATTAGAAGTCGCCTCTTTTGAACAAATCTAATATAAGAGCTGTTGTCACCAACAATTTTCATAGTAATATCAAAACATTTTAAGTCTTATTTAAAACAAAGAGTTAAATGTATTTTGTAAACATTTTTTTTAAAAATCTATATCAACAAAAACTGTAATAAAAATAGAATGTTAATATAATCGTTCTATCAATCTACTCGCCTCATGCCTTTTCTTATTTAACCCTTATCAGTCGCAAGTCACCTTTCAAGTGACAACAGTACTTTTTCCCTGCAGTCGTAAGTCACGTGGGAGGTGACAAGACCAGACATGTTGAAACTCGCTCTGTGTGAAATACAGGCACTATGTCAATTGCCTGTTACCTATATTGCCTTATGATGTCAATTGCCTGTTACCTATATTGCCTTATGATGTCAATTGCCTGTTACCTATATTGCCTTATTAGTTAAATATTGGTAGCAGGCAATCGACATCTCCAATTATATATCATTGCCTTTTACAATTATTTTTTAATACATTGAGCCCAAAAATGAATAAAGCCAATACAAACTGTATCTGTAACTACAACCTAGCATGAATGACGTATAAAAAGCTAACGACCGATAAGGGTTAATAATAATATACTACAAAAGTCTTTTTCAGTGCTTAGTATTAATATATTATTGATAACTTTTAGGTGCTGCGAATGGATACAGTACTCCAAATGATAAGGGAATATTCAGTAAGAGGACAAAACTTCCAAAAAATGTTTGTTCAAGATATTGTAGGTAAGAGTTATTCGGTTTTGCAATTTTTAAACTTACTAAGAGACATGAGACATTTTTTAGGAGAACCAAAAAATGAGTTGGTCTATTACATTTTTCTGTAGTACAACTATGTACTTGCTAGTATTTTAATTTTTTAATATTCTAATATTCTTTTTAGTCATGATTGTTGTTGTTTTGAATAAAACATAGCTTATTTTTACTTATTGTAAAATATATTATACTTCAATATTATTTACATTTTTGTTGGTATTACTTGTCACAAGAATTCTAACCCTTAACTTGGCAGACTTATTTTTTTGAATATCAAAATATTCATAGCACTTAACCCTAATGACCCAAGGTGTCTAGAAAAAAAACTTCATGAGGGTAGTTTAAAAAAAATCACATGTATCTTGTGGGGTACATTGCCAAAAGCATTGATAAATATATTACGTTTTTAATTCTGATGTATCTCTACAGATACATTATCAAGAAAAGGGCTAATGGAACTTTTCTTACACAATATTAGCCCATTAGTTTCGTTATGCTCTAATTGTAATTTGCGACAAATAAATATATTCTAAAATATGTTGTTATTCCTTATTTCCATTTTACTGATAATATAATAATAGAACAACATAATTGGCTCAGTGACGAAGCTATTGCTCTCAGAATAAAAGCTCTCAGTTTCGATTCCCGTATCGTGATAAATATGTGTATTATCAACGTATATTTATTCCAATTCTGTATGCCCCGCCAATCCGCCTAGGCTAAGCGTAGTGAGTCGTCATTGTTTTTCCAAAACAAAAAGAAAGCCCAGCGGTGGAATAAATATGGGATGTAATTTATTTTTAAACAGAAAATGGAATGCGTTACAGTCCTTGTAAGTTGTGTCCAATGGAATTATTAAAATAAATAATTTTTAATATTATATATTTTTCGTCTCATGTAAACAGGTAAAATCGTTATGACGGACTACAATAAAAAGACATATAGAGTTGATGATGTCACATGGCAAGAAAATCCAAATTCCACCTTCAAGATGAAAGGTGAAAATGTCACCTACGTGGATTATTATAAAAAGGTAAGTACAGTGGCTTATAATATATTCACTCCAAATCACATTAAATTCTAAATATGACTGCTGGTTATATGCTAGATATGAAGAGCAATCTTAAAGATTGTACATGGCAAATAACTAATGTACCGTACCTGAGTTGGATATAATATATATATATATATATATATATATATATATATATATATATATATATATATATATATATATATATATATAAGACAACCGAAAAAACCACTTTTCGGTTGTCTTCCGTAGAGTCTACTATACCTGAAGATATTGGGGCGAAACACGTGTAGTTTACAAGATGGAAAAGTGGTAATGTGTGTTTGGTGTTGTGTATAGTGGTTGTTGGGTGGAGAATTGATGGCCGACTTTTGGTAAGTTTTTGGTTTAAGTTCCAAATAAATCAACTTAACCCAACGGAGAAACACACATTATTAATTTTCTGTTATTGTTTTGCTTGTCGCGGATCTTAGCTAAGTAAAACTTTTGACTGTCCATATAGTGATGGATTTCCGCAAAGTAACGCCTGACTCCATTAGTAATCACATAGTGATGGATTTCCGCAAGGTAACGCCTGACTCCATTAATCATCACACAATATATGAATATTATTTATATATGAATGTTTGCAGAAATACAACATTGTGATTACCGACCACTTTCAACCACTTCTAATATCCCGGTCAAAGCCGAGGGATATTCGCGCTGGAATGCCCGAATTGGTCTATTTAGTGCCAGAGCTGTGCCGACAGACTGGCTTGACTGACGAAATGCGTAGCAATTTCCAGTTGATGAAGTCATTGGCAATTCATACGAAAATAGGACCCGATACGCGCATCAAGAAGTTACTCGAGTTTAACAGACGTCTCACGCAGACGCCCAAAGTGGGTGAGGTAAATATCAATACAAGATTTTTATACCAAAAAATTGTGCAAGCCGGTCAAGATAAAATATTTATTTTCTTTGTTGCAGTAACTTAATTTTTCTCTTTTTAAATTGTTGTCTTTGTGTCAATAATAAATATTTTTAGTCGTATGTAATTTGTATACGCAGTATGGTGACTTGGGGATGTACAAGGCAATTGTGGGCCTCCCTAGTGTATTCTCTGCTCCTCTCTTTTCATTTTAGACTGAAAGCTCATTGATACATAACAATTACAAGACAGTGAGTAGGTATTAAGTATTGTACGGATTTTTTAATTTGTTTTTTCTTAAGCTTAATTTAATTTTTATTCACTTAGATAGTTTGATTTATAAATTTGAGTCACTGCAGGATATAAGCCTCTTTCAAAATTGAAGGCCATCCTTGCAGTGCCAATGCTTGGCAGATTGAGAAATGAGAGCAGCATATCGTCATAATCCACATCTGTCTTACCTTGTAATGTTTTAACGCTGTTGAAAAACAGTTTTAGAGCATATAATTTCACACCACATGATTCACAGATAAATTATATATTATTCAGTGAATGAAAAAATTACATTTGGTTAAAGCAGTGGCGTGCCCAGACACTTTTTTTCCTTGATATTTATATTTGAATGAAATAAAATTGATACCTAATTTTTTTACAGGAATTAGCTTCGTGGGACATGAAGTTGTCCAATAATTTGATAAAGATACGTGGTAGGCAACTACCTCAAGAAAATATTTTACAAGGCAACAATAGTAAATATCCGGCTGCGGATAGTAATGACGGATGGACTAGGGATATGAGGTAAGTGAAAATAAGGAAAATAACTATGTTTGAAGATTAACAGATTGAAACTTTACACTACAAAATAAGTACCGGTAATCTATACAAATATGTCGTTCCTACATCAGGATAAATATGATAAATACCAATATTTATTCTGTCTGTATATAAATATCTATGTCTGGTTACACCACCAATTCGCATTGGACAAGCGTGGTGGGTATAATATCCGTTCCTACAGAAATGGAGAAGCTCGTGCCCACCTGTGGGACATATATGGGCTACGAAAAAAGATTGACACAGAACGATGTAGAACATCTCGCCCTTTCTTGCACAAGAGTGATATTTTCTGATAAAGTAGTTGTACATGTGCTTGTGTGGAAGAATAAACGATTTTGTTGGAAGAGAGTTTTATTTGAAGATGCATACATACATATGTCCCTGTAGGGTTAGGCAGAGACCACAGATCTCTATCCGCTACGATCCAGACACACCTTCCTTGTTTCCTTCACACTCATCCATCCTTCCTCTCACATTCATCGTAGCGAAACGGCTCTCCGTTCGTCGCTTCTCGCCCTCATGGGAATCAGGACGTGACGGGTGGCGACCCACGTTGCCGTCATTTTCATTCACAATTTAAATATATTAAGATTAGTCAAAGTGAATCCACCGAGCTGCAAGGGAGGATTGAGATCAGTCCCAGCAGAGCCCTGCATGCTGAGGTAAGGCAATACGGGGGGCAACACGGGGGGAGCCCGATCCCAGGACGGTCGGCCCGCTTGCGGCTAAGCTCGCCCCTTTGGCGCCAGACCTTGTATTGGAGAAGGGAAAATGATAGAGAAGAAAGGAAAAGGCAGGGGAAAGAAAAGATAGATTTAGACAAGATAATAGGAATATGATACTACCACAACGGAAGACGAGGAGTGATACGGTAGTAGCTCGGGAGGCGAGTCGCGTACCCGTGTACCAATACCATAATTACCGGACCAGCGGCTAGACAAAGATACTCCCTGACCTTATTTAAGATGCCACGTTAAAATTCTGGTTCGCCGTGTTAATACAGTATGTATATGGGGTGAAGAGAAACATGTATATTTAATTTTTTTTTTTTTGAAATATGCTCAAAGGACTTTGTTTTCATGGTTTTGCCGATAATACTGAATAAAAATACATTAAAACTTTGTTCATCTAGTTAAAAACAAACTATATCTAACAATTTTCTTTTTTTTATGCTCTATTTTTATACTACGTGCGTTTCTCTCGCAACTTCTTCCCACGCACCACCAGTTTGTGGAATCGGCTACCCTCGGCGGTCTTTCCGAACCGTTACGACATTGGAACGTTCAAAAAACAAGGCTATACATACCTAAAAGGCCGACAACGCTTCCGCGACTCCTGCGGTGTCGCGGTTGCCCGTGGGCGGCGTTGATTGCGTTCCATCAGGCGACACGCGTGCTCGTTTGTCCTCCTAACCCATAAAAAAAAAAATTTAATATGCATGGTTTTTTCTAGTGGAAAAATATGGCATATATAATAAGGTTTTTTTTATTTGCAAACAGGTCGAAACCGTTGTTGTCCATCGCCAGTTTACCGACATGGGTTGTCATAACACCCGAAAGGCAGCGACGGGACACTGAGAGCTTTGTTAGCAAGATAATGGACACTGGCAATGCTGTCAGCTTTCGAATGCCCAGACCAGAGATCGGTATGTTTCTAGCGTTTTTGTTTCCTATTTGAAGTGAATAAAGACTCATGAATAAAGACTCATGAATAAAGACTTCATCGTCATGTGTATGTCGAAGCTATCCAGTTCCTCTACAACACTGACTTATTAAAAAGACTCAAAAGAACTAAAGCCTTTGACATAGTTGAGTGAAATCCTAGTGTAGTAAAGTGAAATGAATATTTTACTAAGTGTAAAGAACACAAGAAGTGATAATGGACACATTCTTGCTTATAGTCTACTTAGCTAATTAAGTTTACAAATTACTCATTAGCCCATAGCTAGCTTGTAATTACAATTAGAAAATCTACAATAGTAGAGTAATCATTACAAAAACAAATAAAAAATTTAAGGGAAAGTTTTTATTTTTATAGAAATTATGTCTTTATTTGGCAAAATAGATATACAAGGACTTTTTTAGTTTTATATTTTATTTATTACTTTACTACTGCTTTGCTTGTTTTGCGCTCTTTTAAAAATGTCGCTCTCCCTCGGGTACTATGGTGCCTTACCTCAGCATGCAGGGCTCTGCTGGGGTTGACCTCCATCCTCCTTGGTGGCTCCTGGGATTCACTAAGACGAATTTAATATACCTAATTTGTTGAAAAATGACGGCGACGTGGTTCGCCACCCGTCACGGTTCCTGATTCTCACGAGGGCGAGAAGCGACCAATGGTGAGCCGTTTCGCTGCAATGAATGGTAGCGGATGGAGCTCTGTGGTCTCTGCCAACCCCTACGGGAGATAGGCGTATATAAAAAAAAAGTATCAGTGGTGTCTAAAGTGCTTTATATCTAAAGTAAAGTGAAATGTACTGTAGTAATTATAATCCATTGTCAGTAAGTGTAAGAGTTCGATTCCCATCGCACGTCCACGATTCTCAGGATGAACTGATGAAAGTCCTCATGCGTTTATAAATTTTTAAAGATGTTTGTGTTTTTAGTTACTATGCAACGTGATGGACAGATGGATTACGCCAATATGTGTGAAAATGTAATCGCAAGAAGGAACCCTGCATTTATAATGTGTGTACTAGCGAGAAACGCTCCGGACAGGTATTGATTTTTTTTATTTTATTTATATACACTACATGATTAGGTAGATAGTTGGTACTCCAGTTCCACATAGTTTTTCTAACCTTCTACAGTACTTTTACCTACTTAATTTTTCTTTAAATGTCATATGTGCAAATATTTTTTTACATTCTGACCTTTGTATACCCGTGATCACCTCATTTAATTTTGCTCTAAGGATATTTGGTATATTTTTCTTCTTACCACTGTTCAATTCTCATCTTTTTTCAACGTTCTCATTAAGTGGTTTACATCTATACTAGTGTTACAATAAATAATCGTTACCAGAATTAATTGCATGATTTGTTTTATCAAATGGGTGTGGAAGCAACCTCAATAAAGAAAAGTAGCTTCGAGAAAGTAAATACAGTAAACCCTCCTATAACGCGATTTGATGTCCCTCGTATAACACGTATTTTCCCTCGTATAACGCGTGGATTTCCCAAGTCATATACATATTTGTACTGTGAAAAATTTATAATGATTCGACAGTCCATAATCAACTTTGTTTGCACATTTTGTTTTTATAAAATTAAATTATTTTATTTAGTATTTGTTACCAGCTTTTGAGTTTTTATATTATACATTACATTAGTGATCCCTCATATAACGCGTTTTCCTATAACGCGTAACCGATCTACCGCATTATAGGAGGGTTTACTGTATTCAATACTCACAACTTATATAGGTTTATTCTAACAAATTATATCACACATTTTCATACAACTGCCCACATTTTATCACCTCACAACTAAACTCACATTTAAGAAAAGTTAAAATTGTTATTCAGTTCCCTTGCTAAACAGTTGACTTTAACATTTTATTACACCTAGGTATGAAGCAATTAAGAAGAAATGCACGATAGATCGGGCAGTGCCAACTCAAGTAGTATGTGCTCGCAACATGACCAGCAAATCTGCCATGTCCATTGCAACCAAAGTGGCCATTCAAATCAATTGCAAGGTAACAAATGTATCTTAATTATAATAATAATAATAATTAATATATAAACAATTATTAATATTTTTATTAAAATATATTTTTTTACATATACTATTGGCGACATCCATTCCATTCCATTAGTCGACATGCTAGCTCGTTTGCCTTCCTATCCCATAAGAATTCTTTTGATTTTCTCACTGCTCATATTTGTTGAAATAATATGCACTGACAACACCGTTTTTTAATTTGGACAGATACACTGTGATATTTGCTCCACTGGTTATTTTTATTTATTAAAAAACGAAATTAAAAATAATTTAACCCAGATTAAAATATAAGTTTATTTTCACAGCTTGGAGGTGCTCCATGGACGGTTGAAATACCTGTTAAAGCTATCATGGTAATTGGATACGATGTATGCCACGACACTCGTTGTAAAGAGAAAAGTTTTGGCGCGTTTGTAGCAACATTGGATCAACACATGACGCAGTATTATTCTGCAGTCAACGCGCACACATCCGGCGAAGAACTGAGTGCTCATTTCAGCTTTAATATGGCGTCCGCCATTAAGAAATTCCGCGAAAAGAATGGTATGTTTACCATAAATAATCATTGACAAGTACACTTTTTTTAAAACAACTTTAGCAGTGGTAGAGCCATGGAAGCACAAATCCTAACAGAATATCAGTTTTATATGAAGTGGCGTAGCGAGCTTAACTGCTCCCGGGGCACAATACCTTTTTTAGGCCCCCTTCGAAAACCATATAATATTATATGTAAAATATACTCGCAAATTAATAAATCGTTTTAAAGTAACAAGCGTTAAGCTACATTGCGTTTAAGAAATAAAAATAAATAGTATTCTGAAAGAAAGAATGTTTGTACGTTGTACACTGCAAATATTTATTATTTTATCAGACAAATCGAGAAAGGAGATAATTTATGTAGCCACACAGCGTGGATGCCATAAGAAAGTGCTGAGAGACACAGGTCGAGTCAACCCTACCTGTAGAAAATCCGTGCCATTTCCATTACAATTTGATTTAATAATACAGTGCAAACTATGTAACGACCCTCAAGGGACTGTGCATATTTTGACGTTATAAAGAGTTGTCGTTAAATGGAGAGAAGAAAAACCTGTATTAGAAAAATAAAAAGTTTATCTAAATCCAAAACGTCTGCCAACATGACTTATCTTCTCTCCCGCCTCTATTGCGCGTATCAGTAAAACTTTTTCGTCAATACACAGAGATTTTCTCTTACTTGCCATGTTTACAGTTTGAAAGTTTGTGAGCAACTAAGAATAAGATAACGTGTAGATAATCCATGACTCTTACTAACAACAGTCAACACGTGCAAGCAATCCCAATTTGTAAACAAAAGAACAGATTTCTTAGAAAGTTCTGTATGTGTAATGCCGACAGTCGAGTTTATTACGAGCTAGGATACTAAAGCGACAAAAGAACGTACACAGCTGCGCAGTTTTTGCTAATTTTCGCAACTTAAAAAGTACTTCATAATATTAAATTGCTGTCGTTATTGAGAGTGGGTGTAATGCTATATAGAGTGTATCATTGTATGGGAAATAAGCTAAACCAACCAAAGCAGAGTGATATCGACGCTTTAGGGAGTTTGTCGTTAAATCTAGTGACGTTACATGGAGGTTACACTGTATTTATATTTTCCAGAAATCAATTATAATAAAAATAAAAATTATCCAGCAATTTTTTGTTTTGCGGACCATTTGGCCCCCTTTTGTGAGTAGCGCCAGGGGCATGATGCCCCCTTGCCCCCACCCCTTGCTACGCCACTGGTTATATGGTAGCCTTTTGTTGTGTTACTGTGTAAGTGCAAGGTTTCGGAGACCCAATTCCTGTCCCTTTCTTTATTTGCCCTTGCAATATTTCTTACTTACCATTATTAACGTCTTTACCCCTTATCGGTTAACCCTTATCGGTCGCTAGCTTTTTATACGTGATTGTCGCTAGGTTGTAGCTGCAGATACAGTTTTCATTGACTTTATTCATTTTTGGGCTCAATATACTAAAAAAATAATTGTAAAAGGCAATGATATATAACTGGGGATGTTAATTGCTCTGTTATATGTTAGGATATTTAACTAATAAGGCAATAGTGCCTGCATTTCACACAGCGAGTTTCAACATGTCTTGTCACCTCCAACGTGACTTACGACCGCACCGACAAAGT
This sequence comes from Baronia brevicornis, assembly GCA_031353405.1. Classification (NCBI taxonomy): domain Eukaryota; kingdom Metazoa; phylum Arthropoda; class Insecta; order Lepidoptera; family Papilionidae; genus Baronia; species Baronia brevicornis. The sequence goes on along the minus strand of JASFAT010000669.1, from coordinate 105,389 downwards.
ACTGTTGTCACGTGAGAGGTGACTTACGACTGATAAAGGTTAATATTTTTTTTAAGTTTCTAAAAACAACGTATTTTTGGTCGAATTACTAACAACAAAAAATATTTTACAGGTGTCTTGCCTAGCCGAATCTTCATTTACCGCGATGGAGTTGGGGACGGACAAATTGCCTATGTTCATAGTCACGAAGTACGTATACAATCGTTTGTAATTTGTGCCGTAAATAAGTCTTGATATTGTCAACCCTGTCCCCCTGGATTGAGTTGACGTCAAGTCCGGTCGTCATAACTCAACCAAAACAATGACAATCTTGCTGGTCAATTTCTAAAGACTTATAATAATAAACTAGCACGTTTCACCGCACGCCTTCATTCGTGTTGCCCAAGTTCTTGAATTCAAGTGAACTTTTACATATATACCGTCACCCCTGTCTCCCGCAGGGGTAGGCAGAGACCACAGATCTCCATCTGCTACGATCTCGGCATACTTCCCTTGCTTCCTCTACACTCATTATTCTCCTCATGCAAGCCCGCCGGTTAAAGGTACTCTTGACCTGGCATTTCTTAAAATGTTCAGCAATTTGGTCAAGGTATTGTGTTCATGGTCTTCCTCTATCAACCCTTCCATCCACATTCGCAAGATAAATTTCTTTTGCCAGTTGTTTTTCATCCATCCTTTCTATATTCCCAAACCATCTAAGCATCCCTTTTTCAACTTTTGTCATAACACCTTCTTTTACTCCACATTGCTCTTTTATATCTTCATTTCTTATTCTATCATTCAAGGTTACACCACACATACTTCTTAATGCTCCCATTTCCACCGCATTCAGTCTGCTTTCATGACTCTTCTGCCAAACCCAACTTTCACTACCGTATGTTAGAGTCGGCACAAGCACCCCCTGATGAACCGCCAGTCGGGCCATTTTAGACACATTCTGACTTTTCACATTCTTTTAGACATTCATAAAGAAAATGTACTTAAACTAACATTACCCAAGTTATAGGAGAGCGCAATTATAATTATACAAAATTACAGGTCGGTGAAATTAAGAAAAAGCTTACAGAAATATATGACGGAGCAGAATTTAAATTGGCGTTTATAATTGTTTCAAAGAGGATAAATACGCGCCTTTTCTTGGAAAATGGACAAAATCCAAAACCGGGAACAATTATTGACGATGTTGTTACTCTGCCCGAAAGGTAAAAAAATGGATATAAAATAAAGACAATTAACTAATTAAACGCCATTACAGGAAAACGATTTTGTTTAAAATACTATTATTTTCTTTCTTTTGAAATGGACTTACTATAATATGCACCCAAAACTTTTTGAAAGGGTTTCGTAAATATAATAATAAAACAGCTCGAGGTCACCGGGACTACCGGGATAATTTAATGATAACTAATTATTTGGTATTTTATGTGGCAAGTGTGTTCACATAATCTACTACGGTGCGTTTTTCCCGTAACTTTTTTCCACGCACCACCATTTTGTGGAATCAGCTACCCTCGGCAGTCTTTCCGAACTGTTACGACATTGGAACCTTCAAAAAACAAGCCTAAAACATACCTAAAAGGCCGGCAACGCTTCCGCGACTCCTGCGGTGTCGCGGTTGTCCGTGGGCGGCGTTGATTGCTTTCTATCAGGCGACACGCTTGCTCGTTTGCCCTCCTATCCCATAAAAAAAAATAACATAAATGGGTCCCTCTCACTCGTGAAGCATCACACTCACATATAACAAAAGCCGTATAGATTCCGTTGTTTTGAAAATAATGGATAAGCCAGGCTTATCCATTCCTTCCTTCACAGCTAGTATATGTGAAAAAAATATGTATCTGATGTAGAATATAAACTTTATCATAAAAGTATATTTATAGGTACGATTTCTACTTGGTTTCCCAATGCGTGCGTGAAGGCACCATAGCACCAACATCATACAATGTGATTGAAGATTCTACAGGTTTTTCTCCAGATCGGGTTTGTATAGTTACATTTGTTTTAAATATTTAATATTTTCTTTGTATACAAAAAGTCATCTGGGCTTTATTTATACAGACGTTCTCGTATCGATGTATTAACATCTATCCATTTGTAGTTTATCCCAAAAGCAATATCCTTCATTTTACAAAATATACTTTAATTTTACAAAATTAGAAATAATGTTCCATAATACTACAAACGTGTGAACAATCTGCTATGTAGACACGTCTTAATAAACCACACTGATTTAAAGAAGTTATTATGAACTTTTCCCGCCAACTTACATCTATCACGTTGTTTTTGTTTAATTTTCATAATCTTTTGTTATTTGACTGTAAAAGTCCGTAGAAGGTTTTGGTAGAATGGCCACCATTTTATCAAGACAACATGGCAAGCCGTCCAGTAAATTTTAAGATACCACATTGGAATCTTCTAAAAATAAGCCACATTTCTTAAAGGCTGGATACGCTTCTGCAATGTATATGGGCGCGCGTTGATTGCTTTCTATCAGGTGGCATTCATGATCATTTTCCTTTACATGCCATAAAAAACCAACCAGAAATGGATCACGTATGTACTATAATATTTTACTACTACAAAATGGGGTCGTTCAAACCTTGCGCCGCAAGTGTACTTGGATAGGCCATACTCTCCGAAGAAACCCCGATCACATTCCCAGACAGGCGCTGGATTAGACTCCTCAAGCGAAAGGGAAGCGAGACCGACCCAAACACACCTGGAAGGGCTCCGTAGCAGCCGAGATGAAATCCATCAGGTTGACGTGGCCTGAAGTGAAGCGCGTCGCTCAAGATCGATCCCAATGGAGAAGCACTGTGAACGCCCTCTGACCCTCCTCGGGGACATAGGACCATAAGAAGAAATGAGATCATTAACGAGTGATGTTCCATATTATTTCAGATCCAGAGACTGACTTACAAGTTGACCTACATGTACTTCAACTGCTCCACTCAAGTGCGGGTACCGTCCGTATGTCAGTATGCTCACAAACTGGCTTTCTTGGCTGCCAACACGCTTCACACCCAGCCACATTACTCGTTCAACGAGACTTTATACTTCCTTTAAAATTTTCTAATTTTCTTTTTTTTTTTATTCATAAATTGTTGTAACTAGTTTTAAGATTATCCACCGTGACAGTAGGTTAATATTAGGATTATTGTGTACCATCTTAAACAAACTATTTTTGATACATCAAATTAACACTTTCGTTACGGCAGTCTGCGTTCCGCAAAGTGTGCTCATTGCATGTCGGTAAGCTGAGGTTCGGAATTTCTCGTGTAAGTGTTAAATTAAATAACAATATATTTGAAGATTTAAGGAAGAATTCTTGTAATATTTTATTTTTGTATCTACAAAATATTTCGCTCCTAATATATAACACATAGCAGAGACTTGATTCGACTTTCAAAACATAAATATTACGCGCACTTAAACTAGACGAATTTTGGGAAGACAACTTGGTTTTTTTAAAAAAAAAGAATTAATTATTAATTTGTTATTAAATTATAAGAGGTTAATTACAATTTAATTTCTTAAACTAAATTAAAACTAAACGGAGTCGAATGAACTGACAAATTCGGATGCTAGTTCCCGACTGCGTGATTTAGCTCTTATGTTCTTTCTCACAAAAGTGCTTAGCTTAATCTCTGTGGATGCTTACATTTGTAGAAGGTCGAGGGTACATCACTAGCTAACGCCGTCCAAGTACGGCGTTAGCACACACGATACATATGGTGTGATGCAGTAACGAAAGGGTTAATAGAATAGTCAGATAAATACCATATTTTTTTGGCAGTAGAGCCATGGTAGCTTCAATGAATAACCTCGTTCGACCGGGGTAGGTACCAAACCCGCACATAATATTAGCGTCAAGTGGTAGCACCGTGTTACCTTGTTTTGTTTGGTGAGGCAAGGATGCCAGAGGCTAAAATCCTTCTCCCTCCCTGTGTTTCCACACCACGCATAGGCGACGCATCTGCAGTTAGTATTGCAGATGTTTATAGGGAGCAGTGCTTGCTTACCATCAGATAACCCACTCGATTGTTCACTTATCTCTTCCAAAAATATTGAAATTAGTTAAATTAATAAAATTTTGACTACCTTTTAGGTTGAGTATTACTATTAGTATTAAGATCTGATGTTGAATTAGTGTCTTTTTGATTTGTAATCCGGTATGTTTAAATTTTGGAAAAACTAAAAATATATTTTTGGTAACATTTCAGTTAAAGTTAAGTTTAAGGATTATAAAATGAGGAAGACCTCTATAGTTTTTTTCTATTTTTCTAAAAGAAAAACTATTTTGTTCGTTATTAGTTATAAGATTTTTACTTAATAATAAAAATAAAAACCTGATTGTTCCAGCTCGATTCACTCGTAGGGATAAAGATATATCGGCCTTCGGGAATTTATTCTCGCTGTCTGTCTATTCTATGTCTCAAACATCCAGACTCAGAATAAGTTTCTTAGGTATACAAGGTATGTCTAAGGCATACAAATGGTTGTCGTGTTCTAGATTTTTTATCCTTTGGTTCAGAAAGAGAACACTGTCACTGCACCAATCCACGTAGGATGGGTTTAATGTCCATTCCTCCAGAAAAGGGCAGGCCCTGCGCCTAGCAATAAAGCTTACATATATGAATTATATTTCTAAAATAAATGTTTACCTCGAAAATGTGATATGTCTGTTGTTGATTTAAATAGACATTGTCGATTGCAAATGAATGACAGTGTCAGAACTGAAAGTAATTACTACTATTATAGCAATAAAAGATATGTTTTGCAAAGGCTTTTTATTTTAAAATCCTAAAATTTCATAAATAAATCTAAGCTTTCTTAGTATCGCAATGCCAAAATATTTGATCTCCTTTGGCAGAGGTTGAAACTTCATTCTTTCCTTTTTTTGTACGTTTAACAGACGTCAAAAGACATTCGCGATCAGGTCGCGTATGAACACATACGGTGTATGCCAATTTGTCTAGCGGCAAGTGTGGCGAATAGTGCAGAAGCCAGACCTAGCTACTAGCTAGTCCAGCTATTTGGAGTTTGATCTATATATAATAAAATGATTGTGGGAAAAATGAAAATACAATTACCAGCATCCGAAGGTAATAACTATATTCATACACATCTTAGTCAATAGGTTGCAAAACAGTAAAATCGTTAGCTTTTACTTAAGATCGGGATAACTTGAAAAGTTAGTTCTTGATCTCCTGTATTGTCATAACTTGGAATCAGAATTTTCATCTCTTTCTCTTACCAGTGGCCTTAGGCGTCGGCAAATGCCAACAATTACGCGCCAGTATCCTCGCAAAACTTGTGAGTTACCTATTAAATCTTTAGTTATTCGTCTTTATTTTAGTAAGCATGAATAGTATTTGTCAAGAATAGTTGGCAATACAGTGCTGTGCTATTTAAGACAATATATTGAAAAAAATACGTCCTAATGTTCATATAATAAACTCATGCTCACAGTTCCAGCCAGTACAGCTGAGTGAGAAAAGCTATAAGTGATTATGACGTACTTCAGAAGCACGATGAGTCTAGAGAGGCTTTCTACGTTATAAGTTCTGTCAATTGAAGATAGCGATTGGTTTTAACTATGACATCGCGATATCGAGATAATGACATTTCTTTCTCAGTTTATACTGCATCCAGCACCGTTCGTAAGTGGCCGTGGCGGGCAAACTGTGTCACGTGGATGGACGACCCGCGTTGCTGCGTGCAACGACGCTACGAAAAATTATGAATCATTCTTGTCATACATACATACTTGAGTTTTATGCCTTCTCATTCTGATAATTATTGTACTTTTTATATACTACTCTCTGCTCTGTTTACGTTGTCTAGAGTTTAAACCAAATACAGCAATATATACGTTGTCAATATTTTGTTAGAAAAAATATGTATAGTGTCAAGATTTCCAGCAATTATGCTAAAATGAATAATTTGTGGCTTCGGAGAAAACGAAATATATATTTGTGAAAAAATATATTTATTACTCCCTGACCACTTTTGTTTTTGATGATTACGTTTAGATGGCCCGATTTAATTTTCATTTTTCCCACATGGTCAAAGTATATACCAGGACTTGTGGTTATTGGAAGATTAAGTTGTGGTGAAGCGCTGAAACAACGAAGAGAAAAAAAGATTATATATATAAGTTAAGGAATGATATAAAAGTACCTACAACCTATTGTTGAGGTTGGCCAGTGGCCGGTTTTAGTTCGTCATAATGATATTTGACATGTTTTCTATTAATCAAAAGGGACGCTGTGTTGAATCCGTGTATCTTAACAATTTTGTAAGGGCCTTTCCAGATGGGGGACAATGCTTTCCGTAATCTTAAGTGATTTTTTAGATAAACTAGGTCGCCAACTTTTTAAGCTACGGATCTGGAGTGGTTATCGTAATAGTTTTTGGAGTTTTGTTTTGACTGGCCTATATTTTCTAAAGCTTTATTTTGGGAATGTTGCAATCTATGTTGGAGCATTCTTATGTATTCGGGGTATGTTGTATCGGGTGTGGAATTATAAATGGAGCTGGGAAGATGGGGTTTGTGACCAAACAACAATTCATACGGCGTAAAGTTGGTAGTACAATGGACATTGGTATTGTAGGTAAGCATTGCTGTGTATACATATCGGGGCCAGTTGTCTTGTATAGTGAATTTCCAATGGATTTACTATTAGTTTTTAACCGCGATAGTATGTTACATCAATAACATCGCAATCCATCATGCGTAAAAGACACGCAGCAAACGTATTAACACACGCATAAACGTTATTTGCGGGAACTAAAACAGTTGTACCTGAAATATCTAAGGAAATTCATTCGTAACGTTTCGTTATTCGGTATTAGATGGCGCACCCGTTACTCAGTACCGAATACATACGGTTTGCTACAGCACTATGAATGGATAGTGTTATCTTGTAATTTGACATTGTCATTGACAAAATATTATCAACAAATATTATATAATTAGTTTAATCAATTATCTGCCGGCTATCAATGCTTAGCTCATACACGCTTTATCCGATTATTTCATCCCGAACGCTACGAACGGACAGTGCGGTTTTTCTCTTTGACTAAATTAATATATTATTTATATATAAGTACAAAATGAACCACACAATGTTCAAACTGAAAAATTTAATATTAACTTCTAAAGCATATAGATGCTTTTCTCTATCGGCTACATATAATAAAACTTATTCGTAAGTAAATATTTTTTATTTTACATGTAAAAGGAGGTACAAAATTACATGAATTATACAGGCAAAGGCAAGGCCTTTTTTATTTTTGATGCGCAAAAATAAAAAAGGCTTTTTGATAACACCCTTGTTATCACAAAACCTTTCTTATTTAATTTGTGAGTTTAGAATTTTATAATTAAAACACAGAAACATCATTCACATTTGAAATTCTACTATCCAGAGATGAAAATGTCACAAGGTCTAATTGTCAATCAATCAAACAATTAAACAATGATCTGTTTTGATCATTTAAATTTTATAACTATGCTTGCTTTAATATTTAATAATGCAAATCTAGTACATAAATATTACAATACTTTAATACTTTTAAGATCGGTCGCTACCTTTTTATAGGTGATTCTAGCTAGGTTGTAGCTACAGATACAGTTTTCATTGACTTTATTCATTTTCGGGCTCAATATATTAAAAAACAATTGGGAAAAGCAATGATATATAACTGGAGACATGAACTGCCCTGTTACAAATATTTAACTAATGAGGCAATAGTGCCTGCATTTCACACAGAGCCAATTTCAACATGTCTTGTCACCTCCCGCGTGAATTACGACCGCAGCGAAAAAGTACTGGCGTCATGTGAGAGATGACTTACGATAAGGGTTAAATTTGCACATATATTAATTGGGCCCCCTGCCTGAAGTAAGGCAGAAAATGATTCAGTTCAAAAATTATTTTTTGCAAAATATATGTCAATTTAGGGATATTTGATATAAAAAAGTTAAACAAGATTAACAATATTAGGGCTATAAATAACCACATAAATAGCAAATTAATGTCATTTATCCCATTGAGCTTACCAAATGTGACTATAGAATTTTAAGTGTGTTAGTGCTGGATATATATTTTTATGTTAGGATGTGATGTGCTAAAATTGTTCTTTCCATACCATTTTATTTTTAGATGTAAGTTGCTAGTTGTTGGTGGGGGATCTGGAGGCTGTTCAATTGCTGCCAAATTTGCTAGAAGGTTAAAGAAGGATTCCGTGATTGTTCTGGAGCCTTCCAAGGTAAAGAGTAAAGAGCTTCATGTTGCTATTGAAAATTATTCTTACTATAGGTTATTATAAAATACTATTTCTATTCTTTTTCATATAATTATAATATTCAATTTAACACATTCGTCACCCAGGACAATTTGATTGAGTTTCTTGTAGTGCCCCAAATCCAACTGTTGGAGTGCCGAAATAGGATTGACCAGATGATGTCAAAAAGGCATCAAGTGGTATCGGAAATTAACACTACATTTGCTTTCCTAAAAGCATAGTAAATACTCACATTGTGTACCACAGAGCCACAAATAAGAAAATTTCAGAAGCTTCTCCTTGCCGAATGTTTGCCCCCGGAAAATGACATGTGTGCCAATAATAGAAATAAAACAAGGTGTGTTCCATAAGCTATAGATTCATAGTAATCAGCAGGACGGTCTATAAGAAGGATGTGTGCCCTATGTTACCAGAAGACGAGGCTAACTCCTGAATGTCAAGAAGCGAAAAGAAATGTCAAAAAAGTATGATGTCTTGTTCTAATTGTCCAAAATCACCTTAAATGTGTGTAGAATGTTTCAATGCATACTATATAATATGTTATCCTAAATATAAATAGCAAAAAGTATATTATATTATGTACATTTTACACTGAGTGTGTGTGTGTGTCTCTCTGTGTGTGTCTCTCTCTGTGTGTGTCTCTCTCTGTGTGTGTGTGTCTGTGTGTGTGTGTGTGTGTGTGTGTGTGTGTGTGTGTGTGTGTGCGTGTCTGTGTGTGTGTGTGTGTGCGTCTGTGTGTGTGTGTCTGTGTGTGTGTGTGTGTGTGTGTCTATGTGTGTGTGTGTGTCTGTGGCTTAATTGACACAGTTCAGTACTAACATGAAAGATGTTTGATGATTAATCGTTTGTACAGTGTACCATAAGATTATTTTGAATTTTGTTGAAATAACTTTAAAGCGAATTGCACTGTTCGAAAGCTTTTCGACTTACTTACACATCGACAAATTTACGGGTTAAAGCTAATATTAATAGTAACAATCAGGAAATGTCTGAAATAATACATTTTACACATGTGTTTTTTTGTATTCTGATGTAATATTTATCAAATTTTTAGTAAAGTACAAAGGATTCTTTGATATGGCTGGTAGATAAGATAACTGTATTGATTGTTAATTCATCCTTGCAGCTCAATTTCTTAAAATTATGTCATATCAGTTATATTCTTATAATTAACGTAATATGGGTTATCAGGTCTATAATTAAATTTAATTTTTGATGTTGTACTTAGCAGAATTGGCTGCGGCAACTTCTTTTCAGAAATATCTTTGAGTGATATAAATGTGCCAAAACAGAATGTACTCTTCCATCGAAATCCTCTTTAGAATGGACTATTTTTTTTTTATAAAATTGGAGGGAATTCTGATGCATTGTCTGCACGACGCCATAGAAGAAAAAAAAAAAGTTGACACTACACTGGTAGAAACAACGATTTTTTTGTAATGATATTATATATTAATTAATATAGTATATTTAATATAGTCGGAGTCGGAGATGCAACAATCGCTGGAGTAGAGACCGCGTCGTGGCAAACGTAACGTGGGACGGCCCCCCGGCTCGATAGTGTGACGATCTGCGCAGGGCGGCTGGCAGAGACTGGATGCGTGAAGCCGAAGATCGGGCTAGGTGGCGCTTCTTTGAAAGGCCTATGTCCAGCAGTGGACTGCCGCAGGCTCTTGATGGAGAAAATGATTTAATATAGTATAAATAAGTTATGTAGTCATCAAGTCACTAAATACTTTTAGGTACATTACTACCAACCGTTGTTTACACTGGTGGGGGCGGGAGTCAAACCCGTCTCGGCCACCTGTCGGCAGGCGAAAAATGTGTTGCCCTCAGCAGCTATCTGGGTCCAGGACTCTGCGCATAAAATCGACGCCGAGAAGAATCTCGTCAGAACCGAAAAGGGTGACGTCATCAACTATGAATACATTGTCATCGCTGTTGGCTTGAAAAACGATTACGCTCAGGTGAGTTAATAGAAGGAGTTTGTTCGCTTCTTGTATTCTTTATTGTATACCAAATAGTGAGGGTGGTAATCAATTCAGGGTCAGTCTTTCATTATCTAGACGGAAAAGTTCAGCAGTCCACCTGTTCAGTACACCTAGTGAAAATTCGAACTTGGTAGAGTGAATGCAACCGTTTTATCCAATATTAGTACTGTGTCCAAAAAAACTCAGACTTGTTATAAAGTTGTTCTTTTTCTCTCATATAAAAAATAGTACATGGATAAAGTTCAAGGTAAAGAAACAACATTTGTTCCACAACTTGTTATTTAAAAAACAACCTTTTTTAAATTAAAAAAACATCCTCAGAAATACAATTGTGTCAACATTGAACTTAAATTGAACATATGATGTAAAATAAAGGGATCGTTGGCCTCTTTAGAAGTAAAGGAAACTATGACCTCTTTAAAAGTTAAGGAATCAATGAAGTCTTTAAAACGGCAGCATGGTGTGGTTCATTATCACTATATTTATTATTGTATGGAACGATATTTCCCATTTCGTATAAAAAAAGTTTTAAAAAACATATTTTGTAAAATAAAACATATCGCTTTTGGGATAAACTAGTTAGTTCCCGAAAGCGATATGTTTTATTTTACAAAATATCAACAATACAAGTAGGTATTAACATCAATACAAGTAGGTATTATTTTACACTAATACGAAAACATATTGTATAAAGCCATTATTTGATTTTCAAATAATTTTATAAATACTCAGATTCCCGGCTTGACTGAAGCATTAGAAGATAAGAACAGCGGGGTGTCTACGATATTCGATGCGGCGTACTGTGAGAAGACCTGGGGTGATTTGCAGCAATTTAAAGGCGGAGATGCTGTGTTCACATATCCGGCAACGCCCATCAAGTGCCCTGGAGCGCCGCAAAAGATAGCATATCTTGCAGAGTCTTACTTCAATAGGGTAATGTACCTTTTCATATTCTGTTGTTGCGATTTAAATGTTTTTATTACAGGACAATTTTAACTCTTTCCGACATTATAAAGGTCATATTACATGATATTGCATCCAAATTCTATTTCAATCGTGATAAAATCATCGGTTAACCCTTTCGTTACGGGTGCCGACTAAAATTGGCGTGCGTGTGACGCCCTGTGTGTACGGGTCCTGATTATATCCGCCATTCGCCTTACACTATGTGTGCGGGTGCCGACTATGCTCGCCATTTGCGTGACGCCCTGTGTGTACGGGTCCCGATTATAGCCGCCATTCGCATGACACCCTGTGTGTACGGGTGGTGACTATAGTCGCCGTTCGCGTAACGTCCTGTGTATACGGGTGTATAACGCCCTGTGTGTACGGATGACGACCAAAGTCGGCGTTCGCGATACAACCTGTGCGTACATAAAAGGCGACTATAGTCAGCACCCGTACGCACAAGGTGTCACGCGAACGGCGACTATAATCGGGTACCGATTATAGTGGCCGTTCACGTTCACGAGACGATCTGCGTATTGGGTGCTGACTATAATATATACAAGACAATCACAAAGTGGCACTGAAAGACAAGTCCGAACATCGAAGACTATCGACATCCAAAATGATTTATTCAATCATTATTTGGTGCGCTTCCGTAAGGTTAATTGCCTAAGGAAGAATTCAAGAGTGCCTTGAAAGCTAGGAACTAATGTGTTCTTCAAGAAAAATTTTATTTCAACTAGAACTTGAACAACTGATTAACGTGGCTGTCATTTTTATAAAGTATATTAGTATCGGCTTGAAAACATGTGGTAATGATGATTTTCTTCACATCAGTTATGTAAAATGGTACATACTCGTAAAATGTTCTTGACTCTTCACGTATATATGATAAGAGACAATAAAAGACTTGTTAAGATTCGCAAAAAAAACAAATATGAAAAAAAATGTGTGGATACGAACCACTAACACAACACTACATTTCAACAATGATCACTACACTAGTAGCACGAACATCCTCAGGTGCAATTATAATATACAGGTGCAATTACACGTGAGGATGCTCCGTGTTGAGATGTAATACCGTAAAAGTGTATTTATTTACACAAGTGGTGTCGTGTGTATACTGGTTCGTGTGCATACAATATTATTTTTCGAATATGTCTTCTCGCGGAGCTGAACAAGGAAGTCATTGGCTCCCCATCATTGACTCCTCATTGAAATCTTCCGTGACGTTATTCGTTACCTGCATTATTATAAGCAAGCATTAGCATTATTTATAAGCAAACATTGCGTGATATTGTCGTGTCTTTAAAAGCCCATGGGTAATTTTTGTAACGTTGTTCCACTGTACATATGCGATGACTGTAATAATAATAAGTCTTTTGTTTCTTAAATTAATAATTAATATACAGGGTGTCCCAGAACTCAACGTCAAGCCGAAACGAGGTGACAGGATTGATTGTAACCATCATGAGAAAAATCAGAAAAAATCTATCCCATGCAGTTTGAAAATTATGGGCATTTAAGAAAAACCTAAAAATTTGGTCAAACTGTAACCATTTTTCGGTTATTGTGGTTAATTTTTATTATTTTTGTTCATTTACACTTTGGTAACCGTAACCCTAAATAACATTTCTAGAATCACAGTAAAAAATAATGAAACAATTGCCCCAAGTTTCCTAGAATTCAGACTATTTTTTAAACTATGAATTTAAAATTTTCAAAATTTGTCGACTTTGAAAGGTCCTCTTTTAAAAAAAAAGTACTAGAGTGCCTTGGCAAGTGCCATTAAAAGTTGGTGCATTTAATCAGGATTGTAAAACTCGTTTTCTTTAGTATGAAACTACAATACTTGTTAGTTTCATACTAAAGAAAACGAGTAACAAAATAAAAACCTCAAGTAACCCGATTTTTGCTAACACATTTTACTCAGTTAAAATGTTTTTTATTCGCACGAGCTCTTGGAAGGTTGTTAATTTTAAGATCTTCAGATAGAGATTTTTTTTCTGATTTTTCTCATGATGGTTACAATCAATCCTGTCACCCCGTTTCGGCTTGACGTTGAGTTCTGGGACAGCCTGTATACGAAGTAGTCATCGTTTATATTAATTATTACAGTGGCGAAGTCACTGGTCTCATACGTGACTTCGGGTTTAAACCACACATCGGAATAAATATTTTTACTTATTCCGAGTTGTCTAAAGAAGTTTTTTACTTCAAAAAGTACAATTTAATGCAATATTTGCTCTACGCTACTATGAGAACGCTCTTTAACTATTTATCGATTGTTTTATTGATTTGTGTTATCAACTAGCAGTGATAAGTCTGAGTATGGGAAGGATATTATATAAGCTTGTTTTTTTTTAAATAACAGTCCAAGAATTTTGTATACAGCACTTTATTGACTTGAAAAGAAAGACATTTTCTTTTTCCTAAAAGTATATTTTGATTTCAAGGAAAGAAATGTTATATAATTGAAAGGGATTTCACTTAAGGGAGACAGATGAGAATAATATACGTTATTATGATCATTTGTCATTGTTATCAAAACATTACTTATATATTTAACAGTGATATCACCAGTGATATGAGATTGTTTATAAAGTATTCCATTCAATTCATGTTTGTTATAATAGCGTAGTCCTAGTAATGTTATTTTTTTTAAATAAAGATTACTAGCAGTGTTTTGATATTAAAACATTAAGCGCTGCTTAGAAGCGCAGATATTGCAGTATAGCAATGTACAAAACTCACTACTGACTACCGAGATTGAAAGTTTTCGATACAGCTGTGTAAATGCGAAACAATATGAATGTTTCGCATTTACACAGGTGGATGAGTCGCCAGAAAAACGACTAAACAAGTTTTTTGTGTCAAATTTTGCGATACCTTCGAAAGAAAAGCTTATGGAAAATTCAGTCTCTGACGCGGCCTACCATCTGTAGACGGTAGATGGTGTAACGGGCTGATTTCCGCAGTTCGATGTCATCATGCGCCTATTTTGCGTCGTGTCAGAATGGATAGCTCCTATTCTATCCACCCCAGCTCCTCAAAGAACTACAGCAGTCTCTTCGGTCTACCTACAGCATCTTCAAGGGACCCGGGTGCACCCAGGTATCTGGCCCGGTAGTTGGCTACTCGTCTGCACTGAAGCACGATGTGAGCAGCCGTCTCCTCCTCCTCCATGCAGGCCCTGCATAGTGCGCTATCTGTAACACCTAACACAAATAGATGTTTGTTAAATGGACCATGTTCAGTTATTACGCTGGTTACCACGGGTAGTTGCGCCTTCCCAAGTTGAAAGAGTTTTCTTGCGAGGCCATGATTGATTGTAGGCATGGCCTCTTTGGACTGACGACAACCGGTGCTGTTGGTCCAGTGGTTATTGAAGCTTTAGTTCGTGTGTTTTTTGATCAGAGTTAGGCGGCCATCAAAGGGCTATGGTATTATTGGTTCCGGTCCAAAACCTGCTGTTGATGATGCCTTTCAAGCAAGTTCATTTGCAGCATCATTGCCCCTTGACCCACTTTGTCCCTTTATCCATTGTAATGTAATGTCGTTATGTCTACCTGCTTCTGTGAGCAGTTCATGGCAATTGAGAATAATACCAGAACGAATCTCATTGCTGTTTAGGGTCATCAATACCGCCTGGCTGTCCGCTGTCCGGTAGTTATGGTATTGGTACACGTGTACGCGACCCCGGCCTCCCGGGCTACTACAATATCACTCCTTGTCTTCCTTTGCAGTAGTATCATATCATCCTGTCTAAATCCATCTTTCCTTTCCCCTGCCATTTCCTCTCTTCTCTATCCTTACTATAGTGCCTTACCTCAGCATGCAGGGCTCTGCTGACCTCCATCCTCCCTTGCGGCTCGTGGTAGTTACTATGACGAATATTAATATTTTAATAACCTAATTTATTAAAAAATGATGGTGACGTGGTTCGCCACCCGCCACCCTGGTTCCTATAAAGGCGAGAAGCGACTAACGGTGAGCCGTTTCGCTATGTTGAATGTGAGAGGAAGGATGAATTAGTGTAGAGGAAGCAGGGAGGGTGTGCCGAGATTTTAGCGGATGGAGTTATGTGGTCTCTGCCAACCCCTAGGGGAGATAGGTGTGAAGATATGTATGTATAATTGGTAAATCAACATATTATTTTTTTTAATATCGATATAACATTAATTTGTTAAAATAAAGAGAGAGAGAGAGAGAGAGAGAGAGTTGAAATAATGTAAATTAAGATGGTAAGTAAAACTCACCGGTGGAGTGCTTTTGAAAGGGTTAATTTAATCATATTACATTATTAAAAACATGAACTGAAACGTACATGTTCATGTCTTAATACATTTTCTATTCATTTAGGCCAACCCTGATTTATATTCATAGAGGCCAACTCTTCATATTTACATTTTTATTCTACGACCATCCAGTGCGATATTTTGATAAATAAGTTATTCTAGAAAGGTGAGAAAGGTTCTACTGTAAATCGTAAATGGCTCCACACGACTGTCTGTAACAATATCAAAACATTGCTTGTCTTCTTTTAAAATAAAAATAAAATAACCCCCATACAAACAACAAGTATCATTCTATGACATCTATGTGACTATCACCTTTATAATAATATGTTTCGTTTCAGTCAAATGTGAGGTCGAAAGCGAATATAGTATACAACACACACCTGCCGGTGATCTTCGGCGTGAAGAAGTATGCGGACGCGCTGATGAAGGTTGTGAAGAGGAAGAACATACATGTCAATTACTGCACTGTGCTGAAGGAAGTGCGACCCGACAAAAAGGAGGCTGTGTTTTACAATTCCAATGACAAGAGCAAGGTGAGTTATAAATTAAAGAATTTGTTACGCACAACTCGTGTACCACAAATTTTGTATAATTGACTATAATATTACACTTTATATATGTATATATATATATATTACATATATGTGTCTTATATGTATGTGTTTCGCTATTTTAGAGTATCTATGTTTTACAATAATTGTCACAATACACGCTTTTTTTATGGGATAGGAAGGCAAACGAGCAGACGTGTCATCTGATGGAAAGCAACCAACGCCGCCCATAGACATCCGCAATGCCATAGGCATTGCAGAAGCGTTGCCGGCCTTTAAGAAAAGTGTAAAAAAACACCCCTGGAGGTAGCTGGTTCCACAGCCTTGAAAGAACTTTCTAGGAAAACACACCGTACTGGATCACCACTCATCCAGATAGTGGCGATAAAACTTTTCCTTTTTATACATATAAGTTTCGCTGTCCTAACCCACTCGGTTATTGAAAATGTAATCTTTCCCCAGGAATGTACAATGAATTACAACCTCCTCCACGTTACCCCGCCGATGGTGACACCACAGTTTCTGCGCAACAGTCCCGACATTATCGACGAGGCTGGCTATCTCAAAATCGATAAATACACAATGCAGCATTACAAATACCCCAACATGTACGGCTTGGGAGATTGTGGGAACACTCCAAACAGCAAGACTGCCGCTGCAGTAGGTGAGTGAAATCTATAATACTTTTAGGTTTCATCATCGTGAGTTCCTGTTGTCTGGTAATCATCAATCGGCTTAACATAGAACAACCCCATTTCTTTGCATGTGACGAAAATAGTAAAACTTTCGTGAAAAGATGGGATAAATATGCAGATATAATATACCTCTTCGCAATATATACATACATATATATCGTCATACTTTCCTTGCTTTCGCCACACTCTTCACTCTTCACATGCAAGCTCGCCGGTTAAAGATATTCTTGACCTGCCCTTTCTTAAAACCTTCGGCAATTTGGTCAAGGTATGTTGTCCTTGGTCTTCCCCTACCGACCGTTCCCTCCACATCCAGAGTGTAAATTGTCATATAGTACCCGGGGGAGCCCGATCCCGGGATGGTCGGCACGCTTGCGACTAAGTTTGCCCCTAGCCACGTATCCATTGGCACGGTAGACCGTGGATTTGCGGAGCAGAAGGGAAAAGGATAGAATAGAAAGGAAAGGACAGGGGAGAAGAAAGATGGATTTAGACAGGATAATAGGTATATGATACTGCCGCAACGCAAGACAAGGAGTGATACGGTAGTAGCTCGGGAGGCCGGGGTCGCGTATCCGTGTACCAATTCCATAACAACCGGACAGGCGGCTAGGCAAAGATACTCACTGACCTTTATATTGAGAATTTTTTTTAAACTTTATTTTTGAAGAAGAGAGAAAGACGGTCAAGTACGGTGCGTTTCTTGCGTTACTTGTTTCCACGCACCACTATTTTGTAGAACCAGATATTTTAATCGGTATTTCCGAAAGAATACACCATTGGAATTTTCAAAAAATGAGTATGGATGTTTCTAAAATACCAGTAACCTTTTCCAAAGCTCTTTTTATCCGGCAACATGCTTGCTTGCTAATTTGCCTTATACTTCATTAAAAAAAAACCTGCCTGCATGAGCCATCATGATGTGATTTATGTTTAAATTTCGGCACGATTTATAAAGCTAAATGAACTGGTTCTTTCCATTGAGGCATTGTTAATTTGTTATAATCTAGCATAATAAAGCATTCATTCATTCATTCATTCATTCACCCGTTTAGTTTCGGCTCTTTGATCATTCAAAAACAAACCTACATATTTCTCAAAGACCGGCTATGTTTCTCCAATGCGTTGCAATTATGTTGCAGCTAGCTATGGTCATCGTCGATTGCTTTCCATTAGGCAAAATTTGTTTGTTTGCTATCATATCCCATAAAAATTCATTGTTAAATTTATGTTCTAGCAAAACAAGGTTACGTCGTAGAAATGAACTTGCTGAGCACAATGCAGAAGAACGAGCCCAAGCAGAAATACAACGGCTATGGGGCATGCCCCCTCCTTACCTCATACAAAACTTGTATCATGGCAGAGTTTTTGTATGACGGAGTTCCGCATGAAACTTTGCCAATCAACCAGGTACTATACATTCATAGATAACTTAACATTCATTGTTTGTAATGCACAATGCTTGAAATTGACTTCTTGCCAAGTGGAAGGCCAGTACATCCTGTCTGTAGTTTTTGCAGTGCCGAAACGCGGACTTTTTTCTTTTATTTAATGGCAATGAGTTATGAATATTATGCCAGTGTCAAGTAAAATACAATGATATCAAATCTTTTGAAATGTAACTAGTCAGCTTGTCACGTTACGTCTTGATAAAATAATACATCACCACAATTAAATGATATAACTGATAATAATATATATAAATAAGATTATAAAAATGAAATAAAAGCACAACGTCACTGATGTGAGTTGGCGGGAAAAGTCTATCAAGCTGTTAATGTCAAAATTGATACATTGATTTAAACAAAATATAAAAAACAGTTTTTAAAATAAAAAAATTTAGAACAAATATTTCTTTTGTTAACTTGAACTTTATCTATGTATTGTTTCTTTTTCGAGAAAAGAACACACATGTGTATATATATATATATATATATATATATATATATATATATATATATATATATATATATATATATATATATATATATATATATATATATATATATATATATATATATATATATATATATATATATATATATCGAGGTTTAGTATTAAAAAAATCAAAGAATCTGGTTGCGATAGTTGGCACTGTGATCAAGTAATCAAATACCAGACGTCGACGACCCAGCAGACGTCTTTCAACGGTGAGTTTGATTTCTTAAACTCATCGCACCGTCGAAAGACGTCTGCCGGACGAGTTGGGATAAGTCATTTCAGTATTATCTTGTTCGCAGGCACGAGAAAGTAGACTGGCATATTACATGAAGAAGGATCTATTCCCATTTTTGTACTGGAACTTCATGGTGAAGGGCTACTACAACGGCCCCGAGTTTGTCCGAAAAATAATCAATCCCTTGGCCAAGTGAAATGATGAATAACATAAAAAATATCTATTATAGGCATAGAGACGAACGTTCTATATGGTAACTCTATATTGGAAAGTCTTTTTAAAGGACTTTCAAGTCTAGCGGTAGTTTAAGGAAATGCACCAGGTCGGCTATGGGTAATTTCTTATCTAAAAGGTGCCCCTCTCCTAGAAATGCTATGAACGTAATGTTAGTCTTCTTTTGTGACCTAGATTGTATCTTGGTTAAGAGCATAATCAGCTTTCATATACGGTTAATTTTACTTTACCTATTTTGTGCTTCCTCAAGATTACGATGGCGGTCTGTATTGACGACATTCAGACATTATTAGGTAAGCACGTGGCTTAGCATTTCAATGGTGTTGCCATGGTCTTGGCATTTCAAGACCTTAATGACTGTTCCCAACGTCCTCCATTAACCTATGAATGATACTCTACTGTTGTCTTATTCAAGTTGACTTCTTATCGAAGGCTCTTTAATTGTTCATTCATTTATTCATTCATTTCGCCCAATACTAAGCCACATAGGATGGCATTGAAGGAAGATGATCGACTCGACATCGACTCTTGTAGCGTGTAGGTGTTGGTAAACGTAGGAACGACGTTCTATTGGTGGGTTTTGATCAGAACAAAAAATTGAAAAAAAATATCAAGCTTTTTAGTGAATCCCCATAAAGTTACTTGAATCAAGAACATTACATTCCTGTTTATTTATACAAAAATGTTTTAAATTTTACACCTTGCAACTCAAGAGTGATGTAGTTTCGTAACGTATATTTTTTTAAAAATATGCTAAATTCATATGAGATTATGATAAAATTTGTTGTCTAAAGATATTTAAAATTTTATTACTTGTTACCCTTATCTAGTTGTTAATTATTATTATTTTAACTTTACATGTTTTAAACAAATATAATTTTGAAAAATAAATTAACATAAAATTTAAAAATAATATGAAATCTTTGATTCTATTTTAAATAAAAAAGGAGAAATTTCTTCAGTTTTGGAAGGAAACAAAAACCTATGGATACGTACTAACGCCTATACAGTATGCAGTATTTATATATGGTGGAAGGATTGGATAATATTTATTTTTACATATTGTATTATTATATTTTTTATTACATGTAAAAAGGACATTAAAAATTAGCATCATCGATAGTTTTTTCAAACAACATATTTTTTTAAAAAAAACATATGTTTGATTACTGATATTTTCTTGACCTTTCGGTACGGACGCATTCTACGTCGCGCCGTCCCCGCTGACCGAGCAGTCGCGGCAAGCGTCCGTACTTACGGAACAACTGCAAGCGCCCGTCAGACACACAATACCACGCTATCTTACGCAGAGCGAGTGCAGTCGCTCGTAAAAAAAAATGCTTAAAAAATTATAACATAATGCAATAGAAAATATTTGCTCATTTCGTCAGTTTATTATTAGGCAGCGTAAAACAAGTGCAAAATACTTGCGATGGATTACCATGGAGATAACATATATATTCTGCTCATGAAGAGTCGCGAGTGACCTGAGTCACCGTTCGTACATAACGAGCGTCAAATGTTGGGTGACCATAGTCATCGCTCGTACAGAGCGAGCGTCAGGCGTTGGGTGACTATAGTCATCGCTCGGACAGAGCGAGCGTCGGGCGTTAGGTGACTACAGTCACCGCTCGGGCCGAAAGGGTTAACATCCGCAAATAAGAAATTTTCGTTCCGTAGAGTGCTATCTCTATCAGAGTTATATTCATTTTAATTATTTTTTTACTTTATCGCTGGATACAAAATTAAAATAAAAAATAAGCATTTATTAGGACAAGTTACACATATCAACGTATACTATTTGATTTATTTAATTAATAACAATTCTTTGAATAATAATCGAACTTTTTATTTTTTTATTAAAAAAATTATGAAGTTCTTTGTAAGATGAAAACACTTGTTTTATTTCACATTGTTATTTGGTACATGGTTTATTGATGTTTTACAATAGATTGAAGACATTACAAATGTTTTGTGCCTAATTCGAGATATTGAGGTTATTTTTGAATGGTATTTGGAATTATTTATTAATATATTTTTAACTAATATATACATTTATTTCTATTTAATAATCGATATTAAACATTGAAATTTGTATAAAATTATAATTATATTAAGAAATTTACAGTGAAAAATTATTTTTGTATATTGTTTTTGGTAAGTGTTGTTATTTGGACATTGTATCGAAATATACTCATGTTATTAAACATTCGTGTTTTTATTTGCTAATGCAATGTGTATGTATAATATGAAACAGCATTAAGGTTGCTCACGCAATCTAAGGTCAAAGGTTCGGTTCTATTTACCATAAGATTATTGAAGTAAACAATTTTTTTTAACACAAGAACCATAAGCCCATATAACAAAACAACAAAAACTGATTGATTATAAAAAAATCTAGTTAATCATGGTCATAAATACTCCTATAACAGTCCAGTTTTGAATATTGGCATCCTACACAGATGTAGGGTATTAGTGTCATCCTCGCACTTAGCAGATTGGAGATCGCACAATGAATTTTAAGATATTACTCAGGTGAACGTTGCCACTGGTATTTTCTGCGATAGTCGCCTCTTACGACTCTTAGTGTTCTAAAACAAAAGTAAAAAATTGAGCATACATACTGTTAAAAATTGAGCATACATACTGTTAAAAATTGAGCATACATACTGCTAAAAATTGAGCATACATACTTTTAAAAATTGAGCATATTAATAATTTAATTAATAAAATTAAAGATTAAGAGAATATTAATTTCCCTATTTATAGAGAGGGGCTCCCCCGGGGACTATGGTGCCTTACCTCAGCATGCAGGGCTCTGCTGGGGCTGACCTCCATCCTCCCTTGCGGCTCGTGGGATTCACTAAGACGAATTTAATATACCTAATTTGTCAAAAATGACGGCGACGTGGTTCGCCACCCGTCACGTCCTTATTCTCACGAGGGCGAAAAGCGACCAATGACGAGCCGTTTCGCTGCGATGAATGGCAGCGGATGGAGCTCTGTGGTCTCTGCCAACCCCTGCGGGGGATAGGCGTGAATATATATATATATATATATATATATATATATATATTATATATATATATATATATATATATATATATATATTTATAGAGGTCAACATCGGTTACATTGAATTTTCAAGGTTCATTGAAAAGAATTAAGCACAGAAAAAATCCTTCGCAGATTTCCAAATTTATATATAATTGGCCACAGTTTTATTTACAAATCTTGCAACGAAGCACAATTTCAGTGGTGAGAGATTAGTGCGATTGTGTCATAACTACGTACGTCGCTGCTATCAATGGGTGCACGCCGATTGAGTGACAAGCGACATTTGAATAAAACAACACGAGTTGGGCTGGCTATTTTCATCATCTATTAATACATATATACATATCTATATATATATATATATCCATATATATATATATATAGATATATATATATATATATCATATATATATATATATATATATATATATACTATATATATATATATATATATATATATATATATATATATCTATATATATATATATATATATATATATATAAGGGTACTCTTGATTAATTCAATGGTATTTATGAAATACGACTACTACTACGCATGCGTTACGTATGATAGGAAAAGAGACAGAGTGCTATTCTGTCTTTGTTGTACAGCACCACTATCGTCATACCTCTGGCGGCCGTAAATTGAAAAGAATAGCGAAACTATCAAGCCGATATACGCCCCACAACTGTTGCAAGACATGTTCATAAGATCTTGATATTGGCATATTCCTTTTTTATATCTTCTTTCCTTTTCATTTCTATATCTCTCTTGCTCACTTATTTACGTTCCATTTCGCTTACTAATAATTATTCCTAAAGAATTGAGAGTAAAAAAAATCTTTGGCTCTCAAATCTAGATGGTAACGCTTCGCTAAAATTCCAGTGAAAATGTTTAAATAAAAAATATTAATATATTTAAAAGTACTATATATTTTATATTATATAAATGTGCAGCATTTTGAGAAAGTCTACAATTCTTTCACTCAAAAAATTTAAATGTAATAAGTTGACCTCATGCTATTACAATCACAAGTAAGCAATAACTATTATGTACTACTCATTTATTCATATTTAAAAATATTGTTTATTACTTTATTACTTACTTAACTCAACCGCAAATCTCACCTGAATCTTATATCCTTTATAGTAAGGGAGCCTAAGAGATCCCTTCTTAAGCTCTCCTACTATAAAGGACTGACAGACTGACTGACTACATTAATCTGCCATACTCGAATAAATCCCAAAATCCCCTCTTGGGCTCCCCTACTATTAAAAATGATGGCGGAATAACTATCCTGAAAACAAGTCACAAGCACGTAATGGGAAACTGCGTAACTAACGTATTTGTTTAGGATTTGTATATTAGCACAATGCATTCATTATGTGCAGGCGAAGTCTACAGTTGGAGGTGGTCTAATAAGGAAGAAACTATATTAAAAACTACCCATTCATTCATTCGTGCGTTCATTTGAATTAATGACTTTCAATAGTGCCAAAAAAATTACTCATATTATTAAAAGATAGTCCATGAAAATTCTATTCAGTCAAATAATAATTTGTAGCAAACACAAGGAAGCAAATTTCCATCCATCAGGTTTGTGCAATATAAACTAGACCAGAAAAAGTGCAATCCATTTATATTTATTAAAATTGATCAATTACGTCTGATGCTAGAATTGTAGTTAATTTTAATAATACATATTTATTACAATCCTTGTATTTAGTAAGCATCTTAAAATCCGTATAAGATTTAAAAAAAACCATAAGTACATATATATATATTTTTAATCTAAGTTTGAAACTGAAACTTTTTAGCTGCAAATTATTGGTCGTGGGTGGAGGCTCAGGAGGCTGTAGCGTCACTTGGCGGCTCTCGAAAAAATTTAAAAGGAACGAAATTATTGTATTGGAACCATCTGAGGTAACGCATTATATATTGAATTTTAAAAGAAACAATTCTCCACATCTCCATACTTCACGAGTACAGTTTTTTTTTAATATTAATATAGTTGAGAACAGTGATGAGATTTAAGTTCCCCATTGTGATAAATATCTGTATTTTATATATATTTGAATAGCTAGAAAAAACTAATTATATATTAAAATATTGCTACTCTTTTTTATAAACAGAAAAATCTAATTTGGAAATTTGTCTATATTGTGTATTTTTTTATATATATTCACGCCTATCCCCCGCAGGGCTTGGCAGAGGCCACAGAGCTCCATCCCCTACGATCCCAGCATATCTTCTCTGCCTCCTCCATACTCATTAATTCTTCCTCTCACATTCATCGCAGCGAAACGGCCATCCATTAGTCGCTTCTGGCCCTCGTGGGAATCAGGACGTGACGGGTGGCAAACCACGTCGCCGTCATTTTTCAACAAATTAGGTATATTAAAATTCGTCTTTAGTGAATTTGTGTATTAGAGGCAGCTATATATGTACGTTATAAGTAATCTTAATCTGAGACGAGAAGCGTTTATTATTATTAAAAATCAATAAAAAGTGTTAAATATTTAGGTGCACTATTTTCAACCACTGTTCTCTCTCGTCGCGGCTGGTATAAAAAAGTTACCGGTGAGTGAAAGACCTCTACAGTCTGTCCTACCGCGCGATGTCAGGTGGATAAAAGATCACGCGGAGGAATTTGAGCCGTGTAACAACGTGGTGCATACACGTTGTGGAGATAAAATTATCTATGACTTCATGGTGATAGCGGTTGGCTTGAAAAATAACTACGATAAGGTTTGAATTGATAAAAATTATTTAATTGTCCATGTGATAAAACAATGCATGTCTCTGTTTCATCTCAATTTTCTTTTTAAATTCCTACTGTTATTTTTATATATCTTGTTAAAATTTTCAATCGGTAATAAAAATCTTTTTTATTCATCGAGTGGACGAAGTTCAAATATGTTTTTTTAAAAGTGTATATATAAATGATAATGTCATGTAAATGACACTTGTTATTAATACAGTTTTTTATTATTTAAATTTAATTAAATTAATTAATTAAATTTAATTAATTAATTTTTGTTTTATATGGGAGAAAAGAAAATCTTTTATATAAGTAGCAGGATATAAAAGACTACATTTTTTTATATTACTTGTTTTTTATGAGTCTAGCAATGTTTTAATATTACAGGATTCTCGTTAACCATTTGAACTATGCTTATGACGGTTGTGCTAGAAAATATTGGTTCACATCAATAGTCCAATGGTGAATCGAACCAACGATCAAAGACTGGCAACGCATCTCCAATGCCTAGAGTATTTTAGATGTCTATGGGCGTTGATTACTTTCCATAAATGTGTTTATTTACTTCCCTATCTCATAAAAAAAGAACGAACATAGTTCGTAAACGTAATCTTAAGCTAATACTGCTGTACTCGAACGAACAAAATGGTTGATACAAATGAAGACGCAAAAGATTTTAAGACGAAGAAAATATTTATTTTCTTCATCATCATTATCAGCTTGCGGCATACCACTGCTGAAAAAGGTACCCCCCCTGAAATGTTTAAGCCAAGCCAATTATACTTACTAAATAAAATATTTTCAATTTTTCGAAATGTAATATATGGTTAGTAAATTAAATGAATTATTAAACTGTTTCGTCAAAAGATTAAATTGTTACTTATCGTCTTTGGTCCAGAGCTTGAATGGGGTTAAGTTACACAATAATAGTATCTTAATAATTTTGATAGATTCCAGGTCTTTTGAAAGAACTGGATAATCCTAACAGCTGTGTGGTGACGTCTTACTCTCCGAAATATTGTGAGAAAGTCTGGTGTTGTATACAAAAATTTAATGGCGGCCATGCACTTTTCACTTTCCCTCGCCAAGTTGGCAAATGTTCTGGAGCGGCATTGAAAATTGCCTTTTTAGCTGATGATTATTGGAGAATGGTAAAGTTTAAACGGTATCAAAAATTTATAAGTGAATGATTTTATACTTTCTAGAGAGTTATGAAAGAATAATTTCAAATAAACACTTGGGACTTTTCCCGCCAACTTACATCAGAGACGTCGTGTTTTTATTTCATTTTCATAATCGTATATTATTGTTAGTTGTTTAACTGTGGTGGCGTATTATACAATATAGTTTGATTAAGGCGTATATGTGAAGTGATATGAAATAAATGATACGTGTATCGTGACTGTTTAAGTTGACTGAAAAAGTCCATAGAAGTATTGGTAGAATAGCCACCATTTTATCAAGACGTAACGTGATAAGCGGACTTGATGCAAGATACTTGATATTATTTTACTTGACACTGATATAATAGTTATAGTATAGTTATAACTAAGTGCCATCAAAACAAGAAAAGAAAAGTAAATACTTTTTTGACAGGTTATTCATATCGTTAGGACTATTTTTAACGTTTGGTATTACAAGAATAAATCTTATTTGGAATGTTAGAATTTAGCTTTAGAATATTTTAAAAGCCTTAATTTGCTATGAATAAGCGCTATCATCATTATAATAAACTGCCTGGGACAGTCCACTGCTGGACATAAAACTCCTCTAACGCATGAATCTGTCAGCCGCCCTGTCAGCAGTCGGACAGTGCTGGCGTTAAGAGGGGGAGGGGGGGCTGTGTGCCAAATTTGGGGGGTGCGATTGCGCCAAACGGACACGCGTGATTATAACGATACCGATAATAGCTAAACATTCTATGTTTGAGCGTAGGGTGACGTCGCTGAAAGGTGAAAAAGATGATTCACGAAAAAATTAACATTCGATTTTGATTTCCTTAAGTGGGCGCCAGAATATTTTTGCCGAGGGTGTCATCGGTCCTAACGCCGGCACTACAGATGGACTGTTAATATCTACGTCTCGATAAATCGGCATTGGACAGAATTTTAATTTCTGTGTACATGTATCTCACTTTGCAGCAAAAAATACGCCATAATGCCAGCATTACGTACAATAGCGCCGGGGACTATCTTTTTGGAGTGCAGAAATACTCGAAGGCGTTGAACAGAATTGTTTTAAACCGGAATATTGCCTTGAATTGCAAGATGGAATTGATTGAACTTAACAAACGGGGTGCAATATTTATAACCAATGATGGACAAGTAAAGTATTTACTCTACGTATTCTCCTGTTAAGAGGCAATCTAAGGAACTACTTCCACATACGTCTTCTGCGAGAGAATAGTATTATCTTGGATAGCCGGTATATTTTTATAGTGGTAGAACCACGCTGTACCACACTCCCGCATAAAACCGGCGTCTGAGTGGTAGTTTAGCTACCGCGTTTCGTACGGTGAGCGGTTGAATTCCGGAGACCCAACACCCTCCCTCCTCCCCCTCTCGCTGCCATAATGACACTTTCCTTAAAGGTCGACAACGCTTCCGCACTGCCTATGGCGCTGCAGATGTCTATGGGCGGCGTTGATTGCTTTCCGTCAGGTGACACGCCTGCTCGTTTGCCTTCCTATCCCATAACAAAAAAATATTCGTTCTATAGATAAAGATTATCATTTTGAATAACATAATATGTCAAAAAGCACCTAAATGCCTCTGCCAATACAGAAATCTTTGGGTAATATTGTATTTTACGATGGATGGTCACCAAAATGGAAGTAAGAGGCTATTAATTCAACCTATTTATTAATGAAAAGGAAATAACATAGATATGTTGTAGTCCAAACAAAGCGATTTTCTGCCTCTCGGAGCTCAGAGTTGTATTTTCACTTTCATATGTGCTATTTATTCCCAAATATAGCTCTTATAATTATTTCAGATTTTAAACTTTCCATACAACTTTCTTCACGTAACACCGCCTATGTCTCCACCAGATTGTCTCACGCGTTGTGAGGCGCTTGCGACAGAGACAGGATATTTGGATGTGGATAAGTACACCCTTCAGCACAGGTGTTTCAATAACATCTATGGCGTTGGAGACTGTACGAATACGCCGAACAGCAAGACTGCCGCTGCAGTCGGTAAACTTCTTTCTATGATCATATCTTACTAGAATTCTTGTTAACCATTCCAACTAAGGTAATAGTATTCGTGATGGGTAATATGATTCACTGCCAATCGTGGAATTGATCCCTTGACCTTAGACCTTAAGTGCAATCATTGCCAATTAAGCTGCTTCCGGCCAAAAAGTCCTTTCTTTTTGTAATTTGCCGTTTTGAGGCTTGTTATTAAATTAAGTGAAAAATATTGAGAGGAAAAAGAAATTGTTTTCTAAAAGTGCGATTTCTTTGTTCTTTTTATTATGGCAATTAGCTATAACTATTATGTCAATGTCAAGAAAAAGGTTTCTTTGGTGTTACAATTCAACTATTTGTTTATGGCAACTATCAGTGAATTTCACTCAAAAAAAAACAAAAACAAAACTAAACGGAAAAATCCGCAACCTGGTAACTTTCATGAAAGTACTAAAGCTAATGACATAATCATTTGGTTGTAAAATTCGCTCCTCAGAATGTAATGGATTATATGCTATTGTTTATCTTGCAATTAATTATCGTTTAATAAACAATCGGTGAGAATAACTGGAAATTAATTTAAACGAGTTTGCTTATTACTATTCGCTTTGTAATCATGGGTTCGATTCCTTTAACAAAATAATTATTTGTATGGTAGTCTGAGTCTGTGTCCTTTTATTTGTATGTTTATAGATTATATCCACGACGCAAGGAATGTTAGTTTGAGTGTATGAACGTATTCATAAAGCGTTTATCATACATAAACCACTTGTAAAAACGTCTAAAGTACCTTATTTTTCGGTGTACTACATGACGGGGCCTTTTTCTTAATATTTTAATAGTTTTAAATTCTGATCAATGAATAGACACAATTTCGCTTTATTATCTGTATTATAAATTTATATTATTATTTATAAACGTAAGGGCGGACTTTTCCCGCCAACTTGTGACAGTGACGTTGTGTTTTTATATCATTTTCATAATCTTATATTATTATCAGTTATATTGTTTAATTGTGGTGGCGTATTATACAATAAAGTTCGATTAAGACGTATAAGTGAAGTGATATAAAATAAATGCGTGTATCGTGACTTTTTAAGTTGACTGAAAAAGTCCATAGAAGGTTTTGGTAAAATAGCTACCATTTTATCAAGATGTAACGTAAGCTGACTTGTTACATTTCAAGAGATTGGTTATTATTGTACTTTACTTGACACTGGCATAATAGTTATAGCTAATTGCCATCAAAGAGAAGAAAAACGTAAGGGCGGACTTTTCCCGCCAACTTACATCAGTGACGTAGTGTTTTTATTTCATTTTTATATTCTTATATTATTATCAGTTATATTGTTTAATTGTAATAATTGTACAATAAAGTTCGATAAGCCGTATAAGCGGAATGATGTGAAATAAATGCGTGTATTGTGACTTTTTAAGTTAACAGCAAAACCACCATTTTATCATTAATTAAATCTTTAAGACGTAACGTGACACGCTGACTAGTACATCTCAAGATACTTAATGCTATTACATTTCACTTGGCAAAGTAGTTATAATTAGTTGCCATCAAAGGAAGAAAAAAATCGTTTTTGGAAGTTAAAATCTATGTCAAAAGTGTCGATATCTTATAACTAGTGTCACCAGATAAAAATCACACTATTCTTCACACGTAGTAATTTAGTGGAAGTAATTCAGATATCACAGATTTATAATAAAATATTCTTTATGTAGTTTTTTTGTTACGCAAGACTTAATAAACTTTACTAGTATAACTTTCAGCTAGTCAAAGTTACGTGGTGGCGAGTAACCTTTCGAGTACAGTGGAAGGTAAAGTACCCGCACTAAAATATAATGGGTACGGAGCTTGTCCCATACTAACCTCTTATAAATCTGGCATACTGGCAGAGTCAGTATACGATAAAAGACCATGGGAGACATTTCCTTTTGATCAGGTTAGTATTGCTAGAATTATTTGTAAGTGCATTATCGTTATCAATTCTAGCTGAATTGATAATGGACATACAAATAACTCCGGTTTTCGCATCTATAGTACCCTTGTTGTTCAGATGTCCTTGGTCAGCTATGGTTTTTTTTTCAGGTTTATCGTTTGCTCGTTTGGCCCTCTCTTCCATTAAAAAATTGTACCACGCGACAAAAAGAGTATGTATCTATGATTAAAGATAGGAAGGCAAACAAGCAAGCGTTTCACCCGATGGAAAAAGAATTAACGCTGCCCATAGACATCTGCAACACCATAGACATTGCAAAGCGTTGTGGGCCTTTAAAATTATGTATTATTTATCATGATTAATATCAACCATTTATGAATCGTTCTGATTATTTCAGAGCAAAGAACAACGGCTAGTTTATTATTTAAATAAAAACGTGTTCCCATATTTATATTGGAACAAATTAATAAAAGGCAAGTGGAATGGACCTGCTGTATTACGTAAAATAATAAATCCGTTAGGAAGGTAAAATAAAAAATTGTTAAAACATGAAAACAATTTTACTAAAAAATAAATAGTTACTTACTTTTAAAACTAATTTAAATACTGACGACATACACATTATATATATTATATTAAATATTTAGACAATTGCTAAATTAATTGACTTTGTAAAATGTTAAATAAAACTGTTATGTCAATATAAAATATCTCATTTGTATCATTACTTGGTGAAATTATATTATCTGTGCAAATATTTCCTCACGCCTTTTAGGCGCGATATTACTACAGTAATATTGTACTTTATTTTATCTTAATAAACCCAAGTTAGTTTTTTTATATGGTACATTTATTATATAATAATGGTGGCATTTTGTTCGATATACTCCGAATATGGCGCAGAAATAAATTATACCGAAATATATGCATCTGATTTTTTTTTTAAATTGATTCAATTATGTACTTTGCCGTAGTAGGCACCATTTTATTAAAATCAGACGCGATAAAAAGATATATGTATTTAAAAATAACCGTTAATTATATTACTTGATAATGTTAATAATATACCTAAATAGCATAAACGAATATTTATTAGACTCACTATATTATCACAAAACATGAGAATTACATAGTTTTAAATTAGATTATTGGCAAATTATTTCTTTACAACTACTAGGTACATTGTATTAAAAATAACGGGCTAGTTTAGTAGTTTCTCTGTCATAGAGAAAGTACTAATCTAGCTTACATTACCATTCATACAGTCATATGTCTCGTGTCATACAATGAAAAAATTTGTTCGCCAAATTATTGACAAATTATTTGCTGCTCGCTAGGTCCTGATTATTGTATTACCGACTAATTAATAAGTGGTTAATTTTCTCAGTACTAACTGACAACTACAAGTAACATTAAAGAAAGTAAAAAAAAAACGAGAAACTAAATATTTCAAATTTTAAAGGATCCTTTGCCATAAATAGCGGTAAAACAACAAAAACGTACAAAAAGATATAAAAAAAGTAATCAATCAATGCAAACACAGTAATCTATACTTTGTACATATAAATTACATCAGTTTAAAATAATTATATACCAAAGTAAGGAAATACATAATTTGAGAAGTGATATTTACTATGCTTTACATCATACCAAAAAAAATGATTGTAAAGAATGTTTGTTTTTAGAGTTCTGAAGCATATCCTTTAATCTATAAGAATAAATTTTAGACGTTATCTAATAAATAACAACCTAACACGGGTTTCCAATAACTAAAAATTGAATCAATATATGCCATAGTTAAGTCTGAATGAACAAAAAATTATACACGAACATTTACAACTTACTCCATTTTGATGTTGTTTCGATATACAAAATGGCGTCAATATTTCTAAAAGGAAAAATTAAATGACCAAATAATTGATATTAAATTTCGAATATGAATAATTTCAAAAGGTATATAAATTTCCTCAAACATACATGTACAATTTAGAGATTCAAATCTCAAATAATGAATTAAATTTGAAATTTTTATCATGTAATAAAACATATTGTTAAATAGGACAGGAATATTTATATAAATAATATTTTTTTAGGAATTATGGAGAACATTAATCCAAATGGTTACAACATTAATCCAAAATGTTACTGACCATAAAGTATCCAATCAGTATCTTTTTCATTCTATATTTAACTTATTTCACGACGGTCACCCAAATGGCGCAGTGATGAATTTGAGTCAAGGGTTCAATTTACGTATATTTATTCTGAGTCTGAGATGTGTTTTTACTTATCAATCTTTGTGTGTGCAATGATACCCCTGACATAGTCAAATGTAATTCATGCATGCAAATATTTTTTTTTGTTAAGCCCTATTAAAAGCGGCGAACTGTTCTTTCTGAAAGCCATTGGAACTTTTAACATCTGAAGCGCTTTGTCGCTTTCGATTCATCATCGCTTGACGTATTCTGTGACGTCTTCTACTCTTCACTAAATACACGGTTAGGGCGATGGCTATAAGAAGACCCACGATGATACAGCTGGCCAGGATGAGCGTTATGTTGGTGACCTTCGGACCAGATCCGTCTGTAGATGGCTCCAACTGGAATTAAAATATTTTTTATACATTACTAACTTACGCATCGCGCGTTACTGCGATCTCAGAAGAAAGAAAAGATTCTTTTCAATTTACGGCCGCCAGAGGCATAACGATAGATGGGTGTGCTGTGCAACGAAGACAAAATAGCATTCTGTCTCTTTCGTGCCTTTTTAATATAACCCATTATAATAAAACGAATAGCGATAAACCAATTGAACAAGTCGCTTACAGTCGCTTGTCACTCAACCGGCGTGCACCCATCGATAGCAGCGACGTACAGCGGCGTTGATGCGAAAGAAAAGCTATGACACGATCGTACTAATCTCTCACAATTAATATTGGGCTTCGTTGTAAGACCTGTGTATAAGACCATGGTTTGTATTCAATTATTATTTGTGTGTTCATGCGCGCCTTCTATTGTAGGATATATGTTCTATTTCAAAAACCTTCGTGGGATGGATCGGATAAATGATGCAGTAATGAATAAATTCTTTTATATTTATATATTATCCAGTCACTGAAAGTTACTAAATGATGAAGCGCTATTAGTAAAAATAAACTAAAACAAAAAGAGATGAGCTACATACCCCATAACTACCAGATCTCCTCATCATTTCGCTGCACATGGCCTGCTCGGTCCAGTTGTACCAGTGCACGAGACGCAGACCTTCGACCGCTCGTGGCGAGCCACACCTAGAAGGATAAATATACAAATAGAAAAAAAAATTATACAGTAGTTGCCAGCATATATAACAAGGACCCCTTTTGCCGTGCGTTTTGTACGACTATGGAAGCGAATACAAGTAGATAGGCAGCGAAGTCTACCGTAAGTAGACTAGTACAGACAGCATAATAAAAACCAACTTGCTATCACCAATCTACCAGCCAAGCGGTATTTTAGTAACAACCCTCAATTATAAGGCATTGAAAAATAGGTATTTTCTTAGCTTTCCGACATGATAAGGACGTATCAAATATTTGCTTTATCTAAAGTTTATTTATGCAATGAATATTTTAGAAATGTTCTTTTTTTTCTTACTTTGATGGCAATTACCTGATAATTACCTGACATACAGGATCACCCCTAGTTCAGGCATAAGCTCGCCACATAAGTATTTTTCTCTGTCTCCATATTATAACCTTATATATGTAACTTTGTGGTGTCGAAATAAATGAAATGATTAAATTACTTATAACTATTATGCCAATGTCAAATAAAATAATATCAAGTGTCTTGAAATGTAAATTCAGCTTTTCCGTAAACGATACGTCTTGACAAAATAGTTCTATTAATAGTTGCATGGTCATTTGCAGTGAAATAAAAAACACACTATACACGTATTTTCTTTTCTTTCATGGCAATTAGTTAAAATTATTATGCCAGTGTCAAGTAAAGTTGGAATAATATCAATTTTCTTGAACTGTCTAGTCAGCTTGTCAGGTTACGTCTTGATAAAATGGTGGATATTCTACTAAAACCTACTATGAACTTTTTCAGACAACTTAAAAAACTACGATACATGCATTTATTCCCTATCACTTCACTTATAAGCCTTAATCAAGCTATATTGTATAATACGCCACCACAATTAAAGAATATAACTGATAATAATATAAGATTATGAAAATGAAATAAAAACACAACGTCACTGCTGTAAGTTGGCGGCAAAAATCAAACACGCTCTTATTTCATTTTATCTGACTTTGTAGCCTTAATCAAAGTATATAGAGTAATAGGCCACCAGAATTAAATAATATAACTGAGATTATAAAAACTTAATATCAATTAATGTTTTTTATCTGGTTTGTCTTCTTCGTCGAAAAGAGTACGAGACTGGGCAAGAAAGATGACCATGGCTCGGTGGCGAAGGTTTGTCTTCATACCTAAGGCTCACTCAAAACAATGCTGTGATCTAAGATTACGTAGTTGAGGTTCGAAGATTTTATTTATGACAGCTATTGGAGAACTAACAATAGATATAGGCTCATTAAAAAAGAAGATTCACTGGTTATGTTCTATATTTGAATAAAATTAAAGTTAGAAATAATTTGAAAATTAAGTACTCCAATCGATTAGTAAACTCTCGTAACAGAAGTTCTATAATTTCAAATAACATATTCACCTCAGATCAGTAAGTAGCGGTGAGTTGGTCTTATAAAGAACTGGGATTAGCTCATCTAAGACCCACTGAAGTTGACAGGAACACTCCCAGGGGTTGAACTGCAGGTTAGCACCATCCGACATAGACGTCCAGTCGAGTAGGCCCTTCGACAGCTGCGTGAGGTTATTTTTGCTTATATCTATCTGTAACAGTTTTGTTTTAATTACTTAATTTCAATTTCATTTCTATGTCATAATCATAATGGGAAATATCCCAAGTAAATAATTTAAGTTACGTTTTTAGTGGTAGAGCCGCGCTGCAGACGAATTTTTCGTCAAGAATGGCATATTATTTGTCTGTAGCATGAATGGACCGGCGCGCCCGGGGAAGTACCACACTCCCGCAGAAAACCGGTTCCTGAGTGGTAGCTTAACTACAGCGCTTCGTACGGTGAGCGGCCTGAGTTCCTGAGGCGCAACACCCTCCCCCTCCCACTCCCATCATGTCAAAGGTCGGCAACATTTCCGCACTAGCTATAGCGCTGCGGATGTCTATGGGCGGCGTTGATTGCTTTCCATCAGGTGACACACCTGTATAAACCCTATATATCAACTACGTAAAATGGTGGCTGCGGAGTTATTGATGATGGATCACCACGCTTTTATGCTTTTTACAGGCAGATTGGAGCGGCACCTAGACTCGGAATAAATGCTCGTAGTCCATACATACATATATTTATCTCGATGCGAGAGTTAAACCCGTAAGCGTTAATAGCGCCACTCTGTAATTTGGTCGTTATGTGTAACTTAATATATTTTAAGAATCCAGTTATGGCAGTTTCCTCAAAGTATACACTTAAGGAAATACGATAAATTTGTAGACTTCGATTTCGATTCGTTTCGATTTGTAGATACTTTTGTGCTTAAACGGTATAACAGATAATAAATATAAATCTGTACATACCATACACAAAAATGTTCCATCAAAAGCGCCATCTTTAATCTCACTCAGCGAAGCACAATTAGACAAATAAAGAGAGAAGCAGTTACGATCATTTGCTGTCTCATCTCCTCTACCAATCACATTACTAAATGCTTTGTCCTGCACTACAAACAGCTTGTGCAAGTCATTCATATACAAATTCTTTACAGCTAATATATTTTTAAAGTAAACATCTTCAATGGGGTTGCCATCTAATCTCAGTTCCTCTAATTTGGGTAGTATTTGACTATTTAAACATTTTGGCACGTCTTGAATCAAGTTATATGATACGTCCAAGCTAAATAATTTTGGCAGTTTCCTTTCCATGTTTATTTCTTTTATCTGATTTCCCCCTATGTTTAAAATCTAAAACAAAAGAATATAATAATTTTCAGTTTAAAAAAAGAAAGAATCACATTAAACCAGAAGTGTAAATTATTGATGCCAAATCTGAAATTTCATAAAGAAGCTCAGACTTCAGACTCGTTTCAATTGTCGTTTCTAGTAATTAATAATCAAAATTTTAGTTTTTGCTTCTACATTTTAATTCAATTTGATAAATGTTGCTTTGGTAAATGAGAGATAATTCTGACGAGAAAGTGATTTTTTTCCGTTAGTGCACACTAAAAGCACTTATTAGTATATGTACGCATATGCCCGCTTCGAAAATTTAGTGTAACATCAGTCAAGTAATGTCCTTGATTCAAATTACATTTCATTTACCAAATATCAGTTCGTCTACAATCAAAGTTTTTATCATCATTTACTTTGTTTGACAATCGTTTTGAATTTACATGACACAACTGTATCAAAACCTGAGAATTCATTGCCTAAGTTTTTTACGGCCCTCGACACCACAACTAACACGTGTTTGTTGCTCCCTATGAAAAAAGGTTTAGTACCACTGCTTTAAACGGAGTAGAAACTGTGAAAGCAAATATCCTCTTTTTTCCTTTTCTTTACTTTGTTAGATACTCTCACAGATATCTACTAAAATGGTCAGTTATGTACAATTAAAAGAAAATTTTTATAACATTCAAAACAGACCCGGGCCGGCCTTACCTCTAGACTGTCAAAGTCAACGCTACTCTCCTCATAAATCTCCGACAGTCGATTATAAGACAAGTCAATATAGGTGATGCTACTAGGAAATTTGGGCCAGTGGTACAAAGTATTTATTTTCAAAATGGCAATCTGAAGTGAAGATGGCAGTGCGAATGTGAACGTTATGTTGTTCTGTGCAAGGTTTAATTCTCTTAAATTAACACTAGTTAGAAGCGAATCCTCTTCCACTATTTCAATCACATTGTTTGATAGGTCCAATAGTTCGCTGGAAAATAATAAAATACAAATTAATATTATTGTAATAGAAATAAATTCCATGGGAAAAAATAAGAAATAAAATCGATAAGAAAGAATAGGGTCACTATTCTGTGTCGGTAACTACGCTCCAGGACTTTTCCCGCCAACTTACAACAGCGACGGTGTGTTTTTATTTCATTTTCGTAATCGTATATTATTGTCAGTTATATGTTCAATTGTGGTGGCGTATTATACAATATAAATGAATTAAGGCGTATAAGTGAAGTGATTTGAAATAAATCCGTGTTTCGTGACTGTTTAAGTTGACTGAAAAAGTCCATAGAAGTTTTGATAGAATAGCCACCATTTTATCAAGACGTAACGTGGCAAGCTCACTAGTTGTTACATTTCAAGAGATTTGAAATTGTTGTATTTTACTTGTTTACTTGACACTGGCATAATAGTTGTAACTAATTGCCATCAAAAGAAATGAAAAGGAGTATAAGTGAAGTGATATGAAATGAATACGATTATCGTGACTTTAAAGTAAATGCATGTAAGGTTGACTGCAAAAGTCTATAGAAGGTTTTGGTAGAATGACCACTATTTTATGAAGACGTAACAAGTTGACTTATACATGACAAGATACTTGATATTATTATATTTTAATTATCACTGGCATAATAGTTATAGCTAGTTTCCATCAAAGAAAAAAGAACTACGCTGCAGACAGTAATTTAGTTATATAATAATAATCATTTGCGTTTACAGCGACGAAGAAAAATGATTTATAAATTAACAAGAAAATTGGACGACAAAATATGATGTCAATGTCAAAGTTAATAGGTGGACTAAAGCAAGTGGTGGCACGAAACGAATTTAAATCGAAAGTTCGGGACATATGAACTATAATTGTATAAAACAGTGTAACACTCACATACTATTATTCAAAGGAAATGATTCCTTGGTCACGGATCTTATCCTGTTCCCACTTAAGTTTAATCTTTTCACGACTCTGAAAGGTGCACTTTCGGTCCTTTGCAAAAGCAGATCGACTATACCATTCTTACTCAAATCTAAATCTTCTAGGATCGTCATCGGTTCTAGAGCTTCAACGGGTATTTTCTTTAAAATATTGCTTTGTAAATTCAATCTTTTAACGTGGTGTAAATACTTAAAATCCAGAGAATTAAAGTCCGATAGTTTGTTGTACGACAGATCCAATTCCTCCAGGCCGTCGATTTTCGTGAACAAGTCTGGAGTGATTTCAATCAAATCGTTTTGAGCAAAGGAAAGCCTCTTCAGGTTAGGAACGTCACTAAAAGGATCTGGCCAGTACGTTTTAATGGCATTGTTACTGAATCTCAAGGTTTCCACTTGCGTATTGGTTGGCAATCTGAAAATAACACCGTTACATTGATATGAATAAAATTTAAAGTAAAAATCTTACTCAATTAAAAATGAATTTTACGTAGTTAAGATCCGCAAAAAACAAAACAAATAAATAATATTGTATCTTCATGAAAAATTAGTGGAAATTATAAAGTTACTGATGTAATTCTTACTGAAAAAACTTGAAGCTTGTAGTTTTTCGGTCAATCTTTTATTAAAATGTTTCTTTGTTTTAATGTCATTTTTTTGTTTTGTTTGTTTGACTGTCCATCTGAACAATGGATTTCCGCAAAGTAACACCTGACTCTGTTTATCAGTATCGATAGTATTAATGTAAATAAACTAAAGTTTATTATCATCCACATATTATTATAGACCGTATTCCTTTTCCTATCCTTCACTTCTCTTCTTCCCTCACATTTCTCGCATATTTTCTTAAAGTAGGTAGGTGACCTATCTGCACTGTACTTCACGTTGTCAATGTATATAAGCGGCGGTACTTGCCAGCTAGAGACCCACTTCCTCCTTTGTTTGACACAACTATACTCAATCTGAGACCCGCCGGGCTTGGCGTTGTGGTTAGCCCATCAATTTCGTACCCATAAGACAAATTGAGAGCGCGCTGAGTAATTAGTTTCTACATAACACTACCGCGCCTCGGTGTGTTATGTAGAACCTAGTGCTAAGTACTATTATTGATACGGTTATTTGCCGTAACATACCGCAATTTATTCATTTATTTTTTGATTAACATCAGACATCTGATTGTATAGTAGCAACATGTAATTTTAGTATTTTTCTTAATATACAAAAAATTATGTGTGTTTATGATAAGCGATATTTTGCGTTTTTAATTCTGTACCGAGCGAGTGAGACCGCAGGAATCCCTTTTTCTGGGCATACTCCATTTACGTGTCGCTTTGATCGCTGGTCATGACTTGTTTTTAATTTATTTACATGACACAATTGTGTTAAAACTTAAGAAGTCATTACCTAATTTTTTAAATTTATTTTTCGGCCAGTGACACCCCAACTAACACGTGTTTGTAGCCCCTATGAGTACCGCTGGTCTTACCCTTCAATAAAATATATATTTCCAGGCTTATAGAATATAATCTTTTTAATTGCCCAATAGAAAGGTATAAGCGGGACGTCAAGCAAATGCTTAAAGGTTTGCATGATTAGAATTAGATTTTTCGTTTTTTCTCACAGAATTTAACATTTAACTAATTTTTTTTCTTACAAACAATACGTTTCACACAATCTTATAGTGCTGTTGTATGTATTAGTTAATTGTGGAAACTTTACTGATTTCAATTATTGTAATTAGAAATAATATAATAATGTAATATAAAACTGTATGTTTTCCAAATAAAAATAAAATAAAATAATTTTGTAGAGAACCAACTTCTTTCCACTCACCACTATCCTATGGAACCAGCTACCGCTCGCGGTGTTTCTGAACCGATACGATATTAGAACTTTAAAAAAAACAAGCTTACACATTTATTAAGGGCCGGCAACGCTTCAGCTATGCCTGTGGCATTGCGGTTGTTTATATGTGGCGTTGATTGCTTTCTATCAGGTGACACGCCTGCTTCTTTGCCTTCCCACAAAAAAATATTCACTTCTGCCACTTTCATTCTGGCACTTTACCAAAAATAATATTTAAATGAATAGTTTAGATAATTCGTTGTGCGAAAAAGAGACAGATAGACAACAGACCTGATTCAACACATTATACGAGCGTAGCTTTATCACTGTGGACATAACAGTAAGAATCTACAAAATCAATACATGTAAAAATGAATGCATGTCTGTCTGTTTGTATGTCAAAATTACAAATTAATTTGTGTGTCAAAAAGAAAAATTACTAATCTTCATTTTTTTAAAATAGGCATTAAGATTTTTTCGATAATAACAATTTCTTCATAACCCCACGTCCAAAAATGTTAGAGATAAGGAATCAGTCACTTCCTGCGCGGTGATGATTCGCAATACAAACACGTGTGGCACAATTTAGCTGATTGATGGCCCAGCATCCGCGCATTTGTTGCCTACGTGAGATAACACGGCCGCCGACCGACGCGGCAAACTTTGATAAGCGTACTTTGTTAGAAAAATACAAAGGGAAACACAAATATTGAGAAAAACAACACTCCTTGCCCCTTCGAAACTTCGTAGTCCATAATTCCGAGTTAGATTTCGTTACGAGCACAGCACGTTTTATTTTCGCAACCCTATTAGGGTTTTTGGCATTGTATCAATGAAACCATTTTTATTAAATCCTCGTATTTGTTCGACTTTTTTTCCATAGTCATGTACGTTAACCCACCACGCATGTCCAAAGCGGATATGCGGGGTAACTAGACTCGAAATAAATATGCGTAAGCCATTTTTTCCACAGCCCATATATGTCCCACTGCTGAGCACGGGCCTCTCCATTTCTGGAAGAACGGACTTTAACCCACCACGCTTGTCTAATGCGGATCTGCGGGGTTACCAGACTCGGAATAAATATCTGTAGGCCATACATATATTTTTTACGATGTGGGGATCGAAATAGTATACGATATGGTGTACGGTGCATTTTTACCAAAACTTCTTTCCACAAACATCAACTTTATGGAACCACGTATCTCCAGCGGTATTTTCGAACCAACACCACATTGGAACTTTCAAAAAACAAGCCTACACATTTCTTAAAGACCGGCAACACTTCTGCAATGCCTTAGGAACAGAGGTTGTCTATGGGCGGCGATGATTGTTTTCCATCAGGTGACACGCATGCTCGTTTGTTTTCCTATTTCATAAAAAGAATTTGCTCTTGCATAAAAAAAGCGTACTCACTGCCAATTGTGGCACTTTTTCCGCTAATAATAAGTTAACAGTTTAGGTAATTCGTTGTGCAAAAAAGAATCAAATAGACAACAGAATAACTCGAGAGCAGACGGCATGACTTGATTCAACACATTATACGAGTGACGGTGAATATAATAGTACGAATCTATAAAATCATATAAGAACGAATGTTGGTCTGTCCGTTTGTGTGTCTATTTGTCTTTTCTAGATTACTATACCATTAATCCGATCGCCTTGAAACTAGAAAGTTGTCGAGTACACTCCCCCTCGAAAGATTTTTATATGCATCTATCCGATCATAGATGGCGCGTATTTACACAATTAAAATGTTTTCCGATGAAAATGAGCAAGTTTCAATAAAAATCACACAAGTTGGTATATTAAATTTTAAGAAGTTTCATAAAATTTTCTTTTTTTCGAAGATCGCAGCAACGCTCGACGGGAAAGGTCGATGTATAATAAATAAATATATTTGTCACCAATAATGTGTAGACGAAGTAAACAGTCGAGACACAGATAACGGTTCTCATAAGTGTTGTGCGGCGTGGACGCGGTATCTATCGATCAGAATGCATGCACTCTGATAACAATTGATTCACGTTCACTGGAAAATAGACTGACAACTAGCAATAAAGGTGTGCCGTCACGTAACTAACTGAAAACTATTTTTTTTAAGTTCTTTATTTTTTTTTATGATTGTGATATATGGCCTGATGGAAAGCAATCAAAACCGCCCATAGGCATCTGCAACATTATATATAGACAATGCAACTGAAATTCAGATAATTATAATCTGAATTTAATTTAATGAAACCGGTATTGTGTAACTGAAATATATGGAGATAACGGGTGGGAGAACGAAACACTTTCTCAGGTGTGTTTATTTATTCATGGAAGGAAATTTTCTTTGACGTAAGAATCCTTGAAATAATTTGCGATAAATATTATTAAAAATATTTATCATATTAAATATATTTAAGAGAGTGTGAATAATATATGTATAAAAATAATTGAATAGTAGTATGGTATAAAAAATATACGTTTTTTATACTATACTACTATAAAAATAAACGAAGGTATACACACTGCCTTGAATACGTTAGATTAAAAGTACACAACAGATAACTATATCACGATCTAGTAAACAACGTGAAAAACCTTCACAAAGTTTTCTGAGTGTCGGTGCGTTCAATTTATCTCAACATATGGCGAGCGAAGTAACATAAGAGATAGTTAAAAAGCCTCAATCACCCGTGATAATTTATGCCTAGCTTTGATTTAATGATGATTATTCTATCATCAGCTGACAAGGAGGAAAGGAAAGGCTCGCGAGAGAATGGTAAACAATCAGTAATTAAACTTTGGAACGTGTTTCCCCTGACACTGAAATAAAGACTTTTACCTCAAATCCCTGCTTCCATATTTTATCCCCCTTCGCCATAATTGTACACATGTATACATTTTTATGTATTTAATTATATTCTCTATGTACCTACCATCAACTCAAAGGTAGACAGAATGCGTTCCGGAATTAAGTCAACCTTTATACCAAAAATTTACATTAAGATTAAATAAATAAATAAACAAGGAAAACCCCACGCAAGATAGGAAGACGAGATCAGGAAGATAGACATCTCAAACTGGTGTCAAGCAGTCCAAAGAACAATGGATGTCCTTGGAGGAGGCCTTCAACTGCAGAGGGATACTTGCTAAAAATGGTGTATAAAATTAATTATACTTTCAAAAATAGTTATTGAAGCAAGAAATAAAAAGCTAACCGGATGCCCTATGTGCAGTTGGCAATCGAGATATGCTTTCTTTGATAAATTTATGG
Organism: Baronia brevicornis; assembly: GCA_031353405.1. Lineage (NCBI taxonomy): Eukaryota > Metazoa > Arthropoda > Insecta > Lepidoptera > Papilionidae > Baronia > Baronia brevicornis. The sequence continues at coordinate 62,150 of JASFAT010000669.1, read as the reverse complement.
GCAAACGAGTCATCAATATATATAATTTCAATCAGACAAAGAATTGGCACGATTTTGCCGCCTGAGCCAATGGTTCCTGCTTCAATTCATGTAAGTTATGTACTTTAGGCCTACAGATGTTTATTTCGAGTATGGTTACACCGCCAATGTGCATTGGAAAAGCGTGATGGGTTAATGTTCATCATTACCATCATGTCCACTGCAGACCACTGCTGGACATAAGCTTCCCACGCGGAACGCCTCTAAGCCCAAACTTCGGCTATACGCACCCAGTTTCTACAAACCGCCCTGCGCAGATCATCGCACCATGTAGCCGGGGGGACGACCCACACTACGTAAGACGCTGTCTCCACTCCAGAACTGGTCTACTCTATTAGATTTTTTGCATCGTAATTTAAATTAATTTTCAAATTTGCATCTTTTAAACAAATAGGGCTTTAAACGTTTAAAGGTTGTGTGTACGTTATGATAACACTCCAAGGTTTTGTTATATTAGTTAATCTAAATTTATAAGTGTAAAAACTCCAAGTAAGTTGTTCATCAAGCTAGGGCCGTTGGTCATCTGACTGAATCATCATGATGCCGATTTTGTTATTTTTCGTAAAAAATAATTTATTACGAAATAAATTTCGTTATTTAAAAGTAAAAATATATGAACTTAGTACATTACATTTTATATGTAGTAAGACGTCATAATAGGTAACTTTAAATAATTATGTTTAACTAATAATCTATACTATGCTTAGATATACTAAAGCTGAGATAGTCAGTGTATGATGTCATAGATGAAATTAAGGAAGTTTTATGTATACGTATTCTGAAATAAAATTGCAAAAAATACATGATTGTAATTAAATATGAAAAATATAATTACTATTGTCAATTATTGAAAAATATCAGTTTACATACTTGCCAAGCGTAGACAATCCCAAACCTTCGAACGCTGCGGCAATCTTCAACCCGTTAGGGTTCTCCGGCCACTGTATCTTGTCCAAATCGGCGACATTCTCAATTCTGTCCAATTCCGAACACAATATATTCAACACCAAATGTGTGCCATCGACATCGGGGATTTCACTGCATGTACAAAACGAACACAACTTTATCAATCTCTGCGCGTCTTCCGTGACTGCGTCCGCATCTTGACCACTGACATTACGAATAAAAAAGTAAAACGTCAAGATTATTGTGGCGCGCATTTCTTTTGAGTGGAAGCACGGCGCGTACCCAGCTGCGTGCGGCGTGTAATAGAGGTGGAGTGATAAGAATCTTTATCATACTCTTATCGCGGCATTGATTGTGGTGTACTTTGCTGAAAATGACGCAGAGTGAAGATAGTAATGGATTAAACACTGATCGTTAGTTAACTTTTTAAGACAAATGGATTAGATATAGGAACTACATTTTATACCATTGGTAGAGGGCTCCCTGTTTTTGCATTTCGACTCATGCGTAAGACGTCAACAAAAATTGTAAAATAACCTGGTATTCTTTAAAGAATACAGTAGGAGAGGCATTATTTTATTTAAATTTTATTATATTTACAACACTCTTTAAAGAACAATCAAAGTTTTAGGTAGGAGAGGCATTTTTTTATTTACATTTATTTTATTACATTTTATTTACAGCACAATGTCTTACTTTTAGACAAAATACCTCATAATTTCTCGGGGATTGAACTAAACGTGTCAAAGGCGAATTGTCTGAACAGCAAGACTTGAAATAAATACCTGTGGCCTATACATATATTTATCCCTTCTTTATGTCGTTGATTTTGGAGGCGATTCACGCATCGAGATAAACTTGATTAACTTGTGGTTAGGTGTTGGTGGAGTTGGTGGAGCTATGTTACTGCACAAATAAGCCGACTCTAGAAGGGTAAAACCACACCCTTTACCGGCGTTAAGTGATAGCATTTTTCTATGTTACCCTTTTTTTTGTTCGTGCATTGATTCTTTTACTTTTTTCTTCACCTCCCATTACTTAGGCAACGCATCCGCGTGTATATGCCCTTGTAGTGACAGATGTCCTATAGTCGGCGGTGATTCCTTTTTAGGTGAATCGCTTCTCTTTGGCTCGTTCGGCTCCTTCTTCCATTAAAAAAGCAATACTGCTATTTTGTATTTGATATAAACAAACAAAAGTTTGATTTCGTTATCAGCAACCTATTAATAAAACTTAAACAATTTACTACTGGACATTGACCTTACCCAAAATTGAGGAGTGTTGTCCTAATCGCCACGCTTTTTTATGGGATAGGAAGGCAAACGAGCAGGCGTGTCACTTGATGAAAAGTAATCAACACCGCCAATTGACATCTACATTATCATAGGCAGTGCAGAAGCGTTGCCGGCCTTTAAGGAAAGTGTCATTATGAGAGAGGGGCCGGGGGAGGGGGTTGGGCCTTAGAACTCAACTGCTCACCGGACGAAGCGCGGTAGCTAAGCTACCATTCAGAGGCTGTTTTCTGCGGGGTTGTGTTACTTCCTCGGCCGAGCCAGCCCATTCATACTACAGACAAATAATATGCTATTCTTGACAAAGTATTCGGTCTACAACGTGGCTCTACCACTGCCATTTGTGGGCGATTTGTAGTTTATATAATGGTTTTCTCAGGCAGAGGCTATTGCTCATATTTGTTCTCATAGTCGCATGAAATCCAAGAGAAAAAAGCGATAACACATTTCTATACCGAGAACAACATAGCAATATATATCACCGTATAAACATATCATAAGATAAACAAAATGGCGCGATGTCAGCGTGAAAAAGAGAATAGAAAAACCTTCCAATACGTTGTTATCATTAGAATCTACGCCAAATAAGAGTTGATTTATAACATAAGTATTATATACTATAGAAAATTTGAACTGTGTTACCGATTTAAATAAGGAATGGGCCGATTCGATCGGAGAAGTACCACCACAGAGTAACGGCGTCAAATGGTAGCATTTTATGTTTACCGCGTTTTGAAGTGACCCGTTTGCTTGTATGCCTATTACTTAAATACAAAAATAAGTTTGTAACAGTTTGCAATACATGAGAATTTTTAAAATTTAAACTGTTTACTAAGAAATGATAAAAATAAATTCACTTTTCTATAATAAGTTTTTAAAAGACCTAGATTTATTTCTATTTCTAATACAAAAGCCGCATTTAAAAAAACCGTTACGAATATTCTCTTATATACACACGCATACACACACGTTTATACATTACACCCACCCACTCACATACACACAGAAACACACACAACATATTACGTATACATAGATAAAATGTTCTTGATTAACTGTCGTGACCAACGAATTTGTATATATTTTTACTATAAGTTATCATAGTTAAATCTGTAATTGGCTCCAGAAGTTTCAAATAATTAATAAGTATTCGCATATATGCTGTGGATTTTGTTTTGAATGAATAAATAAAATAATAATAATAGCGTACCATAATAATTCTTAGGGATGGAACGCTACTGCATCATTATCAGAAAGCGGCTGCAAATGATTAGACATAGGTTATCCCCAAGATTTAAATCCAAATGCTGCCAGCTGCTCGGCTCTAAGCAGCCGAGAGGCATTCCACACTCAAATTTCTTCAATTCAGTTTTTATTATTTTACTGTAGTCAATTTGACAAACACGAGAATTGCTGAGTTCCGACTTCCTCACAATATGTCATTCACGATAAACACAATCAAATATGACCGTATTATGAATTTATGATAAGACGAGCAAGAAAATCATAGTTCAACCTATATGAGTAACTAACGCTTTGCTTGTAGACTGCATGATTCACTGACATCGAACTAGTGTAAAACACGGACGCGGATTGCGTGGGATATAATTTTAAACACGAAAAGGTTAGAGCATATTTCTTAGCATGTGGAAATTCAGAATAAAAGTCAGTGAGTGAAGATCCAAACATATATATGTATTTGAACATAGAGCTTAGTTTTTATTTAAATAAAAGGTCTAAAACAAACATACAAGTGGGAAAGAACACTCAGTTGACATTATCATGATTTATTAAATACATTTAAAAACCAACACAAGATACAAAAAAGATACTGGCGGGGTTTCTTCCACCATTTCTTCTCCGCCCAAACCTTGTTACGAAACAGTTATATAAGTTTGATAATTAACAGACTGATGTTTGATAGATAAAATCGAAAATCTTTTGCCGAAGAAGTAAAGAATTTGAATATGTATAAATATAACTGAAGTGTTTGTCTGTAGAGAATAAAAAACCGCGTTTCTTCTGAGTTGTGTGTACTTGCACGATATACAACCTTCAAAGCTATTTACATAGATTTTTTGTTTCTCGTTTTATTATACTTTTACAAAAGGGTTACAACAATTTTTATTAAACTTTCACGAGATATTAGAAGACTTTATAAAGAGTATTAGGCATACTGCTATTCCGCATAACCCTCGAATTATGAGCGCTGCCGAATTAACAGGAAACTGCCTATTTTACTACCGTCGCAACTTCGCGGTTCTTTGTTACAGCGGCCAGCACCGGCTTTAGAGGGGTCCGACCGGCGGGCGCTATCAAATATTTTAAAAAAACTATAGAAAAAAAGGTCTATTTAGAAAAACACTAAAGATGAACAAATTTGGGGCTAAAATCATCACTTAAAATTCTATTGTGTAGAAACATTCATTGTATAAAACTTTTGCATGTGTAAAGATGCATAAAAATATTATTTTTGGGCATCTTTAAAAATCCAAATGGAATCTTCAAAGAACAAGCCTACACATTTTTGCTTGTCGGCACAAAATACCTTATTATTTAATAATTTTCACTATATATAATATAAAGATATATTAAGATATAATGGAGTCTAATACTTCAAACATATTTATGGATAGTTAATTGCTAAATTACTTTTGTCATTTCTTGAGTTTTGTTTCTCTTAATGATGATATTTATACCGATTCCTTCATAACAGCATCTTAATGGCAGAAACAAATCTGAGATAACATTTTATACAAATTATGCGTATAAATAATATCTCTACTTCGAATACATTATTCAGTGGACCGATTTTTTTTTATATAGAATTGAAAGGCAAACAAGCATGTAGGATATGATCTGATGGTAAGCAACCACTGTTAGTACAACTGGATCGAATTTTTTTTAGGGACAGAAAGGCAAACGAGAACCTGATCGATGTCACCAGATGGAGGTTCATAGACGTCCGCAGTGTCATACGCATTGCAGTAGTGTCTTTAAGAAACATGTAAGCTTGTTTGAAAGGGTCCAATGTCGTATCGATTCGGAAACACCGTTGAGGTAGCTGGTTTCACAGGGTAGTTTGGCGTGTAGTGGAGTTTCTAGAACTAAGACCCCGAATGGAAAAATTTACTGGACCAGGCTAAAACTCAAATGCGGTTGTAATGCCTCAATGATGATGATGAATGTGGTATCGATTCGGAAACACCGTTGAGGTAGCTGGTTTCACAGGGTAGTTTGGCGTGTAGTGGAGTTTCTAGAACTAAGACCCCGAATGGAAAAATTTACTGGACCAGGCTAAAACTCAAATGCGGTTGTAATGCCTCAATGATGATGATGAATGTGGTATCGATTCGGAAACACCGTTGAGGTAGCTGGTTTCACAGGGTAGTTTGGCGTGTAGTGGAGTTTCTAGAACTAAGACCCCGAATGGAAAAATTTACTGGACCAGGCTAAAACTCAAATGCGGTTGTAATGCCTCAATGATGATGATGAATGTGGTATCGATTCGGAAACACCGTTGAGGTAGCTGGTTTCACAGGGTAGTTTGGCGTGTAGTGGAGTTTCTAGAACTAAGACCCCGAATGGAAAAATTTACTGGACCAGGCTAAAACTCAAATGCGGTTGTAATGCCTCAATGATGATGATGAATGTGGTATCGATTCGGAAACACCGTTGAGGTAGCTGGTTTCACAGGGTAGTTTGGCGTGTAGTGGAGTTTCTAGAACTAAGACCCCGAATGGAAAAATTTACTGGACCAGGCTAAAACTCAAATGCGGTTGTAATGCCTCAATGATGATGATGAATGTGGTATCGATTCGGAAACACCGTTGAGGTAGCTGGTTTCACAGGGTAGTTTGGCGTGTAGTGGAGTTTCTAGAACTAAGACCCCGAATGGAAAAATTTACTGGACCAGGCTAAAACTCAAATGCGGTTGTAATGCCTCAATGATGATGATGAATGTGGTATCGATTCGGAAACACCGTTGAGGTAGCTGGTTTCACAGGGTAGTTTGGCGTGTAGTGGAGTTTCTAGAACTAAGACCCCGAATGGAAAAATTTACTGGACCAGGCTAAAACTCAAATGCGGTTGTAATGCCTCAATGATGATGATGAATGTCGTATCGGTTCGGATACGCTACTGGAGGTAGCGGGTTACATAGGTGCGTGGAAAGAAGTTACTGGAAATACGCACTGTACTGGATCGCACTTTTTGTACATGTTTCACTTACCTTACGAAGTAAGGATGTGAATAATAAGAAAATAAATGAAAGGTATTAAAATCTGGATACTTGCATTCACTGTACGACACGCAGTACCACAGTAACATGCTATAACTCGATGCCGATATTCTGCGAGAGTGTGTCGTCGAAAGAAAATGATTCATCCCCACTGTCTGGATGATCCAGAACGGTGCGTTTTTCCCGAAACTTTATTCCACGCATCACCTCGCCATGGAACCAGCTGCCTTCGGCGGTATTCCTGACCCGATGGAATAGAATGATGGATGGAACCTTCAAAAAAGCAAGCCTACTCATACCTTAAAGGCTGGCAACACAACTGTGATGTTTCTCTGCTGTTCTTGCAGATGTCTATGGGCGGCGTTAATTGCTTTCCATCAGGTGATACGCTTCCTCCCTACTCTTAAAAGAAGAATGTGGTACTTATCAGATCGACACGACTCATTCGTGCTATTACTACAAAAACGTTGCATTCCTTTGGTAAAAACATATGTCAATAGGAGGGGAAGATGGGAGCATAGTTCTCGAGGTGTAGAGCCTTCAAACTATCAATATTATATAGATTGTCTGGTGGCAGAACTAGGTTTTCAACCTTAACTTTAAAAAATGATTATTCGACCAAATAAATATATGGTAGAATATTCCTTATTTGAAAGTATTAGTTATGGTTAAAATCTCAGATTTATGTTTTTAAGATACTTCTATAAAGGTCGGCATTAAGAGAAACAAAAATCAACAAGAGACAAAACTATTGTAATTTAGCAATTAAATATTCTATAAATATGGTAGACCTATAACCTAATATTAATATGGACAAATATTATTTGTTTAAAAGAAGTAGTTCAGGTTGAAAACCTAATTCTGACCACCAGAATTAGGTTACATCTACCTACAAATAGGAAAACTACATATTATTTCAAAATTCGAGAAAATAAAACAACATTATTACAAAAATATTTTTTATTTATAAATACATAGTAACAAAATAACAATCTAACAATTAGTATTGTTGTCCGTATTATAGCCATGTACATATATATACAATAAAATTTGATTATCTTATAAGTTTTAAAATGGCAATTGCTTAGCAATATTTCGCTTAAAAATATTAGACAAATAAAAAAATCACATATATGAAGTAAAAGCATTGAAAGGTAACCAATATGTATAAAAAAAAAACAAAGATAAACATTTGTAAAAAAAGTGAAGACTATCAAAAACCCTGTAAGTATGAAACATGTAGTTACCATCAAAAATAATTGATTAAGTTTCCCATAGATTCACAGTGATGAACTTTTTATAATATTCTTACTCGCTCAATTCCAAAATATATGTATGTAGTTGTTAATAATGGCAATAGCTATTATGCATTCAGCCAAAAGAAAATACATTAAAAAAATAAAAGTGCATGTGTGTATGATAGTTTAATTGTAAATTATCGTTGTATTCTTTCCGTATTGTAAATCCTTCTTATAATTATGTACATATTTAGGGGAAAAAATTATGTATAATATTTTTAAATTTAAACCCTTTGCGACTATCGGAATTAGAATTAGTTTAGATATCTTTGCGGTAAACGGATAATAATAATAATAATAGTAAAGTAGAAAGGATAATTTAAACAAAAGGAATGATTTCTATTAAGTACAAATCATTTATATACGTACACTATAAATGCTAGTCAGCCTTTAAAAGACCACAATTTATTGTCCCTTGACGAAAAATATTAAAAAAATATAGCACAGCAAGAAAATAGACTTTATATCTTAACCTAATACACTTTTATAATACATTCGGTTTACAAATTCGAATGAAAGTATAAAGGAGGCATTTTGATTCGCCAATACTGTGTTTTGAATGAAAACACGATTAATTAAATAGCAGTTTATCATCACAGAACATATCGCTTGGATCATAGACAATATAGAAGTGAGCAATTAACTCAGCGTTACATTATATTTAGGGATACCATAGACTCATATTTCAGATTTCAATTTCTCAGATATCAATATATGGTAATCTACAATAGTCTTTGAACACCATAGATTGATTATCCATGCTACATATCGTACATTATACATATACCGATTTTATTGTTTGTTTTAAGGATCTCATACTCTATAAAATCTTCTTCTCGTCTCAATCTTGTTAGATGGTCCTACTTAGACAACTATATGTTTTAAAATAAATTCACAGTTATTTATTAATGAGCCCAAAATAAAATGTGTCCTTTAACTTTCTTTGAAACAAGAATTACATCCATAAATACTAATTTTAAATATTTTATAAAACAATTTTAACACTTATTATACATGCAGAAAAAAGAAATAAAATGAGTTTTAAAACTAGTTAGATTGTTCAGTTGTTGTATACATAATTTTTATAGTTTTACTAATTTAGCCAAACCATTTATATAATTTTTAAATAGATCTTTACACAAAGATATAATTCCCGACTAAATTGTCTGCTTCAATCTAATATTTAATTCTTCATCAATGATGGGGGAGCTCCTTCTGATCATTTCAGAACACGAACATATTTTTAAATAAAGCGCCATCTATTAGAGCTTATTGAAACTTTCACCATATAACTTTTAATATGGCGCTTTTCAAATGTTGATTTTAAAAATAAAAAAATGCATTTAGCGATCGTCTGAAAGAAATTGCTATCAAGGATAATAAAAAAATCGATTTATTAAAAACTCGATTCACTTACGGGTTTTACACTTATACTAGTCCGTCAAAGAGCGTTGTGTTCCTTCAGCAGATAGTGTCCAATGAGCCTCTTCTGGATGTCTGTTACACCTCCATATATTTGTGTACCTCTTGCGTCTCTGTTGAAAAAGTTGAATAACTTCAAACCAGGGAATTCGATTCGATTTTTATGGTGTGATAGGACGGTCGCTTGCGTTCGGTATTCCGAATCGCAATAATTCTGAAGGCAGCAAACATAATGAAAAAAATATATGATTTATCTACATGCGTTTCAAATTTGTCTTGCATTTTAGTTAGTAATCTCAGAAAATATAATGATTTAAAACTTTGCGCATTAGACAGTTCGCTTTGGACCTAGCGCGTTTGGCATTCTTCGTCAAATTTTATGAACATATAAAATTTGACGAGCCTTTGAAAGCAAAATTTTGAGGCGTATCTACCTGTGTTGGAAAATGAGCGATGGCGTACTCTTTACAACCACCAGCTATATGAGCTGTACAATGAGCCGAACGTCATCGAAACCATTAATATTGGACGCTATCGATGGGCTGAACATGTGGTACGGATGGACGAGGCTAGAGTACCCAAACGCCTACTTGACGGCAAACCAGATGGTCGTACAAGCCGCGGAAGGCGCTCAGATGGCTGGATGGAATCGAGGACGATTTAAGGACAATCGGTGTGAGAGGCTGGAGGGAAAAAGCTAAACGAAGATCCAACTGGTAAAATTTACTGGACCAGGCTAAGGCCCACCCGCGTCTGTAATGCCTTGATGGTGATGATGATAAAATTTGACGTACCTGTAATGTCTCTCGGCATCGTAGTTGATGGACAGCCCCCGCCCGCCGAGAATCTGTACGCAGTGGTCGGCGACGGCACCGGCGTTTCGGCTCGCCACGTACTTCGCCATGGAGCTGTTCCTGGTGCTCACGTCGGCGGCCGCGCGGTACGTTAGCAGCCGCGCCGTTTCCACAAGGATACACATGTCCGATAAGCGATCCTGTGAAAAGTATTTAATTATAGCACAGCACGGGCTTCCCCCGCTGTGAAAATAAATTCCATCAGGACTTGAATTCCACGTTCGATTTTCTGCTACAAATGTTGTAACTGTGTGCACTTCTCAGATATTGGCCTCTCCCAAATAGGGTGTCTGGTAATCCCGCCAATTCGCAATGGACAAGCGTAGTGAGTTATTATCCGTTCCTGCACAAATGCGGAGGCCCATGTTCAACAGTGGGATATATAATATATGAGCTATGAAAAAAAAATAAGGGAAGGTTTGGCCATAGGCGACAACCTGGACAGGTTGAGGTGACCGCAGATTTAGCCTATGATTATTTATGATTAGTTTAATAAATATATAGATTGGTTAACGCCATCTGTCGGTCAAAGCATTGTCTGCTTCACAGCATAATACCAAGAAAGTGATGTGAATAAAATCTTAGCACGTAATTAGTACTTTGTATAGCTCTTTACGATACGTTTGCAATAGAGTTTTATTTAATGTATTGATTGTTACGAATTAAACATCCTAATATAGGTAAATTATACTGCATTTCAATTAGATTTTGTGAAACAAAAATCTTAATACATTAAGTATATACAGTGCTGCAACTAAAACGAATATTACGTATCTTATATAGTTTAATAAAGACTATTACCTTAACAGAGGGTAATCTCGTGAGGCTCTTGCTGAAGGCTACGCGTTCTTTAGCGTAGTTAATCGCCGTATCTAAGGCGGCTTGTGCAATGCCTGGAATGTACGAGAACTATGCGTAAAAAGTAAAAAGACATTGGGTTTCCGGATTCCTGGCTCATCGTACTGTTATAAAGATTTAGCCGAAGGCCTTTTAAAAAATACGAAATTATGATTAAAAAGGATATTTATTTAATAAAGGGCTCTAACTAGGAAGGCAAGTGTCACGCGCGGATGATCGACTCGAACTGAACTTTTAAATACAATTAAAATATTGAGAGCAGTCAAAAGTGCTGGCTAGGCGATAGGGTTGTCGACGGTGAGCATTATTATATACACGATACATATATAACAGTACGAAACGCAGCAACAACAAAATGCTGCCAATTGACGTCGATCTGTGATGAATCACAGATCGACGTCAAGTTTCACACGTATCATCGTGTCAATCGTTCATTTACGTTCGTTTTGTCGTTCGTTTACGTTTAACACGTATCATCGTGTTAATCGTTCATTACGCTCAGGGCGACACACTTTTATTTTTATGAATCACATTTTCATTAGAAGCAAAAAAAGTCAATTCCTACTTAGATCAACAAAGAAAAATTTTATTTCAGTATTTTTTTATTAAATATTTACAATCAACATAAATAGGTATATTTAATAGGGGAAATTTATTTTTTTTTAATAGAGAATATTTTTTTTATTTATTAATAGAGATTTTTTTTTCTCCCTTATAAAACTAAAATTAAATTTAATTTATTAATCACTACAAGTTTTAAAAGAATGTATTTGACTATGATTGGATGAGTAAAAAGTATTTTATTAACGATTGAAAATTTGAACAAGATATATTGTGAACTGATTGAAAAAATGTTTAAATTAAAAGTCGTAGAACAAACGTTGTTTATTTTAACTTAAACTTTATTTATATATTCTCCTTGTACAGATTCTATTAAAAAGGCTTTTTTGGGAACGTATATAACGTGTAAAAAGAAAATTAGGTGTAGTTGTTTTAATAGATATTAAAAAGGTGAGTTCGTACCGACGGCATGAGCAGCGATCCCGATTCTGCCCTGGTCGAGCTGTTCCATGGCGATGCGGAAGCCCTCACCCGCCTCCCCTACCATGTAGCTGCGCGGGATGCGAACCTCGTCCAGCGTGACGTCACACGCCGTGGCCGCCCTAGCGCACATGCTTTACTTCTGCTTTATTGGATCCCTTTACTCAATTGCTATGGAATATTTGATTCGCGAAGGTAGAAACGAAAGCCTAACAGAGTGTGTAAAATAAACCTTAACTAAAATTAGTCCACCAATCCAATAGTTGATCAGAGATTCACAAACTTTATCAGTCCATGGCACACCTACAGGCAAGTTTGTATTTTAGGTTATAGTCAGTGTATAGTTACTATAACGTTATAATACTGCTATATATGGTTTTAACTCTATAGCTCGTTTATGTATATTCTATTTGTTTCTATTGATGTAAAGCCGAATTCCAAATAGCTATGACGCCTCACGGCGCACACTTTGAGATCCCCTGCCTTAAATAAACAGAGTTGCGTAAATGTGTTTTGAACAGCAATAGCTCGTTTTGTAAGGTTTGCGCTTCCTTCAGGTCATGGGTTTGATTCTAAGTAAATTAATAACGTGAACTATATTTTAATAGAACAAATACTGTTAGGTCAGTTAAAAAAGTTAACAAGAATTCTAGCGATATTAAAACATTGCTAGTATACTTTTTTTAACTCTACTCACTGGAATTCTAAGCTCATTTTCAGAAGAACAAGTTATTTTCCTGTTACTCTCAAAATAAAGTATGCATGTAATTTAATTTAATTCAATTATATGTTAAAATTAATTACAGTTGTGTATGTAGAATGCGTTATTACAAAAATGTTTAAAACTGGCATGCAATTCAATTACCAATGTAATTTAGTTGAGTTGCAAGAAGAAGCGTGAAATACATTGTTAGTGAGTTGAAATGTAAAAAATAAACAATATTTACCTAACGCCCATCAGCGGTTCCTTCTTCCCTCTAAATACTCCTTCTGCATCCATCGGGACGAGGAAACCTGAAAATAAATTAATTGGTCTCCTCAAAATTTTAAATTACTCTTTATACTCATATCTTCAAACTCAGACTTTTCAAATACTAACACAACTGCCGGCTAAAACGTATATATATATATATATATATATATATATATATATATATATATATATATATATATATATATATATATTTATTATCAAACCTCTTCCTGACTTACTTTCTAGAGAAACATTCTAGAGAACATTCTTCTCTTGAAGCATTCTAGAGAACATGCCATGTACCTATGTACATGGCATGTTCTCTAGAATGCTTGGATGTTAATCTTCTCTTCTTCCTTGCCTCTCCAACTTGCGATAATTGGCAGCAAATTCAGCACAACTTTCCTCTTCGCTCGCGAGGTGCAGCAGTTCTGGAGCACTCGCTATCCCGGTCCACTCCCTGATATTAGGTAGCCAAGACTTTCTTTTTCGACTAACTTGTCTTTTGCCCGCGATTTTGCCCATCATGATCAGTTGCAGCAACTTGTACCTGTCATGTTTCATGATATGACCCAGGTAAGCAACTTTTCTACCTTTGACGGTCGCCAAACCTCGTCATTGGCCACCCATAGAGTCCAGCTAATAGCGAGCATCCGTCTATATGCCCACATTTCGAACGCTTCTATACGTTTTCTGAGGTCTTCTTTAAGCGTCCAAGTCTGACATCCGTATAGAAGAACGGGCCAGATGTAACATTGGAGCATTCTAATGCGCAAGGAAAGTTTGAGGCTGCGATTACAAAGGACACGTTTCATGTTAATGTAGTCTTAATATCGATTTCAGTTGCATATATAGTTCTTCAAATGTATAAAAATTATAAATGGTCGAATTTTATTTGACGGTCTTACATTTTATAAATATCTTTTTAAGCACCAGTTAATGGATTTATTCATGTGAAGTTAAATATAAGTAAGTACTCACATGCAAGACCCTTATGCCGCAGCTCGGGGTCAAATGTGGCAAAAACAGCCATAGCGGAGCCTTCGATGGCGGAAGTGACCCAACTCTTCTTGCCATTAAGTATCCAATAGTCACCGTCAGGGGTCGCTCTGGTTTTGATGTTCGCCACATCACTGCCTGCATCTAAACAAAGAAACAAAAGTAAAACTTAACTAAAGACCTAAAGGTGAATACATTTTAGTTATATTCTTGTCCCTACTTAGACCTACTATTATGCATGGGACCTTTCGGTTTCTCGAAACAGACATTAACCCAACATATTTATTACAAGCACGTGATCCGTTAACGTGGTCATAATATAATAAAACAAAAGCAGAGTTAAGCGAAGAACATACCTGGTTCACTCAAAGCGAAACAGCCGATATCTCTTTTAGTGAAATTTCTAAGAAAAAGCTCCTTTTGTTCGGGTGTTCCCCTTTCATTGACCAGATTCGCGTAGAGGAAGTTGTGTATGGAGAGGATCATGCCGGTACTAGCGCAGCCTCGGGAAATCTCTTCAACAGCTACCGCAAGAGACAGATAATCGAGGCCTCTACCTCCGTATTCTTCGTCAACTGATGCACCCATCAGACCTATATCTGATAAGCGCTTGATCTGAAAGGGAAAAAAATCAAGCTTACTAAACAGAGTACCTACATAACTTTATAAGCGAAAGTTCTGTGTTCAAATCATTGTCAAAACTAAAAATGTGTTTACGAAATGATGTTTTTGGAGCCCTTAATGAAAGGTTTCAAGTCCCCAAAACGTTCTGATTCGTAAAACCACTTACTGCTTTCGTTTGAGTGTAGGTCCTGTGGAATGAGCTACTTGAGCGGTATTTCCGGACCGATACGGCAATAGAACGTTCAAAAACCAAGTCTACACATACCGCAACACCTTAATGTTGCGGATATCTATGGATGGCGTTCATGGCTTTCCATCAGGCGACTTGTTTGCCCGTTTGTCCTTCTATCTTATAAAAACCTGCTTACCTAACTCATTTTAAAACTATACAAAGATTCGCGAAATCAAATCAGAAATAATAATATTGTATTTACGTGTATAATATAGAGAAATAGTCTATTCCTTTTCCTTCAACGACAAGGACTCACACACATCACTTTTCAACAACAAATACAACGCGTTTTACCTCAATACGAGACATCCTCAGGTGTAATAGACTCTACGAATGAAAACCTTAGAGTCAAAATTTAATTTAAACTTTTGCAAATTTTATGAACTGATTTTCGACCTTGAGCGGGTTTTTTCATTTCGCATCATGTGACATTATTTATATCGTGGGTGCCATTAAAAAACATGTTGACAAACATTGAGACAAGGAATAGATACCGCGGGATTCAAATCAATGGCATGGATCATCGATACTGTTACACTCCAAGTCAAAATTTATCCATCACAATTTTTTTAAATATATACATACATATCAATAAAATAACATTCAGGGGAGGGGGTTAACATGGAATGGCATCATGTGACCAGGAGAGGACGAGTCATTAGTTTTGTGGCGTCACATGTTTAAATATAAAGTGCTAAAACTGATCAAAAGTACCCTTAACCGGCGAGATTGTATGAAGGGAGTGATGAGTGTGGATGAAGCGAAGAAAGTATGCCGAGATCGTAGCAGATGGAGGTCTGTGGTCTCTGCCTACCCCTACGGGAAACAGCCGTGATATGTATGTAAAACTGTAAACTTCAAGTCCAATGAAACCCTTTAAAACGTTACCAATTCTATCAATACATAATAAAATATATAAATAATTTTGGAAGTGCTGTTTTCATTGATATGTTGTGATTGACCTTTGGGTCCCGAGATACGGGCAATCGCCCAGTTCGGGATCCCTTGTGTACGTGTGTATTGTTTAATTAAATAAAAAACATAATTTCTGGATGTAAAATTGTAAAATATGTGACGGCAAACCAGTTGGGTTTCACAAATGACAAGGGCGGAGGTCCGAAAATCATGAAAGTCGTGTGGGATTAATTTATGGATGGTCCCTATCGTGTTTTAACGTCGATACTATGTTAAGTATGACAAAAATATACCGTACATAAAATCGATATGTTCTATCCACTTAAGATAACGTCAGTTATCTGTATTGTTAATAACCACCGCACAGTGCAAGCCGTTACGAAAAAAAAATGAGAACACGTCAACAGGAAAAACAAAGCGATCATATATATAACACTATTTGGACAAGAGATTTTCTGCGGGAGTGTACTTCCCCGGGCGAGCCAGCCCATTCATGCTACAGACAAATAATATGCCATTCTTGACAAAGTATTCGTCTGCAGCGTGGCTCTACCACTATTATATGTTTTCATTTTGCGATTTACTACGTTTTCGCTTTTATGCGTCTATATAATCTGAAATACAAAAAAAATTGTGGCTACTTTAGGGTTAGATGGGAGGGACAGAGAAAAGAGGAAATGCGAGCGACAGAGGAAAAAATGGGAGAAAAGGAGTTCGGCCTCCAATTCCCTACACTGACCGTATTTTCCGATTGAGCCTACCTATTTTCGTTTTGTTGCATGTCTGTCACTATTAATAAATTAACATCATTTGCATCGTTTGTATAAGTTTAAATGTCATATTGACCCTGACAAAGATAGCGATACGTCAAACATATAAGAGTATTAAGATTGTACAGACAATTTTTATTGATAAGCTCTACAAATTACATAACTTTAAACGGGGTATTTGAATTTTAACTTCTATTAAATAATATATCATAACGATTTCACGAGTACATAAAAATAGTAAACATTATATCTCGAATGAGAGCTTCTCGAGGTCCGGAAAACTTTATAGTGCTGGAGCCATACCACGAATGAGTCAATTTGACTTCGGTACCACACCTTTCGTCACCTCATCAGCGCTAAGTGGAAGCAATTTTTATTTTCCTGCGTTACGTAAGGCAAGCTCAGAAGACTAAAGGCCAAACTTTCGTTTGCTTCGTCTATTTTCCTCTTAATATTCGTAACTCGTCCCAGGGTAATCGCATTTGGAGTACTTTGCATTTATTACAGATGTCCAGGAGTTATTATTAAATACATACATACATATCGTCACGCCTGTTTCCCGTAGGGGTAGGCAACCTGCTACGAGCTTAGCACTCTTTCCTTGCTTCAAGCCCGCAAGCCCTCCGATTAAAGGTACACTTGATTTGGCCAAAACTTCGGCGATTTGGTCAAGGTATGTTTTCCTTAGTCTTCCCCTGTCGACCCTTCCATTCATTTACCAAGAGTTATATGCCAAAAATCATATAATAAATTAATAATGATTCGAATTATTTAATCTCAATATCACAGATTCTTGTATGGTACTCAAGCCCTCATTTCACTGAAGCCTTCATTTTAACTTAAAAATATCACATATAACGATGTTACGTTGTGACAATGAGCACCTTAAAGCAACTTAAAAACTTGTTTTTCAAGTAAAAAATCGTGTTTCGAAATATACATATGTATGTACTTGTTTCTTTTTAATGTAGGTTGTATTGCTGTACCTACATTTAAGATAAGCATCCTACTACTCTGTAACATTTACATTGAGTAACAGCATTCTTAACATCTGTACGATAAATTATTACACTTTACAGACAATGTTGCCAAAACAGCTCATCAGTCCAATCAAAATCAGGGCTTTAAAAGTAAAAAAAAAACAAGCTATCAATCTAATATTTATGTTAATAAATACAATAGTTTATTTCATATATATATATAAAAACATTTACTGTTCGTTAGTCTCGCTAAAACTCGAGAACGGCTGGGCCGATGTGGCTAATTTTGGTTTTGAATTAATTTTGGAAGTCCAGGGAAGGTTTAAAAGGGGAGTATATATAATAAAAATATTAGGAATGTAGTAAAAGCAACAATTTCGCTTTCCCTTAGAAACCATCCCTACCTGTCAAATATTTGATTTTCATCCCGTCATTCAGAAATCAATTAAATTCAAAAGTGAAGTTTATTTTCTTTTTATTTTTGTATTGATTACGATTTCTTTATGATCCTGTTTAGTTTGGACCACTTTTCTATTGATGTTGAAACATTCTGCAATTATCATTCAGCTTTTTTATCTGTTGATTCTGAGGCGTTACGAAGTTTGACGGGTCAGCTAGTATGTTTATATAAATCTATTTACATATACATAGATGAAGTTTATAACTAACTTAAACTATCCAAGTAAAATAATGAAGTTATTAAACTAACAGGCATCTGCTTACTGTAAAATGATTGTGTGAAACCAAAATACACTGATTGTTTACAACTCAGTCAGCTATCTTCGTATGATGACCAGTGTAATAACTGGACATGGCCATTTAACAAACATCTATTTGTGCTAGGTGTTACAGATAGTCCACTATGCAGGGTCTGTATAGAGAAGAAGGAAACGTCTGCTCACATCATGCTACGGTGCAGGGGAGTAGCTAACTACCGGGCCAGATACCTGGGTGCACTCAGGTCCCTTGTGGATACTGTGGTCAAGCCGAAAAGGCTGCTGCAGTTCTCGAGGAGTTGGGGTGGATAGAATAGGGGCACAAACAAAGGACAAATTTTCAATACTTAGGAGTAATTATATTCAGAATTGTACTACTGCTGTACACACATATATGCACATTGAACAAAACATATTTCAACTTATGTCACTTGAATTTAAAATTTTAAAGCAGGAATACATTGTTTTCTTTTTCCACCTTTAAATTAAAAGTATCACTTTCCTTCAATATAATCTGAGAGACATGATAATTGTTAATCCATACTACTCAATTTTGTCAAGGTTCATAATTTAGTAAACTACTGAGAAGGCCTTGTAGATCAAAGAGACTCAAATAAAAATGTGGAGTAAATGTTTACACTCATAATAAACAAGGTAAATACTATTAAAATATGTAAACAGTAAAATGCTAAACAGCATAATGTAACTTACATAGTCAAATGGGAATCTTCCCTCGACGTCGAGCCTTGAGGCATTGGGCTTTAAATGATTATTAGCAAAGTTCCGTGCTAGCTCCTGTATCTCCTGCTGCTGCTCAGTTAACTGACTTGTAAAGGAACGAGCCTGGACGGTTGCTGCTTTGGCACATTGTAGAGAATACACTAAGAATAATAATAAAACATATTGTGAATATATCACTATCTAAATTGTTAAAAAACTGTAATTATCTAGTCTGTCTCTAGCAGACCACTAGTGATCATTTAATGGAAAGAAATGTCCTACCACTAGCGATGAGTCAAGAAAGAATGATATTTTTTCACAAGTCCTTTAAATGCCACAAGTTTTAACATTTGTTCCTTAACAGTAAATGATAAGGTTCACAATATGCATTATCGTTATAATGCAAAAAGTTTTCAAAGTAATATGAAAACAAGTCTTCTAAATGGTCAACAAAAATACAATGCAGCTAAATCAACCATTGTAGTGAGTGCAGCTCTAAAAATTTGAAGCACTTCAGATTTCAGTGTGGATGACTTTAAAATAATAATTAAAAGATTTTAGAATCAGGGCAAAAAATATTATATATTTATTATATATTGGTAAGACCCACCATTTAGGCCAATATCTGACTTCTCACATCTAGTTTCTGTCAGCTATCTTGCCTAAATTGTTGATTGAAGATCAGACTGAGTGGTATGATCTGGGAAAGGCCTGTAGTGAAGTGTCATAGATTATGTACCAAAATTTTAATTTAAATTAATATAATAGAAAATTAAATGAGTTTTTATTATATAAAAACGTTTTTATAACTCTACCATAAGCCAACAATCACTCATTTTGAATTATTAAATAAAACAAAATGTAAATAATAAAATTTAAAGTTTTATTAATTACATTTTGTCTTATTTAGTCAACCAACTAATTAACCCATTTAAAATCATAACGCGCCCCGTATAAACTTGCTACACGCTTAAATATTTATTAAAAAACAAAAAACTTACATACTTTTTAAATCCGGTTTTATTCCAGTTTCTAGATATAAAATAAATACTTACATGTAAGTTTGGAAGATTTAATTAAAACGCCTCTCGCCATGGTTAGTTAAACTTGAGTAGAAATGTAATATCTGCCAAAGAATACCGATAAATTGAATAAATATACTAAATTGATATGATAATGATAAAAATCAAGGTCACACGATCGAGTATGATTTTCGGAAATTGTTTATTCCCACCACAACAAAAATATATCTACGGCCTCACTGAACGTTCAATCCAATTCAATTCTTTGATTATGGTAGGTATTAGTAAATTCTGCCAGTGTCAAGTCAGTTATTGGAGTCACATAAATAAATTCATACTCAAAAAACAAAAATAGAATTAAAGATCAAAACTATGCAATTTAATAAAGCAATAATATTATTAATGGAGTCAGGCGTTACTTTGCGGAAATCAATCACTATATGGACAGTCAAAAGTTTTACTAAGTTTTACTTAGCTAAGATCCGCGACAAGCAAAACAATAACAGAAAATTAACAATGTGTGTTTTTCTGTTGGGTTAAATGGATTTATTTGGAACTTAAACCAAAAACTTACCGAAAGTTGGCCATCAATTCTCCACCCACCAACCACCATACACAACACCAAACACACACCATATCACTTTTCCATCTTGTAAACGACACGTGTTTCGCCCGGTATGTTTTTGGTTTAAGTTCCAAATAAATCCACTTAACCCAACAGAAAAACACACATTGTTAATTTTCTGTTATTGTTTTGCTTGTCGCGGATCTTAGCTAAGTAAAACTTTCGACTTTTCATAAAGCAATAATAAACGAATGAAAATTTCTAATAAAAATTACTCATCATCCATCCAAGATATTTTCTCCAATCGGCGCCATCTCAAACATCTTCTACTTCGAACCTTTATTGAATAACTACTATGCAAGTTATGATAAGGAGAAAAGAGTTCAATTAAATTTAATTCTTTGATTATGGGAAACGAATTACGCATATGGCTTTTTCCACTCTTGCTATGAAATACGATAACATTGAAAAATGTAGTAGTAACGTAACGGCGATATTCTGTAATACCGATATCATTTTAGAAAGATAATGTAATGTTATAATATCAAGTTTTAGCTCGTAATATCCATTATCATCGCCCCTACGAGCATCCCTAGACAATCTGTCACTGTCAAGTCAAAATCAATTATTGTTTTTGAAGATGATATAAACAGAGTGCAAATAAATAATTGGCCTGTTAAAATTTGTAATATAAAGTAAAATATGACGTCGATTTTCGATCAATTTGAACAAGCGTCTCAAATATCACAACGAGCAGCCCCAGTTGTAGAGCCAATGACATCTTCAGGATACATCAACATGCAGTTAGACGATAATACACCTATGTTCTCCAAGCAGAAAATGAATTTCAACCCTTCTGATTCAATCACTCATGTAGCAATTGCTAGTGACTATTTAGTTCTGGCCATGGCCAATGGAAAAATTTTCCGAATGGATTTAAAGATGCCAGAGCAGCATGAAGGTACATCATAGTTTTAATAAAAAGATGACCTCTTGTGTGTTTGTAAATGTATATTTCTGTACATGTCAAAGATTCACTTACAAACCCGAATCTTTGACTGATTACAATATTGCATGTCCATGGCCTATTACTGTATAAAATTTATAGGATCAATCATATAGCTAATAAAATGTATTTTATGAATCTTTACAATAAATGTGTTTCGACGATGATTGCTACAAATTAAAAGCTTTAAATTTTCAAAATTTCAGAAATCCACTATGCAAAATTTGTGCAGCCTAACACAAAATTAACAAACATATTCTTGGACCCTCTTGGTCATCATCTGCTCATGGCTTTTGCTGCTAAAAACAAAGATGGTAATCCAGAGCTAGTATATCTTCATCGTACGAGAAGTAAGCTTAAATCTGTTACTAAATCCAGAAATTATGAAGTCACAGAGGTTGGCTGGAATTATGAGAATAAATCTAATTTGACAACTGGTCCCATATTACTTGGCACATCTCAAGGACATCTTTTGGAGACTGAATTGGAGGCTGATAATGATAAAATGTTTACAGGCAGTCAGCAATATTGGAGACAGGTGTGTGTTTATTTCCAACATTTTGTTCTTAAAAGGTACTTTAAAATGATTTATTGAGATTTACTTAGTGCACCAACATATATACTTACAATGTGGTGTGTGTGTATAAGTGGTCAATTGACTCAGTGGTAAAGTGGTTCGATTCCCATATTGGGCGAAATATATGTATGGCCTACATCTTTAGTCTCTGTGCCCTACCAACCCACCTGGACTTGCATGGTGACTTGATATTTATTCCTTCAGAAATGGGGAGGCCTGTGTATCAAATATTATATAATTAAACAGACAATGAAAAAAGGATAGAAAAAACAATTGTAATGATACAGGTAAACACTACTATATTTAAGAATAGTTATCCATAAACAATTTACTGAATAGAAACTCATCAGAATTAAAAAAACTAGTAGAACTGGATTTATGGGGAAATTAAACTAAATTTTACCAAATAACGACCATCAGCAACTCCTCTTCCCAACCACTACTAACGACACTAAACACACAACACCACTCTTCAACAATGTACACAGCACATGTTTCGCCTTATCACAAGGCATCATTGGGTATAGTAGACTCATTGGAAGACAACCGTTAAGTCTTACCTTTATCACTATTTTTGTGAGCTTGTCATGGATCTTAGCTAAGTTAAAATTTGAAATGTCCACATAGTAATGGATTTTGCAAAATAACACCTGACTTAATCATCTTAAATTTCACTTATAATAAAATGAATTTTGTGGTACAGAACCTGTATCTTATGTTTTAAAATTAATATAAGTAGTTATAAATTTTGCCATAACATTGAATATTCAAATAAGTAATGCTTAAAACTTTTCACTTCATTATACTTTTTATGTGAAAATTATTTTCTCATTTTTCTCAAGCTGCCTAATTATTTGCCCTTGTATGGAAGTAAAGAAATTGATGGACTGGTAAATGTTTCCTTTTCTTATTTTATATCTTATTCTTTTCTTTATAATTCTATAGCTACAAAAGCAACAATTATAAATAAAGATTTCTTAATCATTTATTAATTTAAATTTATGTTAATAATTTTTTTTCCTCACGCAGATTTTTGATATTGGCAAAGCATCTGATACTCCTATAACAGGTATACAGTTCCATAGAGTGAATAATACAACAAAGTACTTTATATTTGTTACAACACCAACAAGACTGTACCAGTTTATAGGCCATGCGGTTTTTACCGATAACAAACCATCACTGCAAACAATATTCCATGCCTATCTTACAATACCAGAGACAGGGTTTCAAGAGATTCCATCAACTCTGAAGTATTCAAAACTGCAGTTTTTCTTTGACAAAAATGATGTTCCGAAGACGTTTGCATGGCTGACAGAGCCAGGAATATTTTATGGACAGGTTAGTTTTTCTCAGTTCTGCAGTTCATTATCAGTGGTTATAAACAATAAGTTAAAATAATTTTGTTTCTAATTTAAATTCTAGCTTGACCCTACTTCTCAGCAAAACTCAAATTCCCTCTTCACACAAGGTGAATTAATCAACTATCCACTTGAAAAGAGTGAATCAAAAGAAAAAACCCCTGATGAAGCGGCGTCTGGTGAAAAAACACCTTTAGCATTTGTGTTAACCGAATTTCATGCTATACTTATGTACACAAACAAGATTAAAGCAGTGTCTCTACTTAATCAAGAATTAGTCTACCAAGATACATTTTCTGAAGCTCATGGTAAACTAAAGAATATTATAAAAGATCCCACAAGGAAGACCATCTGGGCAGTTACAGATAAAACAGTGTTTAGATACAAAGTTATTCGTGAAGAAAGGAATGTTTGGAGAATATATTCAGATAAAGAGCAATTTGATATGGCTAAAGAATACTGTCATAACAATCCCGCCTTTATAGACATTATCAATGTTAAACAGGCGGAATTGTTATTTTCTAAAGGGGACTATGAAAAAAGTGCAGAAATATACGCCGAAACACAGAGTAGCTTCGAAACTGTATGCCTCAAGTTCTTAGAAGCTGAGCAAATGAATGCTTTGAAAGTCTATCTGAGAAAACGATTGGAATCATTAAATGAAGATGACAAGTCTCTTATTTCGATGCTTGTTATCTGGATGACGGAGTTGTATCTATCACAGCTAGGTATGTTAAGGCGATCGGGAAAAGAAAATTCCCAGGAGTTTCATCAGATTCAAAGTGATTTCGAAATATTTCTTCAGCAACCTAAAGTTGTCAAATGCATGCAGTATGTTAAATCTGTAATTTATGATCTCATGTCATCGCATGGAGACAAGCTAAATCTAATCGCATTAACCATCATTAATGAAGACTATGAAAATGTGATTGAGCAGAATATTTATAAGAAATCATATCTAGAGGCATTGAAAATTTTACAAGGATTACAAAGACCCGATTTATTCTATCAGTTTGCACCAGAGCTGATGGCTGAAACTCCTAAACATACTGTCAATGCTTTGATATCTCAGGGTCAACGGTTAAGCCCATCAAAGTTATTGCCAGCATTTCTAGCATGTGAAAATGATGAAAAACATGTATCAGAAATAATAAGGTACCTTGAATTCATGCTGCAGAACTTTAATGTCAAGGACAAAGCTATTCATAATTACTTGTTGACATTATATGCTGAAAAAGATACACAAGCCCTGATGAGGTATTTAACCAGACAGGGACAAGATCTAGCTATGGTAAATTTTGATGTACATTATGCTTTAAGGTAAGTAATGTAAATAATTTCCCATAGGTAAAGGTGTTTGTCCTTGTGATTTACTAAAATTTTCTTAATGACACTTGTAACGGAGCGAGTTTTTTTCTATTATTTAAATATTAAGATTTCCCCTATAAAAACGTATTTCTTTAAAAATTCTTTTTTTTTAAATAATTTTTCTAGAGAACTGTAACTGATTTTGTTGTACTGTTCAAATACGATTCATTTAAACTACTATATTATGTGTGTAGATTGTGTCGTGAAAAAGGTTTATCTGAAGCCTGTGTGAAGCTATCGGCACTGTTGGGGCTCTGGGAGGCGGCTGTGGAACTCGCTTTGGATGTGGACGTATCTCTCGCCAAGAGTGTTGCCAGTTTACCCGATGAATCTGAAATGCAGCGCCGTCTATGGTTAACTATTGGTATGTGTTACTCTTTAACCCTTCTTTGCATAATGGTGGAAATTTCTATCATAACATTGAATGCCTAAAAACTATATAAAAGAACAAGTTCACTTTAAGTTGATCGTGTCTAGATACCTTTTTAATGTCCATTGCATAAAAAAAACATAGCTGTCAAAAATAAACAAGTGCCACTAATCACTAAAACAAGCTTGAAGTTGTCATTCCGCTGTTTTTATTGTAGTTGCAATAAACATATGATTTTGTTTTATTATATTTGAGTTTCTATTGCTTAAAAAGTGTAAATGAGTGGAAGAAAGGTATGTAACATGTGTTTCTGTTATTTTTAGAGCAATTTCTGAAAAAGTTTGGCGTTTAATTTAAAAAATACCACATGATAGAATTTTACATCACTATGCAGTTACTTATCTCCTAATGTATGGTTAAAATATTTTTATTTTTACTTATTAAATTTTTATTCATTGTTTATTATTAATAAAAATAATAATTGTTTTGTTAATTATCATAAAGAATGAAAAATATCCAATGATATCCTTTTTTATTTCTATTTACTTTGCATGATGATGCAAAATTCCCATCATATTGTTTTTTGCTAAATTTATACTATAAATATATACTAAGATTTTTTTAATCATTTTTCCTTTAATTTTGAACATGAATAATATCACCTTGATTTATTTCACCAATAAAGAAAAACTCATGCAATGAAGGGTTAACCCTTTAATAAATTTATGTAATTGATTCTTGCAATTCATGAATGGAAAAGATATCATCTTATCTTTATTTATAAGACCGCCTATTGGTCTTGCGTCATGAATTATCCACAGACAATGTAAATATCTGTATAAATAATTTTTTTACATTATGCATACCATGATGATATGTTTGTGAGATATTACCTAATGATTTTCTTTTTATTCTTCTTAAAGGATCATATTTTCTGACTTTTGACCGAATTCTTAGACACTTTCGGCTATGAAAGTGTATTTTAGAATTTGGTTAAACTATCCAAGTCATTGCAAACTGCAATGAGAGTCCTTGTGTTGTTCGAGATTATTTGTCCTTGAATTTTAGCATCTTTGTCTTTGTCCCTGTATTTTAGCATTTCTACTGAATAAATGAATTTAATTATTTTGAATACTATCATACATTCTACTATTTAAAGTAATGAGATGTATTGCATTGTTTAATATCTTTATTAATTTTTTTATGGGATAGGAGGCAAACGAGTAGTGTATCACCTGAGGAAGAGCAATTAACACCGCTCATAGATAACTGCATCACCAGAGGCAGTTGCATTGCCGGCCTTTAAAATATGGCTAGGCTTGTGTTTTGAAGGTTCCAATGTCGTATCGGTTCGGAAATACCGCCGAAGGCTGATTCTAGCTAGCGTGGGATCGCTACTCATCCAGACGGTGGGGATAAAACTTTTCTGGGTACTGCTATTAAACTAGTTACACATTGATTCACCCATTGTTATATTGAATTCTAGCCGAACATGTGATCACCAAAAACCAAGACCTTAAGGAAGCGATGGGTCTCCTCGAGGAGTGTCCGTTGATCAAAATCGAGGATATCCTGCCGTTCTTCAGTGACGTGGTCACTATCGATCATTTCAGAGAGCCGATCTGTCAGTCTCTGCAAGTAAGTACATGCAGTAATACCCCGAACTTACGCGATAGGTGGATCTGAACTATTACGTCGTAAGTCAGGGCATAATTTCGCATATAAACATATAAATTATTGTTAATTGATTCCGTAAACTAAAAAAATAATTTAGTTAAAAAATGTTTAAGAAAATCTTACATAAAATAAATATAAAAACGCCAACCGAAATCATTTTGTATAGTAAGTAGA
The DNA here is from genome assembly GCA_031353405.1 of Baronia brevicornis. Taxonomy (NCBI): domain Eukaryota; kingdom Metazoa; phylum Arthropoda; class Insecta; order Lepidoptera; family Papilionidae; genus Baronia; species Baronia brevicornis. Next base: position 35,151 of record JASFAT010000669.1, on the reverse strand, counting down.
AGGCTTCATAAAATCTAACAAGGTAGAGTTTTATGACTCAAAGATTTTTTTCTCCCAAAAAATTTTGTATTCATTTGTTTGTTAAAAAAGATGCTAAAGCAAATCTATTTTTGGATTCTTTGTCCATTGTTTTTATTCGCCGACCCGATTTTATGTATAAAAGCCATAATTCTGTCGGAGCGAGATTCGTTCTAATTCGAATAGCCCTCGACGCCGAAATATATTTACTTTTCAAAGATTATACTTTAATAACCACAACACTTAATGTAGTAAATAGCTTAATCTCTCTTCAACAGGAGTACAACAGTCAAATAGAAGATCTCAAAGCCGAAATGGAGGAAGCGACGCGGTCTGCGGAATGTGTAAGTTATCTGCATTGCACACCCAGGGTAGCGGTTGTAACGTTATGCACTGTATTCATTATCACTTCAAGGCAGCTCATTTCTGAGTTATTAAAAAACCATAGGTCGCTTCTTCATGCATGCCTCTGTCCCAGAAGACAAGTTTTCGACCAGTGCATTATGATGACTAGTCTAATGGAGCCGTAACGTGAACAATGACTTTTACTATGTGTAACACAGCCATCGGACTTTTCCCGCCAAGTTACATCATTGATGTAGCGTTTTCATTTCATTTTCATAATCGTATATTATTATCAATTATAATGTTTGATTGTGTTGGCGTGTGTATACAACATAGTTCGATTAAATCGTATAAGTGAAATTATATTAAATAAATGCGTGTATCGTGACTTTTTAAGTTTACTAAAAAAGTCCATAGAAGGTTTTGGTAGAATTGACACCATTTTATCGACACGTAACGTGATAAGCGGACTAGTTACAGTTAAAGAGATTTAATGTTAAGAAAACATGACATGGGGATAATGACATGTTTTCTTTTGTATTACAAAAGCAAAACTGTTTTTGTGCTTCGTGCTGTTCTTTCCTCTGAGGTTTGTCTCGTTTTCTTCATTAGGCACAGCACCCGTGCGAACCCGGGGCGGGCAGCTAGTAACAAACAATTTGAATGTGTCACAGGTGCGCTCCGAGATCCAGTCGTTCCGGAACCGTAGTGTGATCGTGTCGAGTTCGGACTCGTGCTGCATATGCGAGCTTACGCTACTGCTGCGACCCTTCTACCTATTCCCGTGCGCCCACCGCTTCCACAGCGACTGTTTACTCTCCGAGATACAACCCATTCTGGGTAAGTATGGCGGGAAGGAAAAAGTACATTGACAATAATCTAACTCCGGCTTTCAACGTACGATACAATACGAAATTCGAAGCTTCAAAAAACAAGTCTACAGATTACTCAACGGCCAGCAATGCTTCTGCAATGTCTATGGACGGTTTTGATTGTTTGTGGTAATGCGCCTGCTCGTTTACCCTCATCTCCAATCCAAAAAGTTCTGAGAACGAAGGTTTGACCTTGAGTTGGCCATTCACAATAAATACATGATTTGCGAAAAAATAGCTTAGAAAATTTTTCGATTATAATTTATCTATATTGTTAGGGGAATTACAATAGAATGGATGTATATCCAGCCTAACAATAAATATTTATTTATCACCGTGGAAAAGCTGTGTTTAATTTTTTGGAAAGTGCTAACAACGGTTTGTACATATAAGAATATCTATCAATGAAAAAATATAGGTTAAAACGTTGAATGCTATGGGGGTCACCGGTGACCGGCACTCAACTTGGTAGTGACGCTATGGGAGTCGCGTCCAGATTGATAGAAATATATTTAATTTAAACAAATGATAATACTTATATTATTATCATTTTTTATTATTATCATCATCGTTGATTTAGTGATGTGATGAAATGAATGCATTATAAAACATCTGTCAATAGTTTTATTTACATAAATTGTAGTTATATTAAGCGCACACGTTACGTTAAGCCGTGGAGCCACGGGCAATCACTGTAAAATTGGCGTGGCATTCAACTTGTTAATTATATCAAGTTTACCAGTTTTTATTGATTTATTGATAATATTATTATTAGGTCAATTAAATATAGAATTTTTTTTCAAGCGAATTTAACTTAAGTTGGTTTTTGCTGAAAACCAGCGCCAGGTGCTCCAATAGAACGCCTGGCACATGCTGAGCAATAACCATTCTTTGACATTTGTTAGATTACAATTATTTTCTGTTTTGTTTAGTTATATATCATAATATTTTTAAGGTTTTAATTTTAGCTATTGTAAAAAAAATGTGTCATAAAAAACTTTTTTTCTATTCTATTCTAAAATAATGTACATTTGCTATCTGCAAAAGGATTATCGAGACTAGGTCTCCACTCCAGCATTCGTTTGCTCCAACGATTGTCGGATCTCCGACAAACGTGGCCAGCTCTTTGCACTTCAGTTTGCAAATTCGAATGGCTATGTCCGTGACTTTAGTGGGACGCCCCCCCCCCCGCTAGATGGTGCGACGATCTGCGCAGGGCGGCTGGCAGAAACTGGATGCGTGAAGACGAAGATCGGGCTAGGTGGCGCTTCTTAGGGGAGGCCTATGTCTGGGGGAGTGTTCTGCCCCAGGCTGTTGATTGAAAGAGATTATCGCAAGTCTCACTTCTTGTATAATTATAATTAGGTATACCTGAGCCTGTGTTAAAGGAATGGTTTCTTCGTAGGTCCGGCACGTCGGAATAAACTGACAGATCTTCAACGTCAGTTGTCAGTGCTGTCCAATATAGAGTTATCTACCGTTACCTCAAGCGGACTGCCGTTGCGTGAAGTATTGAAGAACGAGATAGATGATATCGTAGCCAGCGAGTGTCTCTTCTGCGGTGAATACATGATCACTTGTATTGACAAGCCATTCATACCCGATGAAGATTGGGACAGGGTCATGAAGGAATGGGAATAGATTTGGGGAGTTTACTGCGTGGAAGCAGAGGTCTTGTATAGAAGTCGTTATGGTTGCGGCACTATTGTTGGGTTTAGAAAAAAAACTGAAAAACAAGAGCGTTATGTTTAAAAAATATAGGGTTAATGTATGTTTATTTATTAAAATATATGTTTACAAAACTCTGTGTTGTAACTGCTGTATTTTGTTTATTGGCTCAAATTGTATATTGTATATTGCTTATTGTATATTGGCTCAAACAAGCACGAAATATTATTACCTTTTGAATTGGTTTTCGCCTTTACTATTATATATTTATTTGAAAAGCCTTAAACTTATGAGGTTTATTTTATATTATAATATATCATAGGTCCCTGAAAGAATTTTGTATTGATCAAAGAAAACCCTTTGTATTTGTGTCAAGTATCACTTTGAGTATTCAACATTTTACCTTCAATTATTAATGTAACGAGGTGTATATAATTTGCACTCTTTTAAGTTAGCGCTATACTGTGATTTTAAATAATGTAATAATAAGGAATTATACTTTATAAATTAAAAAATGTGTAATAATAAAATATACTGAAGTAAAATCTTGGTTTTTTAATAATAGACATTTATAGCTTTGTATAATTTATTGAGAAAATTATATGTTATCAGACATGATAAACAATAAATTAATAAATATTAGGATTTAAATAAGAGAAAACAATCTCAAATCCTAAAGGACAGTGCCTTTTACATGACGTTCGGTGTTAAACTTAAAATTTACAAACATAAACAATATTACATGTCAACACCTTGTTATTAGACACAAAGAATTAACACGAAGAAGGAGAAAGGCGAAGATTGTAGGTCCGTGCGACGCTTCGTAGCAGAAAATCTACAAGAAAATTCACTAATGCAAACTATATTTATTGACTAGCAGCACCATCTACTTCCATCGTATGCGTTTCCACTTTATCACCTTTACAGTCTACTTGCATTACCTCTAATTTTTCGTCTTTTTTTTGTTCCACATTATCAGTTTTCTTTTCATCAACTTTATCATCTTTTTTATCCTTAACTATGCCAATATCCTTTTTGTCAACAATTTCATTCTTATTTTGCTCTACCTTTTCTTCTTTCTGTTCTACTAATTTTTCCTCTTGTTTAATTTCTATTTTATCATCTTTTTTTTCAACATTTTCGTCCTTAATACTATCATTTGTTGCATCCTTCTTATCTTTACTCTTATCGCGCTTTTTAACGTTTTTCGTGCCTTTTTTTGGTGTTTTCTTCTCTTTTTCAACGTTTTCGCTCTGTTTTGGATCCTCAACATCAGCCTGTTTTGGAAGTTCTTTAATTTCCTTCTCTTCAGGCCGTGTGTCAGCTACAGTTTGCTCGACTGGAGTACTATCAGCCTGCTGGCTTTCTTCTTTTCCTTCACTTGGTTTTTGTTCCTCGTTCGCTTCTTGTTTCGCAATTTCACATACTGCCTGCTCAACCTGAGTCTCTGCTACAAGTTTATCGTTTACGTCCTTCATTTCTACTTCACCATTTTCTACCGTAGTTTCATTGGTTGTATTTTCATTCTCATCATTTTTCATTTCTACATCCTGTGGCTGAGACGTGGCGCTACCTTTTTCAGCTTTGGCTTCCAGCACAGCAATACATTTTTGTATGCACCGAATAGCTTCCTTGCGTGCTTGCCTTATATTCTCCTTCCCTTCGGTTTCGATATTATCTAATTTAATGAGATTTCTTGTTAGCATCTCATCTAAGAATAAATATTTTTTGTCTTTTTTGGAACCTCTGAAGTTCTCGACTTCTGACATTAAATTAAGGACATCTGTTTGAATACTAAGAATTAGAGTAATTGGATCATTAGCTGGTGGTTGTGGTTTCGGTTGTGATGGTTCTTGTTGTGGTGGTGCTTGTTGTTGTGGCGGAACAGCTTGTTGCTGAGGTGGGGGGTGTTGGGGTGGCGTTGTTTGTCTTGGAGCCTGTTTTTGCTGTGGTCTAGATGGATATTCAGCTCTTGGCGCAGCCTGTTCATGATGAACTGGTACTTTCACATATGGCTCTTCAGGGTGCATTTGTGGTTTCGGTGACTGTGATCTTTGAGGAGATGCGCCCCGTGCAAACGCAGTCTGTGGATATACTTTCTGTTGAACAAAAGGTTGGCTTCCTCCTTGCCTAAAGCCCTTATTGAATGGAGTTCCGAAGGCTCTTGAAAAATTTGGAGGGTGATGAAAAGAGGGTGCATCATCAGCAAAATACGGATCTCTCTCAATATGTGGCTGTGGCGGAGGCACATAATTAGGCTTTGAGTCACCAAAGTGAGTTCCATGATCTACTGATTTATTAATAACAGGCTCATCTCTACCTTCCACAAATATTGGTATGTGTCGTACATTGGAGGACTGTTCTGGTTGTGTGTGGTGGACTTGTTCCTGATGATTCTGTCCACTCATTTTGTTTGCGTTCATGTGACCACTTGTGCGATTATCTGGGGGCGCTGACATAGACCTTTGGTTTCTGTCTTCAGCATCAATCAAACTAGGGTCGGCGGGGCTCTTCTGTCCAAGATCAACTGTATTTCTTAGTCCGTACTGTGGTAAGTGACTTAGCTTGTCTTCCTCAGAGGGCTCCGAGGTCTGTTCTGTTTGTGTTGCTGCAGTGTGCTGTTGAGGCGACTGTGGCTGTGGTGATGGTGGTTGCTGCTGGTGTGGTTCTTCACGAGAACCGAACCTGCGATTCCAGTGTGACGGGAAATGCTCTCTGAACTCTGAAGGGATATCGTCAAAGGGGAATCTGTCAAAGTTACTGAAACCGTCGTCGAAATCTGTAAAGAGAAACATATCGTTTTTAGAATACTTATATAAGTCAACTAGGTAGGTCAAATTTTGAAAATACGTGAAGATTTCACTGTAAAAATGTTATATTAACCTCTTCAGGGACGAATTTTTTTAAGTGAGAAAACATTGATAAAATTTTTCTTTTTATTACGAGTTATTCACCTTATATCTATAACAATTCAGTGAGACAGAAAATAATAGTTTTTACAAAAAAATAGATAATGTCCTCATATGTGGCTATTTAGCGTAATTTCTCTTGAAATAACTAAAATAAAAAAAAAGCTAAACATACACACATGTGCCAATGTCCCTGAAGAGGTTAAGGCAAACTAGAGGCACAGTCTACTGTTCCCGTTATAATTGAAATTGAATCCCGTTATTAATGTTTATCGTTTCAATATGTTTTCCTATTACTGAAATACACTTGCATAATCGTATTTTGTTATTCGTATTTGTTTTATTTTGGAAATAATTATAATCTTTAATGATAAAAGCTGTTTCTCTCGACAACCAGTATTATTTTTCGCAAACTATTCAACGCTTGAATATTCATTGCTTTTTTCCAAAACCTTTTTTTTACCAAAGAAGACCTTTAAAACGTCTACTATCACGGATTGGCCGCCCGTTGTGTTTAAGTTGAGCACATGGTGAATTGCGAAGGAATTGTGGAATTTGCGCATACGCTTTGGACACCATTGACACGCCGGTCGTACATGAGGAAGCTTAAGGTTATTTTCCAGCGTACTCGTTAGTGGCCTTATTTCTATACAAAGCTCTTCCCGCGGATAGGTCTCTGACCGCTTTACTTTCCCGTACTTCTCCCCCACTTATAGCTGACTTCAACTATTTACAATCAGCATCTTCAGGATTTTGGATTTTTTGAAGAGAATAGATGTAGATTTAGTTCTATTAGGGGTACTTTGAGGACTAAAGTACCCATATAATTGCTTAAAGTTAATAAGTCTTACCGTCTGTGGCGTCCTGGCTTGACGGACGACGCTTCCTGGCCCAAGTAGCGGGGCGTTGCCGCAGTCGTGCCGCTATGTCGGGGTGTCGCGCCGCTAGCTCACTCCACGCTCCCGAACCTTCCTCCTCATCAAACGGGAAGCCGCGCTGGAAGGACAAACGAAATGCTTTTAGCATAGAGCGAAAGGGTACGTAATGTTATCTATACGCAGATAGACGGGCAAAAACCCAGCTTCTGATATGACACTAGTAATTTTTTTTTTATGTGATAGGAGGTCAAACGAGCGAGCGTGTCGCCTGATGGAAAGCAATTATCGCCGCCCATAGACAACCGCGACACCGAGAGAAGCGTTGACGGCTTTTTAGGTATATATAGGCTTGTTTTTTGAAGGTTCCAATGTCGTAAATTTAGAAACTGCGTCCTGGTTGTAAACATATTTTGTGATTTGCCTGTTCGGCTATGCTGGCCTGTTTGAGATAATTTATAGAGTCAGGGCGTCACTTTGCGGAAATGCATTACACAGATAGACAGTCAAACTTATTATGTTAAGGTTTGTGTGTTTACGGAATAACGCCTGACTCCATACAGATAATGTATATACAACAAACAAGCTGAAAAAATTGTTCGCAGAATCCATAGTAAGATTGACTGTCCATCTTTGTAATGGATTTCCCGCAAAGTAACGCCCGACTCCATATATTATATTTTGTGTCCTGAGACCAGAGGTGCCATATATACATTTTGTGCCAAGCCGATTGTGCCTGACTATCCCTATACTATCACACAATATACATAACATCATAAATCCATGAGCTGTTTAGAATAGTTCCATTTATCGCACATGTGACATGAAACGTTAAATGCTATCGAATTCTCATTATTTTTCAAATAAATACACGTCACTTTGTGTCAATGGCTATTTCGGCATTATCGTGTACCATATACGATACACGTGGCCTTAAGGTCAAATTTAACGGATACCATAAATTGATACCACTGGTATGAAACGTGATAAATTAAATTAAACTCGAATAACTTTTCAGGTTACTTACTAAAAGTCCCTGTGTCAATTTTCCACTATTATAGCAATTTTTCTTTTATTTCCAATATATAATAGATATAATTGGATTAATACAAAATATCATACTACATAAGATAGTCCCATAGATACCCACCCAGTCAATCAAAACAGCCGTAATAGTCCGCTGATGGTTATTGGCATATCAAAATTGAGGGGCGTTGCCGATTATGGGGGCGATGCCGGGGATTACCCCACACTCGACGGAAAGATTGGGGATTGAAAAATGCCCCTCTACCGGTATCAGTTCTCATATACGTAACGTACAACACCGCAGGAATCAAATGGAATGGTTCGATCCTATGACAGGAATAGTTAATACTGAGATACGAGTATACATAAATAAATATACAAGTTGATTAATGGAGTCAGGCGTTACTTTGCGGAAATCTATTACTATGTGAACAGTTAGTTTTACTTAGCTAAGATCCGCGACAAGCAAACAAAACTTAACTTTTTTTTTGATTTAATGTTTGTCTTCCGTAGAGTCTACTATACCTGATGATGCCTCGTGTTGAGGCGAAACACGTGTCATGTGCAAAATGGAAAATTGGTAGTGTGTGTTTGGTGTTGTTGATAGTGGTTGGGAGGTGGAGAGTTGCTGTAAGATTATGTTTCGGTAAGATTATGTTCCCTGTAAATTCACTTCTTCTAGTATAAAAAACACATTATTATTTTTCTATTTTTGTTTGCTTGTCGCGGATCTTAGCTAAGTAAAAGTTCTAACGGTCCACATAAATATGCAAGTATCATTTGGTTTTCAAGTTAATACAATATGCATTACCATTCTCAGTTGTCGATGAAAGCTAAGGACCCGTTTCCCTCGGCATGAAGGGTTCACTCCAGAAATTAATCAAAATATACAAGCGAAGTGGCATAAATAATTAAATGGGTGTTTTATTAAAATACTGATACGAAGTTACCGGTAAGTAGTCATTTACTTCCCATTACCCGCAATTCAGTCATTATTAACGAAAACGACCGTCATATGTGTAATATTACAAAGTTTTTATTACAACGTGGCACCCTGAGAGGTTCATTTTCGTTAATTGTCGCTACTGTATAAGGATATTTTAATTTAATTAAAAAAACTGACATATCAGTAGGCAGGAAGCATTTAAATCGACGTTATTATTCGAATAATGCACATATATCAACTGTATCGATACTCTGTTAACGTATTCGAGTTTTGATAGCTTACAATGTAGGCCTAGGGTCGCCAATCATATTTTGCTTTATTTTTATTTCACTGAGTATTTGCCAATGTTATTGTGATCTTGGCAACAAATTGCTGTAAGGCTAACAAGTTATAAAATTAGATTGAAGAGTAAGAAGCCGAAGAACTTCCTAAAGGTTCATCAAGTTTTTTCATTGCATATATTTTACCCTATAATAATCTGATACAAAGAGACCCAAATGTATCCTGGCGACTGGAATATCATACCATTAGCGAGCAATGCATTCAGTTAGTCGAGGATATGAGTGATGAATGTAGGAAATCAATAATAAATGTCCTACGGATAGAACATTTTTTTAAAGATAATATATTTATTTTTTTCAACTACCCATTTTATACCAAATACATTCTTTATAATATAAACGATAGGTGGACGGGATAGCGAGCGGACAAGAAAAGCTTCGCCTCGCAAAAGACGAGGAGAGTTGTGCTGAATTGGCTGCCTATTCGCTTCTCAGAGAGGCACTCTCAGAAGATGATAAAAACAGTATTATAAGTAATGTATTACAAATACCCCTAGATATATTCTAGAACCTCAAATGTCTATTTTACTTGCATGCGGAACATCTTTTTCATTCAAGACATGATTGGATGACCGTGACGATGGAAGAGCAATAAAGAAAGGAAACGTAAGGATAGTTTGGGAAGGGGACGGGAACTGTGTCATTATTTTTATAAGTTGACTAACCTCATAACAATTTTATTCCTAACAGTCCTTTTTTCTTAATTGAAATCTTTTATATTTTTTCTTTCATACAAACTAAGAAATATTATTTCATACAATGACAAACATATGGAAAATCTGCGTTATATATTATGTATTTAAGGAAGTAAATTTTTTTTAATTTTTAAATATTTTTTTACTGCCATTTACATGTGGAAGCACAAAAATCCGTGTTGCGGTTGCACCGCGAGAAAAGCCCGAGTAATGGAGGCATATCCCCGAAGCTCGCTCTTGACTTGACGCCATAAACGACCCATTTGACTTGACTATTATATGATGTATATAATACCTATTGATCATAACTATTGCGTTCCAAAAAAAATCGACAGCCCTTGTGTATAAGATATGCGCTTACGTGTATGGGCGCTTTGCTGTTCTGAAGCCGTGTTTGCGCGAAGATCTGGCCATATACGGCAAGGACGGTCGAGGAGTGACCTTTAATCATGAGCTTTCGTATTTCGATCGAGCAACGGTACTCATTCGCAAATACCAGTGACATAATACCCGGAATCAGTGAGACTGTGATAAAATGGACATTTATTTTCATTAAGAACCAGCGAATATAAAAAATAACATTTTACGAGTTAATTTAAAATTCTTTATATCTTTCATAAGTAGTTCGTCAGTCTGTTAACAAAGAAACTTTTACTACAGTTACGCAATGAGGATCTTTTAACAGTTAAGATATAGCGAAAGAAATTCGTCACGTATCTTCTTTTAAATTAATAACCAAAGTGAGGGTATTTTAAACAAGATCATCAATAAACGAGATTGTGTGCCGAATCTTCTTTTTCATGGAAAAGGAAGGCAAATGAGCCTTGGTGCCGCCTAATAGAAAGAAACCAACGTCTTCCTCGTAAATATTTGCAAAAATACAGGAATTGCAAAAGCGACCTGACTATCTTTGGAAAATATGTAGGCTTGTTCTTTAAAGGTTCTTATATCGTGTGACGTCGGAAATACCACTGAAGGTAGCTGGTTCCACAGAGTGGCGGATCTTGGAAAGTTTCGAGAAAAACTCATATTAATATATAAGCTTTTAAATCCAACTTTAAAAAGCACATTCCTATTTGACTCAGTATAATGACTGAACCAAATTTCAATAGTTTGCATCAAAAATATCTCCAAGAGAAAGGATTATTGAAATGATTTGTTGAAAATCTTAATATGCAAGAAAAAATACGATCTGCCGTATTATATGTATATATAGCATATAAATAGAAAACCTTATAATTTTGTATTAAAAAAATATTATATAAACACTCTTATTTTTTTTTATTCTTTGACACCCATCAGCTGTAACTATTATATGCCAAGGTGAGTTGAGTAAAATAATATCAAGTGTCTTGAAATGTAAATTCAGCTTTTCAAGATACGTATTGATAAAATAGTGGAAGTTCTACCAAAACTTGCATGGACTTATACTGTCAAGTCAAAAAGACACAATACACGCATTTATTTTATTTCACTTTGACGACTTAATCGAACTATAGTGAGTGAATATGCCGCCAGAATTAAACAAATAATGTAACTGATAACAACACGAGATTATAAACATGAGAAAAAAACTGAACGATGTAAGTTGGCGAGAAAAATCAACATTATTGTTTATGTTCTCTAGTTGTTCTAATGTAATTACAATTTCCTCAACAAACTTGTTTATTTATTTATTTATATTTATATATTCACGCCTATCCCCCGCAGAGGTTGGCAGAGACCACAGAGCTCCATCCGCTACCATTTATGGCAGCAGCTCTCCATTAGTCGTATCTCGCCCTCGTGAGAATCAGGACGTGACGGGTGGCGAACCACGTCGTCGTCATTTTTCAACAAATTACGTATATTAAATTCGTGTTAGTGAAGCCCACGCGCCGCAAGGGAGGATGGAGGACATAAGGACACAACTAACTTGTAAAGCATACAAACATATTCGGCGGCCTCCATTGTAATATCGAGGCATGTTGTACTTTACATAATCGATCACAAGTGCATCCTGAAAAGAATCGCATCTTCAACGAACCGGATCTTGCGTACAAAAACTTTCTCCCACTTTATCGTTGAATCAACACAAGACATTGTCTTTTATAAGTTTTTTCGGTCGTGCGTCGAGGTAATATACCGAATTGTCTGCCAAACAACGCCTATATTGGCAATGTTACAAGTGTAGAGGACATTCAATTTAAGACTCAAAATATTTATACATTTTTATTTTGATATCTTTTCCAGCAATGATTTTCCTTCGTCGTAAACATTTTTTTTAAAATAAAGATAATAAATAAATTACTATGAATGTTATTGTTTGGTTGACATGTAGGCCAGCCGCCTCATAGACTAGCAAAATCGGCCGGTACGCAGCGGTAGGAGCGATTACTTATCATGCTGTCCGCATTGTCATCTTCCACAGTCACGCCGGCTGTATAGAGAGCAATTTATTTCTAACCACTATGCCGCGAAAGGTTTAATTACGTATATCAACGCAAACATGCGAAAACGCTGTAAATGGCACAGACGTCAAAATATTGTGTATTGCATATTCGGAACTTAAAAAAAATGTTTTGAATATCTGAATCACACATCTCTACGACTAAAAGAATATTTTGTACAGCGTTGAAAATGTTTTTCAGTGATCAGATACAAATTTTTCAGAAACCTTATGTGTTTTTGGCTTTGGTGGTAAGTTTTCTTTTTGCGGTTATTACCTTTTCGTTTCGATTGTTTTTTTTTTGACAGCAATTAGTTAAAACTATTATGCCAGTGTCAAGTAAAATACAGTAATATCCAATATCTTGAAATGTAACAAGTCAGCTTATCACGTTACGTCTTGATTAAATGGAGGCTATTTTACCAAAACCTTCTATGGCTGAAAAATCAGTCAAAAAGTTATGATACACGCATTTATTTAATATCACTTCACTTATATACCTTGATCGAACTATATTGCATAATACGCCAACACAATTAAACAATATAACTGATAATAATATAAGATTATGAAAACGCAATAAAAACACAACGTCACTGATGTAAGTTGGCGGGAAAAGTCAGTTTTCATTACTTTTTTGCGTCGATATGTGTTTGCTAAACGAGGAGTTTCCTCCTCGCGCCGCCAGATGGTTTGTAGCTGCCGTGGCGTTATGCAAACAGCTGCTCTATTTACACTTAAATGCCACCGTCCGGTCGAAGAGTACCGACATGCCGTCATGCTGAATCACAATGCAGCACGGACCCATTGTGTCGCGTCTCTTAGTAATAATTACAAAACAAAGTTAATGTTCCGTTAAACTGCGCACAATGCAACAAGATCAAATGAATTAAAACACACCCAAACCTCTCGATAATATATCGAATCTTAACCATTAATCACAGTCGTTCATTAACTAAAGCAGACCCTGTACAATTGTAACTGGAAGAAATTTTTTGCTAACTGCAATAATAATAATACTATGATTAATGGAGTGAGGCGTTACTTTGCGGAAATCCATTACTATGAGGACAAATAAAACTTTTACTTAGCTAAGATCCGCGACAAGAAAACAACAATAGAAAATTAACAATGTGTGTTTTCCTGCTGGATGAAGTGGATTTACAGAGAACTTAAGCTAAGACATGAACTTAACGGTTGTCTTCCGTAAAGACTATACTTGGTGATGCCTCGTGTTGAGGCGAAACACGTGTCGTTTGCAAGGAAGAGTGGTAGTGTGTGATTGGTGTTATGTATAGTGGTTTGTAGGCGGAGAGTTGCTGATGGCCGTTTTTCGGTAATATTTAGTTTAAGTTCCCTGTAAATCCACTTCCATCCAGCAGCAAAACACACATTATTAATTTCCTATTGTTGTTTGCTTGTCGCGGACCTTAGCTAAGTAAAAGTTTTAACTTTCGTCATAATAATAATATTTTTATTGATCATTAACAAATTTACCAATTAACAAATTTAAAATATTGTTTCATTTCCTGCCGAACTAGGGCGAACCCTGTATTACGGCAGACAGTTCCATTCTATGAAACATTTATATATTACATGTATTATTCTAATTGCCATACTTAATACACAAACACAAAATATAAATTAAATCTGCAAAAGATGACTCATATATAAATATTCCTCAGATGATATGCACTGTATCAAATAAAAATACGAATGTAACCGCGAGGTATGAGAACCCGAAAGTCAAGAATAACAACAAAAAAAAAAGAAAAAAGTAAGGATGAGTATGGGATTAGGTTACCCACCTCTTTGGTATATTGTAAATGGATTTGACGCTTACCTGCAAACGTGTTTAGTACAAACGGGCGACTGAGAATTATATCATATTATAATGCATTTGAAACTCGTCAAGTCTCAACGAGTTTCAACCCCCAGAGAAGGCTGGGTTTCGAGGAGGATTCGGCACCATAGACCACATTCACACAGTGCGGCAAATTATACAGAAAACAAACGAGTATAATCAGCCCCTGTGCTTAGCATTTGTGGATTATGAGAAGGCCTTTGACTCCATTGAGACCTGGGCTGTCATGGAAGCCTTGCAGCGGTGCCAGGTAGATCATCGATACATCGAGGTATTGAGATGTCTTTACAATGCCGCCACGATGTCCGTTCGAGTACAGGGCAGTCAAACAAAACAAATCCAGTTGTATCGCGGTGTGAGACAGGGGGATGTCATATCCCCGAAACTGTTCACTAATGCACTGGAAGACGTTTTCAAGACGCTAGACTGGAAAGGACGAGGCATAAACGTAAACGGTAAGTACATCTCACACCTGCGTTTTGCCGATGATATCGTGATCTTGGCAGAATCGCTAGAGGAACTGCAAGGGATGCTGAACAGCCTAAATGAATCCTCTCGACGAGTCGGTTTGACCATGAACTTTGATAAAACTAAAGTCATGGTCAATGATCATCTGGATCCACAACCGACCGTCGTCAGTGGTAAAACTCTCGAAGTTGTCCAGGAGTATATCTACCTCGGGCAAGTCTTGCAATTGGGTGGAGACAACTTCGAGAAAGAAGCCGATAGAAGGATTCAGTTAGGCTGGGCAGCATTTAGGAAACTCCGTCCGGTCTTCTCGTCGCCCATACCTCAGAGCCTGAAGACGAAAGTCTTCGACCAGTGTGTCCTACCCGTACTCTCCTACGGCGCCGAAACGTGGACGCTGACAGTCCGTCTGCTTCATAAGCTCAGAGTCGCTCAGAGAGCTATGGAGAGAGCTATGCTCGGAGTTTCTCTGGTAGATATGTTTCGGAATGAACAAATCCGCCAGAGAACTAAAGTCACCGACATAGCCTTTCGAATTAGCAAACTTAAGTGGCAATGGGCTGGTCACGTCTGTCGGAGATCCGACGATCGTTGGAGCAGACGAGTGCTGGAGTGGAGACCGCGTCTCGGTAAACGTAGTGTGGGACGCCCCCCGGCTAGATGGTGCGACGATCTGCGCAGGGCGGCTGGCAGAAACTGGATGCGTGTAGCCGAAGATCGGGCTAGGTGGCGCTCCATGGGGGAGGCCTATGTCCAGCAGTGGACTGCCGCAGGCTGCTGATGATGATGATGATAATGCATTTAATAAAAATATGCATGGAGTATCATATATTTTTTAAATGTATAACATTAAACAGCTAGTGTTTACTCACTATCAGGCGACTTCGATTCGTCCACTCTCTTCCATAAAAAGCTAGGCTTTCATGTTATAAACAACTAACTTTCTTGTTACCCTCGCACTAAATCTTTTTACTAACCTACTACTTCTATCTAATATCTACTCTAAGGTAATGTTTGTGCGTTTGCTGTGCCCTTGGTATTGTCTATGGGAGCGCAGGTTGCTTACCATAAGGCAACTCACTAGCTTGTTTGCCTGTGCATTTCACAAAAAAATCTATTACTATTTAACGTAAAGGAGTCTTCTCGTTTACAATTCTTAAGTTAGCTAGTTAAAAAATATTGAATATATTATATTGAATATATACGTAGAAACAACGCCAAAGACTATTACGCCAAACACTATTATTATTGAATTTTTATTTGTCTGTTATAATTTTCATGTATTTAAATTTCTATTTCGTTTTTCTTTATACATATAGTAAGTAGCCTTTCTCATTCACGATACTTACGTACTTTATATATATTTTTGTTTGTGTGCATTTTGGATTTTCGAATAAAGGTTTGCTTTCTTTCAAATTATTATTTATGTACGACAAGATCTTGAACCGTAGTCTTTATACAAATATGGACTTAATGAAGGATTTAAAAAAAATAGCGTTCAGTCTGTACTCTCAGTCTCGACCAGACATTGATCGGAATTAGGTCGAAGGCTGATTTTAAATAATATTTCTTTCATTCGCCTTTCAACTCCTCTATCATATCGTATGATTAACAGTAAATGAGGAATGTGGAACAACGGACAATGAGCGATCGAGTATATTCTTTCACTCGTCGATTGAACTTCTTTGTAATATTCAAGCTTCAGTACTTGATCGTCGTGATTTAATCAAGATAAGGCTACGTTTCAATTCGATCAAGTTACACAGTGACACCGTAACATACAAGCTTTACTTTTTAGCGGCGTTGAAATTTGTCTATTTCTCTAATTTTTTGAAGTAAAAAAGCTTACACGAGTTTCAGTAAGTTCAAGCATTTTTTTTACAATATCTTAAGTGTTATTTACCACATCTGGTTTGAAGAAAATATACAAATAATAGTAAATAAACTGTCAGTACCTAATTGGAATTAAATATGTGAAGTATTTCTATAGGTCCATTGATTTTAAAGTAGTTGTCGAATGATCGAACTCCAGATCAATTTTAGAATTAACGCTAGATTGCCTCAAGAAGTCGTTTTGATTGCTTTTTAAGTTCATTTAGACAAACAAAAAAAATATTTTTCTACTTAAAATTTAAAACAGTTAAATGTATTGTTAAAATTAATTGTAACAAGAACAGTGATCATTATAATTCCTACCTAAGCCTCAACATGGAATTAAGACATTTAGATGGCGTTTAATACAATATATAAAAATAAAAGTTTAGACTATGGTATGTTTTAAATTCACATTATAGTTTTAAATTCGAAGGTTAGGAATTGATAAATAAAATTAAGTGTTAAAAAAAATATAAAAAAATGATGCAGTATCTTAAATAGAAAGCAACAACAACAACCAAAAACAGTTTCAGAGCTCGTTAAAGATGCGTCCAATGTTGCTGACCAACTAAAATATCCGCCGACTCATATATATGTAGAAAATAATTTTTGCCGAACGTTTTAAATGCATTTTGAACGCCCTTGACACCATTTGTCTCCACACAGAATATTTAAATCTAATAATACAACAGTCGTACGAAGAGAGCAGGTATATACAATTAGTTGATGATTTATCGTCCAAGAATAAAAAGAATCGTTAATGTTTATATTATATATCGACGCAAAAAAGAGAACGTTCTAAATGACAAATAAACAGATGTCAAAAAAAAAAAATTCTTGCACATTCGTATCAAAAAAATTCGAATGCGTCGAATCTCACAGCTCTACTACGACCAATAGAAAATTTTGTAGAGCGTTGAAATTGACGTAACATTTTTCTTAGAAATCTTAAGTTTTTTTGGTCCTGATGGTAAGTTTTCATTTTGCGGTTTACTACGTTTTCGCTTTTTTGCGTCAATATCGTCACGAACAAAAGCCTCAATCAGCTGCTGGACAGGCGGATTGACAATTAGAGGGTCAAATATCTTGAAGCGGTTACGCTACTGGCGTCATTGGACACTGAAAATATGACCTACAGAGACGTTTTTTTCTTTTTTATGGCATAGAGAAGCAAACGATCAAGCGCGTTACAAGGCGTAACAAGACATCCGTTACACCATAGGCATTACCGGCCTTTAAGATATGAGTAGGCTTGTGTTTTGAGAGTTCCAATGACGTATCGGTTCGGAAATACCGTTGAAGGCAGCTGGTTCTATAGAGTGGTGGTGGTCGCCCTAACAGCACTTTTACGGTATAATAGACTCTACGGAAGACAACCGAAAAGTGAGACTTTTCGGTGTTTGTTCTGTAGTATAAAGCGATTTTTCTTATTAGCACGGAATCCTCTATTTACGTTACATAAAAAACAGCAATTTAGTTTCAGGAAAAAGAATCTGACATGCGTAATGCCATTATCCAACAATAATAGCTTGTTTTAATCACACATTGCTTCGACGTCTCATTGTCTGTGCGACCTCATCCGGAAACAATTAATGTCCCCCGGAATATTTACAACTTTATAAAAAAAACCCGCGTCTGATCCAACAAGAGACGATCAATAAGTTTTACTGTAAACACTAGCTGGCAGGCGTTAATAAATTAACGTTATGTAAAAGCGAAGGATTTTTTGACGCATTTCATGAAAAATCTAGAAGTAAAATTTGTGTAAAGCAATTAAAACGTGACGTTTGACAGAAATATTTTCAATGCAAAGAACATCTAGACTGCGCAATTTTAAAACCTAGTCAGAAAGGACACGAAACGGCCAAAACACGAGTTGTTTTTTTTTTTAATTTTTCTGCGTGTTTATTCCAATTAAAAAAACCTATTTCTAAAAAGCTTTTTAGACATTTTGGCAACGCTTCATGGTATAGTAAGCTGAATAATGTAAAAATTAGTTTTTTCTTGGATGATTTTGAAATTGCAGACTTTTGCGAATTGAAATTGCATTATCGATGTTGAAATATAAATAAAACTTGGACATATTATATAACGGCAAACAAGTTTTTAAGTTGCAGAGAGAAATAATATAAAATGATATCATGCGATTTTTAGACATATAAGAGGGAAATAAAAGTTCCTTGTAAAATGTTAAAGATTAGATATTTAAATAAAAATGCGTTACACTCAAAGGATTTTTTTATCTTGGGTGTTATTATATAAAAATTTTACACAAAGAAGGTTGGGTCGAGAGTACCCTTAACCGAAGAGCTTGCATGAAGAGAAATGATATGTGGAGGAAGCAAGGAAAGTATGCCGAGATCCTAGCAGATAGAGATCTGTGATCTCTGTCTACCCCTACGGGACAGGCGTGACGATATGTATGTATGTACCTTATTACAGCACACAAATCATACGAACAAATACCCTAACTTAGAAGAAATATCATGACATTGCTATAACAAACGGCCGGATGGTCATGTGAAATTTGCTACTACGGACTAAATTATAATAAGATCAGAATAAATATAATATGTATGTAGTCTGTAAATATAATATAGTCTCTATCGCTATTTAAAGTGACACAATACAAACTCTGATATTATCTATATCTGAATATTAATAAAACATTCGTTTACAGTATTTAAAAATATCTCGTAATCAGCGCAAAAAAATCCTTACTTGTTCAACAACACCAAAATATTATTTTAATTCCAAACAATCATGGATTATAAATCACGGTGACATCATCGCGATGTGGGCAGAGGTGAGGACAAAAAGAGCACACAGCCTTGCGTCATGCACCAGTCCAAAGAAGATACGTCGGAAATCGTGAACAACAAATAATAGCGCTGGGAGATGACACGTGTCGAATCTCGTGACACGGCTAGGGTGGCCATATATAAATAAAAAGTAACGGACAGTGTATTTCGGATTCCTTAGGCGTCGCTTATTTGCGTGATACTAGCGTTCTATCACTACAATTCTTTAATTAACAAAGATTTTTACTGTCAAAATGTTCCCCAATTAACGGGTATGTGTATATAAGATATATATATATATATATATATATATATATATATATATATATATATATATATATATATATATATATAAATTCGATCTTTATGAAAACTTCATGTACTGCAATGGAATGTATACATATTGCATGTCCTACGAACTGTCCGATAAATGGTCACCCTAATGGCCCAGTGTGCATAAAGAAATTTGTTCTCGACTATTCAATACATTTCTAGATTAGCTAGTGACCTACCATATTTGTACGTTATAACCTAGACCTAAATAGGTGTGAGTATTAAGACGTGGAACATTTACCCAATGTCAAATATATTTATATATCCATTTTCACAACAGTTTCCTGTCATTTCATGCAAATGTAACATTCAATGCGAATTGGATTAAATAAATTTATATAATTATTTCATTAATATAATACGAAAACAATTTAAGTATTTGTTGTTTTATCAAAGTAATTTACATCGCATATTGAACAAATAAGGACAAATAAAAATAGATAATAAAATCTTTTAACTCAAAAGGTTTTATTTATTCTCTAAAAAACGTGGGCCCCATAAGAAATTATATCATAATTATACAGTCGTTATACAGGTTCTTATACGCCCCGCGTTTTTATTTTGGTGTAAAAACGTTTCTACTTATTTTTTTACCTTATTTTTTTTTCTACTTTTTCACAAAGTGTATTGAATGGAAAACCAATCAAATGAGCCCAAACTCGATGGGGGTTTCTGACAGACCCTCGGTAACTTGGTAGTTAAAATTATCGTAATATTGTATTGTCGCGAGATCTTAATGTGTGAGTAATGTTTCATAAGAATTGATTTAGTGAAAGCAGTTGAAAAAGCCGTAGCAGGGTTAAAAACAAACAAATATACGACAATAAATAATAAAGGCCTGCAACGCTTCTGCAATTCCTACGGCACTGCGAATGTCTATGGTTGGCGTTGATTACTTTCCGTCATGTTACAGGTCAGATCGTTTGTCTTCCTATCCCATAAAAAATACAGAGTCAAACTGAATAAAATAAAGCCGCCGCAAGATTTAAAACAAACGAATATAACACAATAAATAAATAATAAAGGCCGGCAACGCAATTCCCATGGCTCTGCCGGTGTCTATGGATGGAGTCGACTACTTTCCATCAGGTGACAGACCTGATCGTTTGCCTTCCTATCCCATAAAAAATACAGAGTCAAACGGAATAAAATCGTTTTAAAATACAATGCATGTTCAAACAGAATGTTTGTTTTATTTTTGTGAGTCCACTTTTGAATGATACTAGATGATGTCAATAAGTGTTATATAAGATCCTATAATCTTTCGATGGATACATTAGAGCTTGTTCACACACTCGTTCGTCATAGATGTATCGAAATTAATAACGATTCGTCCAGACGAATAAATGTTCACATTTATAAAATAAATTGTGATATATTAATAGTCGTCATTGACGAAAGTCACGATTCACGACTTTCAACTAATATTGGATTTACTACCGAAAAACATGGACGTGTAACATATTAATTTATATAAAAAGTAAAAACCGAATAAAAAGATACGATTCGAATGATTCAACATTTCGGATGAGCATTTTTATGTATTTATTCGTGATTTTTCACGATTCGTGAGCGTGTTGAATACGGTCAAAGAAGTTTAACTGCCACAGACAAAGTAAAAACGTATTGTATTAAATCAAGTACCTGTAAAAATATCGATTAGTTGATGTGTGAACGCGCCGTTAGGTATAAAATAAGATGAAGAAGAAATTAAAATAAAATCATCTAGTTGTTCAGTTTATGCCTAAAGTGTCTATAGAAATAGGAATTAGTAAACAATATTATCTGATAATTGTACATTAATATTGTTTTCCGGATAATGTATTGAGAAAAGTTGAATTTATAAATTTATATCGTAAATTTTACTCATATATAAATAAAGGATTTCAAATGCTTATAAAACTATTAGCATTTTTGTTGACTATTCCAATTAAGCTAACAATGATTATGTTAAGAATTATAGTTCCAATCCAGTTAAAAATAAACGTAGAATCTTTAAGCTACTCAATGAAAATCTTTACATGGAAAATACAACATTTTAATGATTCTTGAAACTATTATATATTTTCTAATACATATACAAACTATAATTATATAAACAGTGTCAAGAGACAAAAAACAACGAATTAAACCGCTGAACTTTTACCAATTGTGTATGAATGACGTCAGCAGTTCATTGACCGCTATACTCCGATGGTTTGACAGCAATTAATGAATTTCGTTTAATGGTTCTCGGTATAGAATAAGACAACTCTTTTACAGTGGATGGCGTGCGAGGAAACTATAAGGGTAAAACACCGGTACATGAACTAGGGCGTCAATCTGAGTTAAGCTAAGCGGCAGAATTACAGCAATACCCCTAAAGTTTAGGAAGGCCAATATTCATTGGACATTACAGTCGCGTTGATGGTGATGATAAACGAACTGGTGAAGATCTAAAACTCAAAAATGAAAAGCATATGCCGCAAAAGTTACGCAAAATCGCAACAGAAATTATCACTAAAATGCCACAATTACATTAGATTACAAAAAAATAAACAAAACCGACAAGTTCAGTTCTTACGGTGAGATAATAACATGAAGTCATCTTTAAAGACAGATAAACATGTAAATATACTGAGGGTAGGGACACAAGCGCAACCGGTTACTTATCACCTTCCACGCAAGGTTGGGGCTTGGAATAACACGACACCAAGTAAACGCATTCCTTCAACCGTTGCATCGATGACCCACATAATCTTATCTGAATCATCGCGTGCTATTTAATCAACAAGTTAAACCATATATGGCTTAGGACCATATGATGGCTTATTGACAAATTAAGTGATAGACTAGAACGTCGTAGTAGTTCGGTTACGTTCGCAAATGAACTGTAGGCGGAAAGCAGTGACGCATTCACTGAGGCGACGACTCGAGACCGCTTTTGTATCGATACACATTTTACCTCCTTAGCTAAAGCGTGATGACATCACCGGCTCAAGTTAATACAAACGTTTGCAGTGTCGAGGATTTCACTGGAGGCTTTGCATATATTGATTTTACAGAACCGTGAACTTGGCACATGTCTAACAAATCATACAAGTTGTCTTGGTAGCAGCAATACATTAAGAAATACATTACATGAAAGATATAAATTAATATTTATATAAAATAATATTCCTGATGTATTATTGCCATCAATTTAGTCAATGAAAATGGGCAATTTAATGAAATTATTGACGAATAGAGAGAGCATTTGAATCATATAGTTAACGATGCCCCAATTACACTAAAGGAAGGCCGGTTTAAATGTTGGCATAACACTTAGCAAACTGTTAGCACAAAAAGGATTGAAAATATGTAAAGTGCTACACGGACCTAGCGGGGTCATGTCTAGAAAACAGAAAGTTAACAAGTTTCTCTTCATGTTTTAACATTTATTTTGAACAGACGGATATAGTCATCATTCTACCCACGCATACATTTAAGAATCGATGTCAATATCGGAAAGGTAAAAACTAAAGGCAATATTTAAATAATGCAGAAGGTTGCAGGAAGGAAATGAGGTTTCAAGTTTTTATACTATTTTATAGTGGTACACAAAAACAGCAGGATAAAATAGACAAGATTAAAAGTATAAAATAGCGTAAAGTTTAATGTGAACTAAAAATGCAAACAGAAAGAGAGCATATAAAGATTGATTCGTCTACGAGTTATTTATTTACGAACCACGCGCGCTTCCGTATCTCTTGCGCTTAAGATTATTTTAATCGGAGAGCAGTTCCTTGACGCCCGAAACATTTCGCAATGCAAGCATAGGCTATTATTGAGCCACATTTAGAACGGGAACCACTTCAGCGATAAAACAACGCAGACACAGGAGTGTTATGTTCCCCAGGAGGGTCTGTCTATAAACGATCACATATATTAGTATGCGGAACGTCTTTGTAATTGCACGGCAACTCTATAAAGGAACAGATGGTGTCGTAAAGATGGCAGACAATATCGTTGGTACTGGATTTTATTTATGGCATAGATAGACCAACGAGCAAAGGTGTCGCCTGATGAAAGCAGTCAACGCCGCCCACAGACATCTGCAACACGATAAGTATTGCAGGCCTTTGAGAAATGTGTAGGCTTGTTTTTTGAAGATTCCAATTTAGTATTGTTTTTATTGAAAAACTTACGCAATAGTCCTGAGCAGAAATTAAGGAAGAAAAATAAAGTTTTAACTCTTTTGCTTATTTAAGAACTTTATGCATTAAATGAATGTCATACTGAACACGATGTTGAATTCATAAATATCAATAAGCCAATTGGAAAGTCTTATACGACAATATTATTGATAAAATATTATCTATCATAAATATCTTTAATAACGCTGATTTGCAAACAAGGATCACGACATTAATGATTGTATAATTTAAAGTTTTTCAAAGTAAATCTTAGATTTAAAAAATTTAACATTTTCATCCAATTTAAAACTAAATTTATATTTTGCTTCATATGAACAACTCCAGTTACAATCGTAATAATCGATTATTATATTTATCAAACTTTTACAACTGTGATTTATTTAAGAAGTGATTCAATGGTCTTTTGTATACAAAGCAATAGTATTAAAAGAAAAAACCGTTGTATGTATTATCTATTTATATTTTTTTATATTGTCATGTTTGTTAAAAATATATAGGCATTTATTTGCATCAAACTTAACTTAGTAAAAGCAAATAGGAGAAAATTTATTAAGCCCTAATCGATTACAGTGAGGGTTATTCAAGAATTGTGAGCCGAGTTTCAAATTACTGAAAGCTTTCTAGCAGAATTTCTGTATCGAAAAAGACCTGACATATTATCGTATACTTATTTTATATTGAGGTAGTTGTTAATTCATTTTTAAAAATTGTATTATTATATTTTAATTCATTTGAAATGTGTAACCTTTTTTCGATTTGTAAAATAATAGGTTTGTGCGAGAGTGGGTGCCTTTGTTATGTGTGGGACATGTATGGTGTTAAAAATGCCGGTAAATAAATTTTTTTAAAGCGTGATTAACTATGAATCCCTCGCATGACACGTTTGTAACTATTGTGAAGGCGAGGAATATGAAAAAATAGATATAAATTCTTTATAAGAAATATTTAGAACGAGATTGAATAACCTTTTAAATGGTTTCTTGTTGAGTAGTACTAATTTAAATATACAGGTGATACTAATACACGAAATCTTTCGAATCATATTTCACATGTATTATTTTCAAGACCTCGTCTTTCCTTCTGTTATAAAAAAATGCTACTTCTTTTTTTTAAATATCGCAACTATATGACGCTTTAAAAAAATCTGTTATCGGATACATACAAACAGCCGTTTGATGTATTGACTCATACAAACCATATTTCCCGTGTCCCACATAATCCGAAAAGAAAACAAATATTCATTTCTTAATATGGTTCGCTTTGTATTATTTATGGTAAAGGCTGAGCATCATTTATTACAAAGGCATTATTAAATCGTTGAGTAATTACAGCTGGCTTCATCATTTACACGGCAAACAATTCGTTGATTGTAAAGTGTATAATTACAATATGATTCAATAATGATCGTTTCTTCGATTTTTTTTATTAAAAACAAAGCCTTAAAAATCGCCTTCGTACTACTTATACTATCATAAATTTTAAAATTTGAAGTTAAAATCTTAATGTTTAGTTTTTACTTGCTATTTTATAGAAAATATGTCAAAGCTATTAATTAATTACACACAACAAGGTTTCATGATTGTAAAAAATTACAAAACGTCAATTGCTTTATTTCCTGAATAAATAAAGGTGCAAACATCATTATTATTTTTTCATTTTCTTAATTTTAATTTCGTGAAAATAATCAATTATCTGAAAGATTCTGAATAGAGAGAAAAATAAACAATAGGTATATTTCTTGAAACATATTTTCAAAATCTGAACTTACCTGTCTATTTTTGGCAGCCCTTCCATAATATTCGGGTAGCTTATCCACAACAACCGGAGATTCCATACTTTAATATTGTACACAAAAATCTATCACAGCTGCAACACTTCACTCTTGTGCGATATATACACGAAAGTATTGGCGTACGAATCGTAGCAACCTACGTAGCGTCTGAATTATAACTGACACGCACGCTCCAGCACGCTTGTATTTATACGCCCGATGAAACACGCTCGAGAAGTCGTGAAACGTCTAGATCGTTCGAGAACAACGCGGCTGTAGTCCCACACAACCATACAATGTGCGATCGATTGGAATAGATACAAGTACACTGACGGTTTAATGTTAAATATAAAAAAAGATTAAAGACTGAAAAATAGCTATCTACTTGAATCTCACTAAAAGGCAGCATTTTGCGAGTCTGTCTTCAATACAGCTATAGGTTAGCTGTATTGTAGACAGACTCGCAAAACGTACAGACAGTGTACGAATAAAAACAGAGAGTTGTTTTAGATGTCTCCCTTTAGAACTTTATCGAACATATTCTATGAAAGTTAAAAATAAGGAAAAAACGGTTTTTTTATAATAAATGTCAAGCGTAATATTATTGAAAAAATAACCATATTTTATTAACGCCAAACGTTTTATAGATATTTATACAATTCTTTGCGCTTTTCTAATTTGTCCTTCGATTCAGGGTGTTATCAATGACAGAGAAGTCTACTACTTATCCCGCTTGATCGTTAGACTGACATTAATTAAATTGATTTACTTTTTTTTGCTCTAAAGAACAATTTATAAATGGAACAGTAGTAATGATTAGTTTGTGATTGAGTCTCCTTTTATATATGAGGTCAGTTTTTTATGGCACAAGAACATCGCCCATAGATAAATAACCTTAGATATTGCAGAAGCGTTGCCATTCTTTGATAAATTGGTATTAACATACCAGAAGATAAGCCTATCAGGATATATCATTTTATCAATTTGAATTTTAACGGCATTAAACAACTCTAACTTAGATCCGAAAGAAAACCCAAGAAGCGATGAAAAGACTCTCTTAAGAAATATCTTTGATATATAAGACAACAATACAAAGGAGCCAGACACAGAGTGAATTGGACACGTAAGAAGCATAAAACTTAGCTTTTTATTGCTAGTGTAATACAACATTGTGAAGATGAATACGAGAAGCCACTGAATTCAAATGGAAATATGGTGTTAATTTACAAAGAATATCCAAAAAGACCCATAACGGAACACGCGGGTAGTCTTTTAACATTAATATATTTTTATTAAAGAAATCGTATTTATTATTCAAGGCATACCAAAAAAAAAAGCCTACTTCGCTATATTTCGGTGGAAATGCCATGGTTGTGTAAATGTTTTATTCAGCACTTAAGAATCGTAATTGAATACAAGCATCGACGATTCTCGCCAGGCAAAAACTGAACAGATTAATATTTTCTGCTCCCAGGTGTGAATCACTCTCGTGCCTCAATTTGTTTACTTGCATGACGATACAATACAATACAATGCCGTGCACGGCGTGTCGTTTGCACATTTTTACTTAATTCTCGCTTAACACAAAAATAAAGGATCCATATATGCGATGCTATTTACATTAATGGCTCGGTGAATACGTTGTGGCATTAAAATTTCTACAACGTATTCACCGATTTAAAAAGAAAAATAGTGATTATTTTTTTTCGTGACGACTCCAATCAAGATTGAAATCTTTTATTAATGAAGATATAAAGAAAAGCAAAGAAATTATATCCTACTGTATTTGAATATCCCAGACATTGGATATGGTACTTTTCTTTGTTTTATGAGATACGAGCAAGTGGATCGCCTGATGGAAAGCAATCAACGCCGACCATAGACGTGTCCGAAATCATAGACATTGTAAGTGTTGCCCGCCTTCTTACTCTCCCATTATTCCAATCCTTACCTAAAGGCAGGCAACACTGAACAAGGATACACATTCCTCAAAGGTCGGCCACGCTTCTGCTATGCATATGGCACTGCGGATGTCTATGTACGGCGTTGATTGCTTTTCATCGTATGACATGTCTGCTCGTTTGCCTTCCAATCCCATTAAAAAAATCGTCTGCCGTGACTTTTTATGGGATAGGAACGCCGTCATGACGTGAAAGAAAGGTTTATTTAATTCTTATAAAGACCTCCCATTGCAGTCTACGACGTATTCTTGCGATTTTTGACTAGCATTCAATTGTCAATCACCTTGAACGAATCTTCCACTTATCTAGCCTCGGTACCCACCCACACTAAGTTTTATAATTAACAGCATTCACTCCGGAACTACCTCAAGTTTACACTGCTACGCATAACTTCGTTTTAATGTATAAATGTGATAGCAGGTACCCTTGTTAATTCGACATTAACCTCCTATGAGTTTCCTTTACAACACTCATTTTTTCATTTGTTTCAATGTTCATTTTCCTAGCTCCATCATGATGAAATGGTAAACGATATTTTGTAATGAAAATTTATTTGATCAATATGAATAAAAAGTGGTGGAGCCATGCACCAATGGGAAAGTACTGAGCCCTCACAATATAAGAGTGCAAGGATCCGGAGCCCAATTCCCAAATTCTTTTTTACCCTCAACAGTAGATAACAGATTTCTCATTGTAATTGAAACTAAGTACTGTAGTAATACATTGATAAAGGTATCACTAATGTATTAAAACTTTTTATTTGAATATAATAAAACTTTTTATATTCTATAACTTCTTTTTACATTCGTCATTTTAGATAGATAAAATAGAAATAAATTGTTTTATATAAAAAAACAATAAGAGTAGTTCGACTATCGTCTTTCGATAGACATGTCACCTTTCCGACATAAGAAATCGAGATTGCATATAAAATGTAAATTGAAAAGTGAAATTCATTAATTGAAATATAAAATGTAATATTAGAATATTATTAAAATATGTAAATGATACAAAATGTACAGTGATACATTAATAAATCAATTTCATTTGAAAGGGTTTAATTATAAACGAAGATAAAACCCCCGTGTGTCGATGTAATGTAAGTGGAAGATTCGTTCAAGGTGATTGACAATTGAATGCTAGTCAAAAATCGCAAGAATACGTCGTAGACTGCAATGGGAGGTCTTTATAAGAATTAAATAAACCTTTCTTTCACGTCATGACGGCGTTCCTATCCCATAAAAAATCACGGCAGACGATTTTTTTTACTACCTGTCGTATGGCTGGCACGTTACAGTACATAGAGCGTTTTTTTGCAACATATAGTAAAGTTTTAATTGTTATATTATACATATATGTCATGTTTAGTTATATCAAACAAGAATCTTAATATTAAAAGGTGAAGAAAAAACTTTGTATCCCTTTTTAAGCGTATTTCACGTATGTACATAAACCTGTGAGATTTGGCATAGTTAAAATTGATATGAAAAAAAAATATCTTTCTAAATGGAGAAAGATAAAAAAAATTAAATCTTTAATGAATCACGGTCAAACGTCGTCCATTGGACGAATACAAGTATTTAATAAATATTATTATTCTATAAAATACATAATAAATAAAGTATGTTTTAAGTGCGTAAAGTATGTGTTATATTGTCTTGGAAAATTTGCCGAAAAATCTTCTCGTCACCCATACCACAAAGTCTGAAGGCAAAAGTCTTCAACCAGTGCGTCCTGTCCGTACTCTCGTTACGGTGCCGAAACGTGGGCACTGACGGTCCATCTCCTTGACAAGTTCAAACTCGCTCAGAGGGCTATGGAGATGGCTATGCTCGGACTATTTCTGGTGGATAGAATTCGAAATGAAGAAATTCGCTGAATAACCATTGTCACCGACGTAAGTAGACTGCAGTGGCAATGGGCTGGACACGTTTGCTGGAGAACCGACAATCGTTGGAGTAGACGAGTGCTAGAATGGAGATCGCGACTCGGCAAACGTAGTGTGGGACTGCTATGGATGGGTATCTGACTGGATGCGTGTAGCCGAAGATCGGGCTAGGTGGCGCGCCTTGAGTGAGACCTATGTCCAGCAGTGGACTGCCGCAGGCTGATATTGATATATTGATATTGTCTTACGATTTTGTAACGTTTGTCCTAAAGATTGTATTCTTTATTAATTCTTATATATTGACTTAATAAGCCATTAGTGATTCTATTTGCTTACCAAGTCGAGATATTTTCATTCTTTAAAAGCGATTCCAAGTCGTTTACAGTGTAACTTATAAGGCAATATATCTCCTTTGTTTATTGTTCTCGTCTACATATTGAAATAGCATTCAGACGTGTAATTTACAATAAGTCAGTCTCTATATTCGATGTGCGTTTACTTTTCATAAAAAATAATACTTGTAATGCTTGTTATTATAGACGAAACAAAGGAGCAAGTGTCTCGACTAATAGAAATCAATCATCGCGGTTCAGAGACATCTGCAACACTGAGGTTATCCTGGAAGTGTTATCGACAATCGAAAAAAGATATAAAAAGAGGATACCTGCGGAGCTTCTCTGGCTGTTTCTTCTCCATTCAGAGTGAAGAAAAAGGTGTTAAAGGCTAGATTGATAGCGGAATGACATTGACAAATGAAATGCAACTTCTTATATCAAAAATAAAGAGTTTCTGAAAACATAAACCGTATCTTATTAACGACGAATAATGGTCGCGGGTTCAAACCCCGCATACGGGATAAATATATGTATGGCTTACAAATATTTATTGCGAGTGTGGTTACCCGCCAATCCGCATAAGCGTGGTGGGTTAATGTGCGTTCCTCCAGAAATGGGATGGATGAGATGGGAAAAACAAAATCCGTATCTCGTCATTCTAATGATGAAGAGACTCAATCCACAGACAGCATAGAGATAGTATAGAGATGGGCGATTAAAGGGTGAGGGTATAGATTCATAGAAATCATTGTTTCCTTGTTTTTTAGTAGTGTGAATAAGACTTTTTGACCAAAAACATGGTCTTCACTAACAAAGCGACGATATCTTTGAGTAAAATAAGAAACATTGTAAGCAAACGGATCGCAATCTCTGCAGGCAGACATTTATCTTATTTTATGATCGCGGTCGTAAGTATTTAAATGATGCATCAATCATACAATAATTCGATTCGGCGACTCAGCGTCGACCGCCAGATTGTGATGTGCGCTGATTTTAATGAAACAGATGTTACCCAATGCAGACTCACTGGTGATAGTTAATATGCATTTGTGTTTTTTTTTTATAAATCTTATATATATCACATTGTCGATATCGGGGCCTTTCCATCTTTGGAAGAATTAGCATTAACACGTTCGTGACGAGGTTTGTCTATCCCATCGGACGGAATGATCACTGGTGGTCATTCTAATAAACAGATGATTATTGTAATTAAAAAATTTATTCATATACGTAAGCGAAATATTCTGACGATGCCAGCGCAAGCACAAAAACAGGTCCACCCCGCGGTACGGCCAGTGAATTCAGGCCCCGTCGTGATTGTGTTAAACCATCATGCTTGTCTATAGCGTATTTATTGGCTCGAGAAAAATAAAATTTTGAAAAAAGAAATATTCACCATGAGAAATAGTCCACAAGTACTCTCATCCTTATGAGCAGGACTTAAAAAATTGAGTTAAAAAAAAAGAAAAAAGTTATTTTGTGTTATTGTGTTGTTAATATCAAGAGGAATGTCATTCCAGAGAATGCTTAACTTACTTATCAATAATGAATACTGAGAATAACAATAATTGCTTAGTCAATTTACGTAAACGAGAAGACCCAAAAATAGAAACCAAGTACAAACAGTCGCTGGTTAAGTTTGAACTCGCGGCGGGAACGAACGCCCGTCGCTCGGCGCGTCTGCAAGGCGCCGGTTTATCGTCACAGCGCAGCTTGCAACGCTTTGTTTACATCGAAACAGAAATACAACGTCCGGGTGTATGTGAGAACAAAAGCCTTAATGCAACAACGAATAATCCTACTAATATTATAAATGCGAAAGTTTGCGAGTATGTATGTTCGTTACTCTTTCACGAAAAAACTACTGGACGGATTTAGATGAAACTTTACAGTAATATAGGTTATACATCGCAATAACATATAGGCTAGAATTTGTAATGATTTTATGTAATTTTTTTGGTCGTAATATAACGATACATGTCAATTAAGTCGAAAACAAGTCTGGCCTCTGAGAGCTATCTTGGCGTACGCTGCCTAAACCATTGGAGTTACACAAAGATGATGTACCGTAAGATTGTTTGTCTTGAATAGTTCTAAATTAAAGTCCGCGACAGCATACAGCTTTTCCGTGGAAGCCACAAAGACTAAAATTGTGAATCATAAATTAAGTAAAAAAATATATATATTTATTTAAAATGATCTGTCACGAAACTTAATGTGGCAGACCAAATTCCACGCGAGCGAAGCCGCGGGCAAAGGTATTTCATATTAAGTCATATTTATAGCGGTTGTTATGAAAATCTAAAGTATATGGGTATTCTATCTTTAATTTGCCCGACTCCAACAATAATGTCACACAAAAAAGTCCAATAAGCAAATCTACAATTATAGCTTCTACACATTCGTGTAGCTATAATTGTATATGTGCTCACCCAGATATTTTTATTATTAGTTTAAATTCTTTTAAATCTTTATGGTCTTACACATTTATCTTAATTTTTGTTTTTGTCTTAATTTTCTTTTTTTTAGTGTTTGTCTACCTAATTATACATATAAATGAAATCATAAGTCCGTCATATTGTTATTGTTAAATATTCATTGTAATTGTTGTGTATAGTTGTAACTGGACTTCAGGTTTACCTTAAATTCTTTTACATGTTCGTTATCTTATATTTTATTTAATCTGTAGTCTGTAACTGTACCTATTGTAATAAAAAAAAATTTCGCGAACTATTTTTTATGTAATAGAAAGGCAAAGGAGTAAAAGTGTAACCTGATGGAAAGCAATCAACGTCATCCACACAACTGCAACACAAGAGTCATTTCAAAAGCGTTGTTTGTTTTTTTAAGGAATCAAGGTCATATCGGTTCGGAAATAATCGCCGAAGGTAAGGTGGTTGAACGGTTGGAAGTGGAAAGAAGTTTCGCGAAAATCGCAACGTACACAACGTACAAAGAAAAGTTTCATCATCATCATCCCTACCATCTGGAATACATCCAGATGGTAGGGATGAAACTTTTCTTTGTCGAGAAATTAGTCTGAACGATTCCTAGGAGCACTTAAAGCGGAAATAAGATAATAAAAGATGAGACATCCCTCCGTAATGCCAAAGACTTTTATGTTATTTAGCACTATAAAATAAGGATAATGCATTTTTATAAAATAATACTACGTTTGATGGCAACTCACTCAATTTCAACATAATTACTACAACACAGATACTACTAGGTAGTGTAATATATACAAATTGGTTTTTATTACTCAAGTAGACGCTTATTTCAATCTACTGGCATTTTCTTCCATAGTCTGATGACAGAAAAAAGAGGTGGCGCTATGGTTTACCTGGAACCACGTCAATAGAAAAATAAAAGAACTTTTCCCGCCAACTTAAATCAATAACGTTGCGTTTTTATTCCATTTTCATAATCTTATGTTATTATAAGTTATATTGTCTAATTGTGGTGGCATATTGTACAATATAGTTACGATTAAAGCGTATAAGTGGAGTGATATGAAATAAGTGCGTGTATCGTATCTTTTTAAGTTGACTGAAAAAGTACAAGGGTTTTAGTAGAATAGCCACCATTTTATCAAGACGTCAGGTGACTATATAAATGCACGAGACAAAAAGGCTTGAACCCAGGGCCGTAAAATCATTAAAATAAGCAGGAATTAATTCTTACGACAACTCTTATATCCACAGTTCTCATAAATATTTAATAAAACATATCGATTTATAGTCATACGCCACAAAAGGTTAATACAATTAATTATACGTGACACTAATAGTTTTGATTATTTTTACAGAAATAGTTTCACCAGAAACTGTCAGTGGAACTATTTGCGATATACAATAAATTAAAATACCAATAAATTATTAATTTTATATATTATCTGTAAGAATATAATATATCATCTTTTTTATAACTTTTACCGTATCATTCATGGGGTATATTCCGGGTTAGTTTATAATTATTCCCGCCGTTAAATTATCATTTTTATGTTTTATCTGTTACAATATATAATAGTAGTGCCGTAGGAGATAATAAATAATAAGTTATCAACAATTAAAAATAATGTGAAGGAATTACTACACTTGCACACCAATTTACAATAATGTTCATCATTTTATGTATATAAGTGTGCAATGTGGAAAGAATTATCATTATCTTTTTTATAAGTTTTACCGTATTTTTCTTGGGGTATATTTCGAAGTATAGTTTATAATGACTTTTGCCGTTAAATTTCATGACCGAAATTGAAATTTTCTGAAATTTGAGTATCTCTAGAAAAAAAATTTTCATCCACAACACCTCGAATTAATTATAGGCAACTTTATTGAATTGTAATTTATTTTTAAGAACAGTTGTGAAAATATTAAAGAATCTGTTAATATTTTAATACTATAAAAAGATTTGTGTCTAACAGTGGAAATTATAATGTTAATATAAAATATAATGCTATTAATTTGTATCGTCATTAGTAGAGTAATGAATGAGAGTAATTGTTTGAAATAATTCCCGCCGCCGAATTCCACAACCGCACAACTCGCCGTAAAGAAAAATTTCATCCCCACCATCTGGATGAGTGGCGATCTACTATGGTGCGTTTCTCTCGTAACTTCTTTCCACGCACCACCAGTTTGTAGAATCAGCTACCCTTGGCGGTCTTTCCGAACCGTTACGACATTGGAACCATCAAAAAACAAGGCTATACGTACCTAAAAGGCCGGCAACGCTTCCGCGACTCATGCGGTGTCGCGGTTGTCCATGGGCGGCGTTGATTGCTATCCATCAGGCGACACGCTTGCTCGTTTGCCCTCCTATCCCATAAAAAAAAAACAAATCAAGCGGAAAGTTTATACTCCGCAGTTCACGTCTTCGATCCAATACTAATTGACGCACCTACATATAATTTATGTAAAGTTAAAAGCCTTATATACAACCGCCGTATTTATTAAAAATTATTTATATCAGACCTACATACCTTACTAGTTTTGCACAGGTTTAATTTTCAAGATACGTTATCAGATAATCTATAGACAAGGATATATGGTCCAATAATACGCACAAAGCCTATAAGCAGCGAATTCAATCAACATGTCTGTGTGATTGCCATAAAAGTGAAGACCACTATTATCGTTACAAAGTGAAGTGTTCTTTATAAAGCTTTGTACGCAAGCTAAGGAAATTTATTTGAAAATATAGCATAATTATTATAGACCCTGATCATTAACAAAGAGAACAAGCTCGTGGTTTTCACTGCTGGGCATGGGATAGCACGCTTGTTCCACTACTATTGACTCCGAAAGCGGTATAGCTTCACCAAGGATTCAATTAGCTGCTCGTTACCAAAAGAAAAATTCTTCCGAAGGTTCTCCAACTGAAGCGAAAACCAGATGAAAGCTGGAGAATCCTGAAGCTTGCTGAAATCAAAGAGCTCGTGACAGATGCCATCGTAATCTAAGATACCAAAGAATCCGTTGGCTCAGGCATCTAGAGAGGGTGTCAGAAATCACGTTGCTAAAAAGGACAAAGTTTGGTCGATCGACTCAAG